>CM073136.1:15489792-15637292 GCA_037039145.1 Fundulus diaphanus | reverse complement strand
CCACAGTTTCTATGTCCTGCCCCTGGATGTTCACGGGTGAGTGAGGTGGGGGTCTTCTCCTGAAGTTGATCACCATCTCCTTGGTCTTACTGGTGTTTAGACACAGGTGGTTCTTCTCACACCAGTCCACAAAGTTCATGATGACCGACCGGTACTCCAGCTCGTTCCCCTCAGACACACAGCCCACAATGGCCGAGTCATCGGAGAACTTCTGAAGATGGCAGCTGTCCGTGTTGTAGGTGAAGTCCGAGGTGTAGAGGGTGAAGAGAAACGGAGACAGAACGGTACTGCCACCTCTGACTGACAGCCGTGCAGCCGCACGTGCTGAGGGCGGTCAGTGAGGTAGTCGATGGTCCAGTCAGCAAGATGTTTGTCCACTCCAGCGTCCTCCAGCTTCGCCCTCAGCAGCACCGGTCTGATGGTGTTGAAAGCGCTGGAGAAGTCAAAGAACATGACTCTCACAGCGCTGCAGGTGGGTGAGCGCCCGCTGCAGCAGGTTGATGATGGCGTCCTCTACTCCGATGTTGGGCCACGGTGCGTGGCAAACCCGCTCTAGGGTGGGGCTCACCATGGTGCGTAGGTGAGCAAGGATGAGGCGCTCCATGGTCTTCATCAGATGGGAGGTCTGAGTGACTGGTCTGAAAGTGGGCCGGTTTGTTGGCGTGTGGCGTTTTGGGAACCGGTACCACACAGGAGGTCTTCTACAGGGTGGGGACCGCCCCCAGGCTGAGGCTCAGGTTGTAGATGTAGCTGAGGACCTCACAGAGCTCATCTGCACAAGTCCTCAGCAGCCTTGGGGGGATCCGTCCGGTCCTGAGGCTTTCCTCTGTTTCAGCCTCATCAGCTGAAGACCTTCTTTAAAGGATAAGCAAAATATAACTATTTTAGATAGAAAAACTAAACAATAGTGATGTGAAGAACTAATGGTAATATTTTAGATAGACTATGGTATGATGTCACACCACATCTCTCTGTGTTGTTCTCCAGTCTCCTGTTCACATAGCCGGGCTGGCTGTGCGTGCATGTGAACAGCTGCCACTCAGGGCTCAGCCCCTCCCCGCCCTAAAACGCCACCTTCAGAGCTGCGCAGTGTTGGAGCAACATGGCGGAGAGAACCCCAGGAGATCAAAATGTGCTCTAACAGCATTATCAAGTTATGAGTTACTTACTTCACTTGAAATGTTCCTCTGAAAGGTGATGCTGTTTTGCTGCGTTTATGTCCTTTACAAATATGCGCATAGAAGGCAACGGTCGAGAAGGGAAAGGAGGGGCCAGCACGACTTGTCACAGATGTTGGTTTGGTCTACCGACAGTGCTCAAGCAGCACCTAGTGGTGAAATATCGCTTATTGCTCCTTTAACTCCGTGGTGCCATCAGCCATCTTCTGTGGTGTGGTTTGTTGGAGCAGCAGCTTATCTGTAGATGAGAGGAAGCGGCAGGATAATCTCATTAGGAGGGCCAGCTCTGTCCTGGGATGCCCCCTGGAACCAGTGTAGGTGGTGGGAGACAGAAGGACTGTAAGAAAAATCACATCACTGATGGACAATGTCTCCTACCTCATGCATGGAGCTGTTGCAGAGCTGGAGAGCTCTTTTAGTGAAAGACTGATGGATCCCAGATGCTCTAAGGAGCGCTTCTGCAGGTCGTTCCTCCCAGCTGCTGTTAGAATTTATAATCTCTGTTGTTGCAACAACAAACTCAATAACTGTTTACATCATGCTAATAGTTACACAGGTTCTGATCCGATCATTAAACGTTTACACTCTCCCCAGATGCTAAAGTAACTTGCACACGCCTCAGCAACTTCTGGATGCTGCTGCACTACCATGCACATTTCATATCTCAGTAACGTGTGTTATGTAAATAGGCTGGAGCCTTTTCCAATGTTAAAAAATGTTTTCCACACTGCAATATTTGTTTGCTCTGGTATTTACTTTTTTATCTTCTACTCTTGGTGTTTCTTTAGAGCTAATTTTAGGTTAGACTGGTTTGTTCTTTTTCTTCTTTTTCATTGCTAATAATTGCGTTTAACTGTCTGTTTGCCACTGTCTCACCTGAATTTCCCCAATGCAGGACAATAAAGGACTTCTTATTTTATCTTACCAAGTACAACAGCACCTCTCATAAAATGTATGCCGCCAACACACAGCTTTATATCTCTGTATCACCACAGCCCACTACAGTCCCCTGAGTCAGTTTGTTCATTATATCACTGAGTGGATTTTGTCTTGTTTGATGACCTGAAACATTTAAGTTTTGACAGCAAAGCAAAAGCAGAAGAAAGCTGTAACTACTTTTTAAAACAACTAAGCTGTCCCTCCTGTAGATAGTTTTGTACTCTGCTGTTTCTAACAACTAAAGACTGCAGTTGTTAAACTGGGTGTTTTTGTTGTGCTTCTTTCACAGAACGGGACAGATTATGGATTGTTGGTGCGCCAGAACTCAGGACTCCTGCGAGCCCTAGACGAGCTGGAGAAGACTTGCAATACACTGAGGGAAGAGAATAGCCTGCTGGTACGTATAAAAATAACTGCGTGTGTGTGTATACCCTTGATGAAAAGCTTTGTAGAAAGTAGGCCAGGTCCACAAAACACTTAACAAAGAGATATTCTAACACAGTTTGTTTCTATTTTACAGATGTTTATTTAGTTTGAAAAATGCTAAAAATTGTAGCCTTTCTACATGTCTTCATACTGTCCTGTGAGATCACAGACATGTGATGTTATGGCCGTGGTAAATACGCCGTCCTGCAAAAGTATTCACTTCCATGGTCTTTTTCATGTTTTGCTGCCTCACAACCTGGAATTATAATGGAGCCTAGGCGGAATTGAAGAAACTGAATTACTTACCTCTATCCAATCAGAGACTCATCCGCCTCCGTCGCAAGCCAATCAGCTTTGAACCGCTCCTCCACTAAGCCCAATCAGCATCCTGAGTTCATCTTAAAAGAACTTCAAATCCACGTCTCAGCCTTCTACCCGGCAAAGCGCAAGCAGTGGTTGCGCAATGTCTGATTTGGACTCAGATGACCCTGATTCAACCCACCTCCATCCCCTTCTCCACCATCATAGCCAAGCTCCATCTGGCTTTTCCATGGTGCTTCTTCAACCTCGTCCCTATCAGAGTGTAATTCCTCCCGGACTCTTACGGAATTCCCTGTCACATCTCAGTCGGTCCGGCAAAAGACCGCCATGTTGAGCCTGGTTCTGCCAGAGGTTTCTTCCCAAAGGGGAGTTTTTCTTCTCCACTGTCGCTTCATGCTTGCTCATCATGGACAGGTTCATGCAAACCTGTGTTTATCCAAGCTGGACATTTATCTTTTCGGGTCCCTGAGTGAAGCACTAGTATCAGCTCTCGCAGTCTACTGGATCCCAGCAATTAAGCTCAAGCAGATCGTCTTGCCAACCAGCAGTCTATGGACTGAGCCAACTCGACTCCGCCCCCAGTTTCAGGCCTGGGGGGAAACATCCCTGTTCTCATACACCTGCTTATGCATATTAAGTATAATTCAGCGTTTCCTGCCGAGGTCTGAGCGCCAAAGTCTTAAAATATTGTATCAATAAAATTCTTCTAATTGTCTTTTATTTCCGTGTGAGTTTTCAGATTAAAATGGATTGGTTGTGATTTACAGAACAAGCCTGCAACTTTGAAGATGGATTATTGTTTTTGTTGTGAAGCAAACAACAAATAGGACAAAATAACAGAAATCATGCATAACTGATAAGACAAACTTCCCACATCACGCCTCTGGGCTTTTTGCCTATTCTTCAAGGCCAAACTGCTCCAGCTCCTTCATGTTGGATGGTTTTCTCTTGTGAACAGCAATCTTCAAGTCTGATCACAGATTCTCAATTAGATAGAGGCCTGGACTTTAACTAGGCCATTCCAACACATTTAAAGGGTAACTCACCCCCAAATCAACTTTTATTGCCAATAAAATGCTAACATGGTTGTCTTATAGTACTGTCTACACCTGCTGGTCATTATTTGCATTAGATGCTGCTGCACTACCATGCACTTTGCATTTGCATTTGCTGAAATCCTACTTTTGTGTCTTTCGTGTGGCACCCTCCTAGGGTTAAACGGTGATCTTGGATTGACTTTCCAATAAACATTGCTTTCTGTTGATGAACGGACGAGGGGGGTGAAGAATCCTCCACGTCAAAGGACCAAACTGTGGCCTAACTATCAGCATAACTGTTCACTCTCCATGATTCAATATGGCGAATCAAACTAGCGGCTGCTTCCCCCATCCTGAACACAGACCCCTCCCCTCCTGTTCCCGCGTATCCCCGCCCACTTTGATGGCGTTTTCAAATTTATCTGGGGTTAAATATGCTTTTACATGGGGGTGAGTTACACTTTAAATGTTTCTTCTTAAAGCCCTCGAGTCTTGCTGTAGCAGTCGGCTTCAGGTTATTGTTCTGCTGGAAGGTGAAGCTCCATCCCAGTCTCAAATCACTGGCAGACTGCCAGGGTTTGCTCAAGAACATCCCTGTATTTAGCATCATCCGGCTGTCCCTCGACTCAGACTAGTTTCCCAGTCCCTGCTGCAGAAAAGTATCCCCACAGCATGATGTTGCCACCACCATGTTTCACTGTGGGGTGATGGGATGTGCTGGGTTTTCATCAGACGTAGTGTTTTCCTTGCTGGCTGAATCTCATCTGACCAGAGCACCTTCCTCCAGAGCATGTGGGGAGTTGCTTACGTGCCTTTTGGTAAACTCAATACATGGGCAATATATGGAGATTTTTTAAAAATTGAGATTAAAAAAAGAGATATAAGATGAGACTATATTGTTTATATTGAGATGATCTATGTTACATTAGAATTATGCTTTTTTGTATACCAGTAGGTTATTTTTCAGCAATTCCTCATATTTATCTACAGCTGTTTGTTAAAAATTGTGCCTGGGAGACATTTGGGATAAAGCTTTGATTCAGAGCTGCCTTTATATAATTACTTTATTTTAAAAAATCATATTGTGATTAATACTGTATATCGGCATTCTGCCTGAAAATATCGAGATACTAATTTTGGTCCTTATCCCTGATACACACCTTATTCTTACCACTAAGTAATGGCTTTTTTCTGCCCGCCCTCTCATATACCCCAGGCCAGCTTTAAGGAGTCTACAGCCTAACTGTGGTCTTACAGATCCTCCAGTCTCTGCTGAGTAACCCATCCTAAGCTCATAATATTTTTGCTTGGCATTGCTATGGATCACTTACTGCAGACACGTTGTGGTCATGATGTTTTCTGTGTTTTTAGCGGAAGAGCAGTGCCCCGGAAACTGAAGAGAAGGTCAGGCGGTTGAGAAGAAAGAACACCGAGCTGACTGTTCTTGCAAAGAGACTGGAGGAGAGAGCTCGCAAACTACAGGAGGTCAACCTCAAAGTGGTATAGCACACTGCTAAATATCTGACGCATGCTTGCAGCACCCTGCTTTTGCCCGGAGTGCTTTTCCCTTACTTAAAAAAAATACATTGTGCAGCTTATTGTTTGCAGTGCTTTCATAATCACTATGCTATCCCAGTGCCTGATGAAGAGCTAAACAGAAGTAGCAAAAACATAATCTGTATGATTCTTGTGAAATGATTTTGCCTTCACGGTGATTAAATGAAAACCAGAAAAGCCAAATCCAAAACTTATTTGTTCTGTTTTATTTGGACCCCTCTACCTGGGAACTGGAGGACTTTTCTCTGTATTTTCGCTGTTCCTGGGACTGGACAATGCTAGACAAAGGTCTATAATGATGTTCCTGGAATCTATTTGAACCACTCTCACTTTAAAGGTCCCATTCCCAAGGTGCTCCAGTCACCACTGGTTCCAATAATTAGTTGGTCAGTCATCAGATATTGCCCGTCTCGATGGTAGAGTGCCACAAGCTGTCGTTATTCTCTAGCTGTGATTCTTCCAGCCTGTATCTCCACAGCCGTTTCTTTACTAGTTCAGCCACCTGGGTATGGTAGTATCTGTGCACCCGTTATCCTGCCAGCATCTTACATCTTGCTTTTATGTGCTACACTGTCTCTGTGTTATCTTTACATAACCTGTGCTGTGAGTCCACATTGTTTGGTAAACCACAGCCGTCACCCAGGCCCTTGTGTTGAGCACCTGATCTTGTGCAAATGTGATTGGTCTAGTCCTTGGTTGAATGTCTCAATTATCTGGCATTTCATCAGCCTTTCCATGATGCATGGTGTTCGAGTGACTTATTTCAACATAATGGGTCCATCTGTTCCTCCAGTTTTGCTCAGCCATTTTCCTGATGACTTTCAGGTTATTTCATGGAAAGATTTCATGCTGGATGTTGCTTTCCTTTCACTGTCCAGACCAGTTTTAGCTGCAGCAAATCTCTTGGAAGGTCCCCGGTTGTTTTCTTTCCCAGTAACACATCAGTGAGTTTATACATTACCCATTTGTAGTTTACAGCTTTTATTCACCTTTGCGGCATATATTGCACTTGAAATAAGATGATGTTGTTCCTATTTTCAGTGCAAAAACCTTATTCCACTGGCAGATCATCTTTTTTACCTGCTCGGATTAAGGAAAAATACAGTCATTTGAAGAAAATGTTACTTTTATTTCCTATTAGCAGTGCTAGAAAGTAGATCAAGAACTTCTATTCATTCTTATAAAACCACTTTTTGATACCCTGAGTTAATGAAATGGATTGTGGCTCTCTTCTAATCTTGAAACTTTTGTGATATTTAACAAGACCTTATCTTTTAAATTCTGATTTTTTTTAATCTAGGTGAATCCTGCTTCGCTCATTAGATCTGGTGCCGTGGAGCAGTACAAAAGAGCATTTGCCCGCCAACGAGCTCGTGACCTGGCCAAGCATGCTGATGCACTGCTATCTAAGGACAAAGAGATTGCTGCCCTGCAGCAGGAGTGCAGGCAGCTTGAGGCACGGCCGGGACAAGCTATGGTAGATTTTATTTATTAGTGACCAAAATCTAATTATTTGGCCGACAAGAATTATCTAAAGACTAAAGTTTTAAACCCTGTGCCCTATCCAACCTCAGTTATCATCTCTGTCACAAGCCTGCTCTCTGCTGGGCAGTTTTGGTACTGCGCCACCTAACATAAACCTGTATTACAGAGGCTGCGTCACAGCTGATGTCCGAATAGATGACGGTGCAGGAACAGGCTGCCTCTCTCATTGCCTGTTTGTAAATAAGAGCTGATTCTTTTAATCTGAGCATCTGTTGGTCAAAAAACAGAAAGGGTTGTCAGGGAACAAATACAATACAATGATAATAGGATATCTGTGAATGTCATGTCAAACATTTCAAACGTTACCCAGTAGAAACTAGGTTGATTTTACCTTTTCTATTTACATTTGTTTTGTGTGTTGAACACTATTTTAAGGCATTTTAAACTTATTATCTTTACTGTAGAATCAGTGAGGATTTGGCCATAATGAGAATTCTTTCAATCAGTTTAGGATTTAGGTATTTAGGCTGAAATTTGTAACAGATTATTCCAAAACTGGAATATTTAGTGCTATTTTCCTGACAGTGTTTCTAATGTTCCCTCTTTCATCTCCGTAGGACTCCCCTGTTCAGTCGGCTCGGCTGGAATACGAGAAACTCCTCAGAGAGTCTCAGAAGGAGGTGTTGCGGCTTCAGAGGCAGCTGTCCGTCACTTCGTCCAGGCAACAACGTGGCCTGAGGCCTGACAGCGATGGGACAGAGAAGCGTGAGGAGAACAGCAAAGAGACAGGGCAGGTGAAGGTAAAACATCACAAAATGAACTCTACGCTGACCCCTGCTGGCGACTGAGCTGGGTATACTCACCGTAAATGCACGGTCCTAATTAGACAATGTCTTGGCGTTGATGTCATTTACATACGGAGAAGCTCATAACCCTTTCCATATGAACAGCTGTTTCTGGAACACGGTAGTGATGGAAAGTGCAGCTCTCAGAGGTTTTCTAAAACCTGTGTTTACATTGGCATGGATGCCGTTTTGCAGTGTTACGTAATGGCTTGTCGTTGGACTTGATACTAATCTGCCACAAGCCATAATGAGGCGATTCCCTGTCTTTAACTTGGGCCTGATCAAAGCTACCAAAGTCATATACTCTGATCCTCTGTGCGTGTGATGCTGATCTTCTCTGTTCCCACTTGTATTACACAGCACACAGCTGTATTGTCTCTTAGATATCAGTCTCTTCCTCAAGTAAAAAAACAAACATACGTTTTATTAAAGTTTGTCAGCGTAAGCAGCTTCCTATCTGTGATTACAGGTGTTGGTATTAAAGCATGAACACTTGCAACGAGGGAAATTTCTAGTCCTAGTATCATTTTGAGGGACATATTTTAAAAGTGCAGCCTTCCTTTGATAAAAATCACTTTACATAACGTTATAGGCCTTCATTTGATTCACAGATAATGTTATTGCATATTTCTCCTCCAACCATGAAATAAATACTCTGCCTGTGAAGCTCAAGTGAGAATGCCGATTGTGGTAATCTCTCATCTGTGGGACGCACACATGCACTTCCAGTGCCACGCGCACAGCCAGAAAGGGGCCATGTTGTGTGAACTCTAATCCCCTCTAACAACAGAATGGTACAGTCCAGTAATCCGCTCTCTGTTGCTGTAGCAGCGGTGAGAGGGTTTTGGATGGTAGGTAAGACTGCAGCGGCACTAAAGACTTTTCCATCGCGCCCTGCTCTGGATAACTAGCAGGCCAAGGAAAGCCTTGATGTTGCCACCGGTCACACTAAAGGGGTAGGTTTGTCCTAGTGCTGATCTCATTCTGTGTATTTATTAGCTTTTTGCTGTGGTTCTGGTGAATGTGAAACTGTTTAAGTTTTTTTTTCCCTCATTTGAGTCCTGCACAGTGTCATCACAAATTAGGGTTGTGCAAAAACAGGTTTAAGGTCTGAATGTTGGATTTGAGATTACTTGCTCTTTCCTCAGAATTATCTGTAACACGTTTGTACAAATCTGAGAGTATTATTGGATGACTTGCATTTTAGCATTTTGTTTTTTAATCTCCTGGCTGTTTTTTAATGATTATTCGAGTAAATCTGTGCAAACCCCTAACTTCTTTATGGTGTTCCAGAAAGCATGAGGCCTAGTGAAGGGCAGCCTGTCAGATACAGGGTTTTGTAACCGTCATAATTTGGAGCTTGCAGAGTTTAGACGGAACCAACTCGGGACAGCATGGCAGAACGTTTGATTGATGGACATCGATATGCTCCGCATTAAAAAGAAAATCAACGGCCAGGCCAATCCATTAAGGTGCTTTTAAAAGAAGTGATCCAGTTACCCGTTTCAGTAGTCTGCAGGGATTACCCCAATGTGCTTATGGCTTTCAGGGCCTGCTGAATGGGAACTGACCCTGCTTTAGTACAACCTGGGCATGGGCCCAGGTTGTACTAGATTCTTCAGTGGCCGTGGACCACATCAGTGCCATGGTGGGAATGAGCGCCCTAAAAGAAGTGGGCCTCAGCCCTCCAACCTTAACCATGCTTAGAGGCTCCTGCTTGTGGTCTCTGCTTTAAAGTGGATATTCATCGTGGCTTTACTCTTCTTCGTTAAAGGACATTTTTATCGATAAGTAATGGAAACCTGAGTTCATTTCTAATGTATTTTCATCAATTTTGCTCCTTGAACCCAAAGCACACAGCGTTCTTTTGATAGGACATGCACCAGTCAACTGGCCAGAGAATGGAATTTGCCAATTTTCCATTTATCGGCTCTGAATGGTGATCAGCGATTAAAAAAACGAAGAAGTTGTTGTTTTCCTATATTGATTAAAGGCATCAAAACTAACTTGTCAATAAACATCACTCAGCATGGACTGTTTTGAGTTTATTAAAGGATAAACTGCAATGACATCTGATTTGATTCATAATCAGGGATGCTTTCAAAACCAGAAAAGGCCTTAAGGAAAACCTGAAATGCCTGATCAGTCCATTTGAAAAATGCCTTGCTTTGATATCACTTTTGACATTTCCCCTGCCCTGGATGTTTTTATTATGGTTGTAGAAGTACATCAGTATTTACAGGGTACCGTCAACTGTAAAGATGACGAAGGATTTTGCCGTGTTTGTAAAAAAAAATTAAGCTTTGCACAATGGGTGTCAATGCTTCACGATCTCACATGAAGTCGGACAGTGTAGTCCAGGGTGTACGCGGGTATACGGCGCATGCCCACTTATTTTTCAGTAGGAATTACGTATACCCACTTCTGGAGCGATATTTGTGTCTTTTGTTTGAGCGCGCAGTGAGACAGGTATTCAGCATTTAAACATCACGCGCGCGCTCAAAACTGATAAACTCTTCTCAACCCACTATGCTCGCGCTCAGTTCCGTGTCTGCCCGTGACCTGCTACTTCCACACTCAATACCAGCTGTGCGCTCGCTGGATTCTGTCTGTGCGCTCGTGACTTCAAAAACTGTCCACCTCACCAGCCAATCACAGACAGGTTTCTTTCCATCCAATCAGAGTAGGGCTTGCAAATACTGCATTCAGATGGATTAAATGAAAATGCTGCAGCTTTTGGCAGAAATTACTAAACATAACGGTGGGATTGAAGAAAAAACAACAACCAATAAACAGTTTAATATTTTAGCCTAAAATATTTAGTTTAAAATAATTCCTTGAGTTACTAAGTGAGGTGTGAAAAATCTTTTTGTCTCTTTTCTTTCCAGCTTCTGGGTGATGATGCAAAAGTTTCTTGTGATCATAATCATCATCATTGTCATCATTATTTAAAGAGCATTTTAACACGAGGTAAAACAAAATAACATCTAATAAAATGACTTGAGTAAAGACTCAACAGTTTAAAACAACAACAACAATAATAATAAACTGTTTAAATCCTCAAAAACAAACAGAAGTTCTTTAAACTGAACTCTAAGATAAACAGGCAACCAGTGAAGGGAGGCCAGGATCGGGTAATGTGCTTTATTTTATGTTTTTCCATTAAAAGGTGTGCAGCAGCATTTGAACCAGCTGCAGACATTTGAGTGAGGACTGACTGATTCAGAGATAAAGAGAATTACACTAATCCAGCCATGATGACTGAAGGCTTGGAGTAGGATTTCCATATTTTTGCCTTGAAAGAATAGGTTTTACCTTTGCTTTGTTCCTTACATGATAAAAATGACTTAACTGACGTCCCTTTTTGACTGTCAAGTTTAAAATCACCGTCCATTTTAAAATCGAGGGGCTAAACATTCATTGTCAAGGTGTCTAAATCTACAGGATCAACAGTTCTTTGGGTGTTTCAACTGGTATATTTGACAATTCATGATTTGCAAAGACAAAGAGATTTGAGTTTTGATGTTCTCCTCGTCATTGACTTTATCTCTTTCTATAGATTATCTTTCTCATTCAATTTAGGACTTTCCATATGCCTTATCATGCAGGTCTATATTGAAAAACCTACAGTAAAGTAATGAAATGTTGATTCTGGATGTAGTGTAGGAATTCCTTCAATATAAACCAAAGAAAATGTTACATTTCCTGCCAGAAGCTGGATAAAATCTTTAAAAAAGAGACAACAGTATTTTCACACCTCACGTAGTAGCTCAAGGAAATATTTTAATCTAAATGTTTTAGGCTAAATATTTTAGGCTAAAATGAGTAAACCCTAGTGATCGATTTTTGGGTAGACTAAATAGAGCAGTGTTACATGTCATTGTTTCTAAAATGGCATTTTTCTGAGCTGCGTCTAAAAGGGCAAACATTGAGAGTATACCCACTTCTCCAGGGACCACTACACCACTGCGGACAGCCACAGATCAGCTGCGAGGGGCAGACAACAGCTAACAATGTCAAGTTACTTTTCTGTAACCAACGCAGTCACGTTCGCATTTGCTACCGCAAACAGCACAGCAGCAGCTGGAGCAAGCTCTACCGCCACTAACGTCGGGAAATCAGACAGTCTTCAAACAACATTTGGATCCAATGCAACACTGCATGCGGAGGTGCTCTGGTGTCTGAACACAGCCATCAACAAGTACTCTTTATATATATATATATATATATATATATATATATATGGGTACTTGTTGATGGCATTAAAATTATTTCTAAGAGCATTAAAAAGCATTAAATTAGGGTTACTCATTCCTGTATAAACCCTGATTTATGATAGATGAATTCTTTTGATTGGTTTTAGACTGCTTAATGAAGGGAACATATCATCTCAGTGTTTAATAATTTCAAGCGTCACTTTCAAATTAGTTGAGCTTTTGTTCACGTGTATTTGGGTAAACAAAACTTAACTTGAAAGGTAAATGTAACTTTTACCAAGTTTTATTGTTGCATCACCCAAAATCCAAAACAATCTATACTTAAACATGTGAAAACCATGAAACTGCTGAGAATACTCATCATAAAAATTTGACCTGCAAATACCTGTTATGTTTGAACTATAATTAACAGCGTTCAGTTTTTTTTTCCTATCCATACGCCGCGATTGAATATTTACATTCGTATTTCACACCCTATTGTAAGAGATTAGCTATAACTAAAACTAATACGTTTGTGGTTATTTAATGAACTTATCTTTAAGCAATAAGAAAATCAAAACATAAATTGTCATCTGGATCACTGTGTATGGGGGCGGCCATTACTGCCCATATTTGGGCAGTAAGGGCCGTCTGACATCACATCCTGCGACGTGGAAAAGCGGAGCGGCGACAGCATTTCTCCGCTCTTTCCAAGCAAAGTCAATAGGAGCCGTTCTACACAGCTGCGATCATCAACAATTTTTTCGGATTTCCAGAGGACTTCACCACTGACATTCGCAAGAGCTATTGTTACAGCAACAATGCCCACGTGCATGGCCATTGAATGTTCCAACACAACTGGTAAAAGTAGAAAAAACATTGCTTATTTCAACTTTCTGATTCATGAGCCACCGGGCTCGTTGTTGGATTGCCACTTGAAGAGAGCGGATTTGCCATCTAACTTCTGGCCAGAGAGAAAACACGTCATATGCAGCAACCATTTCGAAGAAGAATGTTTTGAACATGACATGAGAGTGAGGATTTTCGGTAAGTTATTTTTTAATTTAGAATTTTTAATTTAGAATTTGCGGGGATGGTTACCGACCAGAGGGGCGGAGGGATACGCTTTTATATTTTAATATTTATACAATAATGACCACCTGCCCTATTTACTAGGGGGCAAATATAACTCAAGTCACTTCAGCGCGATCTCTCCTCTGCTGCAGCGCCGGTAAAGCCGTGCTGCAGCGGAGCGAGCACGCGCACGCACACACACACACGCGTATATATATATATATATATATATATATATATATATATATATATATATATATATATATATATCTTGGGGGGCCCGACTGAGTTTGCACTGGAAATAAATCCGGTTTCTGTCAAGAAACTCTTCTAAAAAATCTATATCGCTATCAGATGATGATAGCTCCACGGAACTCCCATCACTGTCACTAAGTACTTCATCACTCTCTGCTTCGTACAGAGCACCAGTCGTCGCCATCTTGGAAAATAGTGCATCGTTGCTCAACAGCGGGTCCGCTGAGTGACGTCACAAAATGGGAGGTGACAGTACTATTCTTGACCAAGATGGGTTCCTCCACATAAACATGATTAAATGAAAATTATTCTTAATTAAAAAAACATATAATTTATTGCACAGTATGTAGTAGTTTTATATTTAAAGTACTTTCAGCAGTTTGAATTCTGATTTTGACCGGACTTCTTTAAGTTTGGGGTCTGTTTAAGTTCATTTTAAACTAAAGACAAAATTATTACCAAGTCAGAGTTTATCATATATTAGTGAAAAGCACTGCTAACATTAGTAAAACAACAGTCTCTGCACATATTCCAGGAGAATGTAGAGCCTTTGCCTAGCTCTTAGATTTCTAAAAGGCAGCTAACATTTCCAGCATGTTCTATGAAAGGCACAGATCTAAAGTTCAGAAGAAGAACTATTTCTGATCTTTTTTTCTGCATTTGTTATATTTGTTATGGGCCAGGCTCCCTAAACCCAGCCTGAATGAAACACAGACAGGTTTCGACATGTCGTAGAAAAGGCTGTTTTCTGTTTCATGTGTCACGACCCCCTGTTGGTCTAGGGAAGTGGGGTCATAAACATATAGGCAGAAACCGGTAAGTTCTTATAAAATGATAATTTATTTGGTAACAAGAGGTGCAAGCAATAAACAAAAAAAAGGAGGGTGGATGAGGGTGCTGTGAAAATAACAAACCAAATTAAATAATCAGATCTTCTCGTGTGCCAGTTGAGAGTGGTCGCTGACGTCACTTCCTGTTTGCGGTAAGGCGAATTCCTGTTTTCACTGCGTGAGCAACGGTTTGTTGCTCCAGATTCTCTCGCTTTTATCTTTAATCTCTTTGCTGTAACATCTGTTTCTAACACATAAGCACTTTTAAAACATTTTCTGTTGCTGCACATCACGCTTGGGAACTCCTCGTGTTTCACGGTTTGCTCTCTTGGCGTGGTAGAAGGGCGCTAGCCTAGCTTTAGCCTAGCCTAGCTTTAGCTCCACAATGGCTTCCTCTCCTACTATTACTTCAGCTTCTCCGTCTCTTACTAAGTCTCCCCTTATCTCCTGCTCTCTGTGTCAGATGTTTAGCTATTCCTCTGCCTCCTTTAGTGATAATGGTACTTGTAATAAATGTAGTGTTTTTGTAGCTTTGGAGGCGAGGGTGTCAGAATTAGAGACCCGGCTCCGTGCTATGGAAAGACCAGCTGATAGCCGCCCCTTTGCTAGCGCGGAGCCACATAGACCTAGCGTTACTTCACTTAGTGGTCCTCCAGAAGCACCCGAGCAGCCGGGTAAGCAGGCCGGCTGGGTGACAGTTCGTAGGAAGCATAGCTCTAGATTTCAGCCCCCAGTTCACCACCAACCCGTCTGCGTTTCTAACAAATTTTCCCCACTCAGCGACACACCCGCTGAGAAGCCGACCCTGATAATTGGGAGCTCAATAGTCAGAAACGTGGCACTAGAGACACCAGGGACCATAGTTAAATGCCTGCCAGGGGCCAGAACGGGTGACATAGAATCTTACCTAAAACTGCTGGCTAAGGATAAGCGTAAATACAGTAAGATTTTTATTCACGCTGGCGGTAATGACACCCGGTCACGCCGATCGGAGGTCACTAAAGTTGGTGTTGCTTCGGTGTGTGAGTTTGCTAAAACAATGTCGGACTCCGTAATTTTCTCTGGTCCCCTGCCTGATCTGACCAGTGATGACATGTTTAGCCGCATGTCATCATTCAACCGCTGGTTGTCTAGGTGGTGTCCTGAAAACGACGTGGGCTACATTGATAACTGGCGAACTTTCTGGGGAAAACCTGGTCTGATCCGGAGAGACGGCATCCATCCCACTTTGGATGGTGCAGCTCTTCTTTCTAGAAATCTGGCCGGATTTATTAGTTCTCCTAAATGCTGACAACCCAGGGTCCAGACCAGGAAGCAGAGCCGTAGTTTAACACACCTCTCTGCAGCTTCTGTACTGTTACCCACCCATTATCCTATTGAGACGGTGTCTTTCCCACGGCCAAAACTTAACAAATCAAAAACTGATCTAAAGGGAACAAATCATAAAAATCTAATAAAAATCCATACGGATCACTTTGAACCTAAAAATAAAACAATTAAATGTGGTCTATTAAATATAAGGTCTCTCCCTCCAAAGACTTTGTTAGTTAACGAATTGATTTCTGATAAACAGATTGATTTGTTTTGTCTCACAGAAACCTGGCTACAAGAGGACTACGTTAGTATAAATGAGTCAACTCCCTCCAATTATTCAAATTTCCACATTCCCAGATCTGTGGGAAGAGGAGGAGGAGTGGCAGCCATCTTTCAGTCTGATTTATTAATTAGTCCCAGGCCAATTAATAACTACAGTTCTTTTGAACATTTAACCCTCAGTTTCCCTCATCCAAACTGCAAAGCAATAAAACCTCTTCTGTTTATTGTTTTGTATCGTCCACCAGGCCCTTACACTCAGTTTTTGGATCAACTGTCAGACTTCTTATCTGATTTGGTGTTAAATACTGATAAGGTTATTATAGTGGGTGATTTTAACATCCATGTTGACACAGAATGTGATAACCTTAGTGTAGCCTTTAAAACTATCCTAGATTCAATTGGTTTTGCTCAAAATGTGCATAAACCGACGCACTCTTGGCTCCATACTTTAGACCTTGTGCTGACATATGGCATTGATTGTGAAGAATTAACAGTATTTCCTCACAACCCTGTCCTATCTGATCATTTTTTAATAACATTTGAGTTTAATCTAACTGAGTTCTCCACCCCCAAAAGAGGGTTCCATTATAGTAGATCTTTATCGGATAATGCTGTATCAAAACTTAAAGAGTCTGTCCCCTTTTTAATATCCTCCGTATTGCAGAAATGCCCAGTAGATGGCAGCAATGTTGTTTCTTCCAATTCACAAATAGATGTCTTTGTAAACGGTATGACTTTGTCATTGCGTTCTGCATTAGACAATGTAGCTCCCTTGAAAAAGAAGGTGATTATTCACAGGAAGCTGGCTCCTTGGTTTAATTCAGAGCTGCATTCCTTGAAGCACAATGTTAGGAAATTGGAGAGAAAATGGCGCTCTACACACCAAGAGGAATCCTACCTAATCTGGAGGGACAGTCTATTGTTGTATAACAAGACCATTCGCAGAGTTAGAGCAGCATATTTTTCATCATTAATTGAGGAGAATAAGAATAATCCTAGATTTCTCTTCAATACAGTTGCCAAACTTACCCAGAGCCACAGCTCTGTTGATCCAGCCATCCCCTTAGCTCTTAGCAGTAATGATTTTATGGGATTCTTCATAGATAAAATTGATTCCATTAAAAATAAAATAATTGGCATCCTCCCAAACATGATTACCTCGTCCTCAGTAAGTGAGGCAGCATTGGAGGAATCCTTAGAACCTGCGCAGTGTCTGAACTGTTTAAAAGCAGTAGAGCTTTCTGAGCTATCTAGAATATTAGCTTCATCTAAACCTTCTACCTGTATGTTAGACCCAATCCCAACCAAGTTGTTTAAGGAGGTATTCCCTCTGATCAGTGGTCCTATTTTAGACATGATTAATCTATCCTTAGTAAATGGATATGTACCACAGGCTTTTAAAGTAGCTGTTATTAAACCTTTACTTAAGAAACCTTCTCTTGATCAAGATGAGCTAGTAAACTACAGACCCATATCTAATCATCTTTTCTTATCTAAAATTCTTGAGAAAGTAGTTGCTAATCAACTTTGTGAACATTTACAAAGTAATGACCTACTTGAGGAGTTTCAGTCAGGCTTTAGAGCTCATCATAGCACTGAAACAGCTCTGGTGAAGGTCACCAATGATATTCTCATGGCCTCAGATAATGGACTTGTGTCTATACTTGTCCTGTTAGATCTCAGTGCTGCATTTGATACAGTTGATCACAATATTCTCCTACAAAGACTTGAGCATACTGTAGGGATTAAGGGAAAAGCATTAGGCTGGTTTAAATCTTATCTGTCGGACAGATTCCAGTTTGTTCATGTTAATAATAAATCTTCTTCAAACTCTAGGGTCACCTGTGGAGTACCACAGGGTTCAGTCCTTGGACCAATTCTATTTACTGTATATATGCTTCCGGTTGGCAAAATTATCAGACAGCATGGGATTAATTTCCACTGTTATGCTGATGACACTCAGCTATATTTATCCATAAATCCTGATGAATCCAATCAGTTACTTCGACTGCAGTCATGTCTTGATGACATCAAAAGCTGGATGACTTTAAATTTCCTGCATTTAAATTCTGACAAGACAGAAGTTGTAATCTTTGGGCCAGAGTCCTCAAAAAATAAACTTCTTAATCAATCACTTAATCTGGATGGCATTAACTTGGCCTCTGGTAATAAAGTTAAAAACCTTGGTGTTGTTTTCGACCAAGACATGTCATTTAAATCCCATATTAAACAGGTTTCCAGAGTTTCCTTTTTTCACCTCCGGAATATCGCCAAAATTAGAAACATTCTGTCCAGGGGTGATGCTGAAAAACTAGTCCATGCATTTGTTACTTCAAGGCTGGACTATTGTAATTCTTTACTATCAGGAAGTCCACAAAATGCAGTTCGAAGTCTTCAGCTGATCCAAAATGCTGCGGCAAGAGTCCTGATGAAAATCAACAAGAGGGATCATATTTCTCCAATTTTAGCTTCCCTTCATTGGCTTCCTGTTAAATCAAGAATAGAATTTAAAATTCTTCTTCTAACGTATAAAGCCCTTAATAACCAAGCTCCATCATATATCAGAGCTCTGATTACCCCGTATGTTCCTAACAGAGCACTTCGCTCTCAGACTGCAGGTCTGCTGGTGGTTCCTAGAGTCTCTAAAAGTAGAATGGGAGGCAGATCCTTTAGCTATCAGGCTCCTCTCCTGTGGAACCAACTCCCAGTTTTGGTCCGTGAGGCAGACACCCTATCTATTTTTAAGACTAATCTTAAAACTTTCCTTTTTGACAAAGCTTATAGTTAGAGTGGCTCATGTTACCCTGAGCTATCTCTATAGTTGTGCTGTGATAGGCCTAGGCTGCTGGAGGACATCAGGGTCTAATTTTCTCACTCTACTGATTTCTACTGTTCTTCATTCTACGGTTCTCCAGTTTTGCATTGTATTACATTGAAATGACTGTCGTCATTTCAGCTTTTAACTTTTTGCTCTCTCTCTTTTTCTTCATAGTAGGTACACCTGGTCTGGCGTTCTGTTAACTTTGACATCATCCAGAGAAGACGGCTCACCCGTTACTACCATCTAATGTAGAACAGATTACTAGATCAATGTGTGCTTCTGTGCTTTTTGTCTCTCTTGTTGTGTCTCTGCTCTGTCTTCTGTAACCCCAGTCGGTCGAGGCAGATGACCGTTCATACTGAGCCCGGTTCTGCCGGAGGTTTTTTTTTCCCGTTAATGGGTGGTTTTTCTTCCCACTGTCGCTTCATGCTTGCTCAGTATGAGGGATTGCAGCAAAGCCATGTACAATGCAGACGACTCTCCCTGTGGCTCTACGGTTCCCCAGGAGTGAATGCTGCTTGTCGGGACTTTGATGCAATCAACTGGTTTCCTTATATAGGACATTTTGACCAATCTGTATAATCTGACCCAATCTGTATAATATGATTGAACTTGATTTTGTAAAGTGCCTTGATATGACATGTTTCATGATTTGGCGCTATATAAATAAAATTGAATTGAATTGAATTGAAATAAAAGAGATCCTCAAAAGGAGGATTGTGCCTAACTATACATTTAAACAGAGGAGATTCTTACTAAAAAACACAGAGAGCACAGCACCCACTACACCTAATGAGACTAACATAGAAAAACTCAGTGTGGCAGTCAGTGAGAACTCTGGCCCTAATTCCACCCTCTTCCTGGCCTCAAGGTAATAAATGCACATAAATCGAACACAACAAAAGATACTGGCACAGGCTACTAAACACAAACCAAAATGGGTAACCATAAACTTAAATGAGCCACTCCACTTAGCACAAATACATCAGCTAACTAACAATTTCTCATTCACACGAGGCACACAAGTCAACTGGCTGTGACAAGCTGCCTCAATCAACTGGTGGGCTCTCCGTATGAGCAGGAGGTGATTGTAGGTGGTGACGAGCCATTGGTTGAGGTGGAACCGAGGGAACCAATGGATGGGATTGAGGTCAGCACCCTAGAAAGCAGGAAGTAGGCGGATCTTTCCACAGGAACATGCAGCCTACTTAGAAGTGAGAAAGAAAAAAAAAGGGAAACACAAATATGACGGCGACAGCCGTGACACTCCCCCCATAAACACAAACTCCTGAGTTTGTAAATTTGAAAAGTCTAGACTTAACCAACCCTTTTTTTTATTCATGAGTGCAGTCTAGATAAGGCATCTGCAATAATGTTTTCTGAACCTTTCTTATGATGCATCTCCAGATTGTATTCTTGTACAATTAACGCCCACCTCATGAGCCTCTGATTATGGTTATACATTCGAGATAAAAACACAAGTGGGTTGTGGTCTGTGTAAACTACCACTGGCAAAGAACTGGAACCGACATAGACCTCAAAATGCTGTAAGGCCAACAACAGAGCAAGGGTTTCTTTTTCGATGGTCGAATAGTTAAGCTGATGGCGGTTATACTTCTTTGAGAAGTAACATACAGGATGGTCTATACCCTCTACATCTTCCTGCAAAAGCACGGCACCAGCTCCTACGGCACTGGCATCTACCTCCAGCTTAAAGGGCTTGGAAAAGTCTGGGGCAGCCAGGACAGGAGCGTGACAGAGGAGAGACTTAGCACTATTGAATGCGATTTGACATTCCGGGGTCCACACCAAGTCGGTTTTAGGGCTAAGCAACCTGGTTAACGGTTCGACCACAGACGAGAAGTTCCTACAAAACGCTCTATAGTAACCTGCCAGACCAAGAAATGAGCGCAATGCTTTACGAGTGGTTGGAACTGGACTTGAAGTAATAGCTTCTACTTTTGCCTCAACTGGACGAACTTGACCTTGACCGACTTGACAGCCTAGATAGGTCAAAGTGGCTTTCCCAAACTCACATTTAGCTAGGTTTATGGTAAGGTTGGCTTGATCAAGGCAAAAAAATACTTCAGAGAGGGAAGACATGTGACTCTCTGAGTATCTGAGTAAACAATGAGGTCATCTAGGTAAGCATTACAGTTTTTAACACCAGCTAATATTGTGTTAACTAACCTCTGGAAAGTAGCCGGAGCGTTACACATTCCAAAGGGCATTACGGTGTACTGCAAGAAATCATCAGGAATCACAAAGGCTGAGACCTCAGAAGCACGCTCAGTAAGAGGGACTTGCCAGTACCCTTTTAAGAGGTCTAGTTTGCTCACAAACACTGCTGTACCGAGGGTATCAACGCAATCTTCCATCCGTGGCAGAGGATATGAATCACGCACAGTGACAGCATTAACTTTTCTAAAGTCTGTGATAAATCTTGGTGAACCGTCAGCCTTGCTTTCTACAAGACATGGTGAACTCCATGGACTAGAGCTTGGTTTGGCAAGGCCATGTTGAAGGAGGTACTCTACTTCTCCTTTCATTACCTCACGCTTCATTGAATTTGCGCGGTAAGGGTGCTGCTTAATGGGTCGAGGGTTGGTGAGTTCAACATCGTGTTTTAAAACTTTGGTTCTCCTTGGAACGTCACTGAATAAACTCGGGAACTGAGTAACTAAACCTATCACTTCTTGCCTTTGAGCAGGGGATAGATGTGGTAAGCAGGTAGGTAATGCCTCAATCGCCTCTGAGTTAGGGAGACGAGTACCTGGGTAGATGGGGCAACGCGGCCGCAAGTCATCGGCATCTGATACAGGCAGAGTGTCAGTTGCAACTGCCGCTACTACTCCGGACCGAGGCTTTGCACCAGTTGGGTCCGGTTTGAACCCCACAGCAGTACCCTGGGAGTTTGAGTCATTTTTCCTAAGATGATAAAGTTTTAGCATATTAATGTGACAAACACGGGTTTTCCTACGCCGCTCAGGAGTGCTTATCACCTAATCTGTGTCACTGAGTCTTTTGTGTACCTCATAGGGCCCTGAAATTTTGGCGGATAACACAGTACCTGGTACCGGAAGTAACGCCAGCACTTGTGTCTCCAACACTGAAGTCACGTTCAACAGTGGAACGATCATAATTTCGTTTCATAACAGTTTGTGCTGTAGTTAACATTTGCTTAGCAAGAGTATTAGCTCTGTGCAATCGCTCGCAGAACTGACTTACATAATCGAGTACATTTTGTGCAGGAGCAGACTGCAACGACAGAAACTGGTCATGCAATGTTTGCAGGGGACCACGGGGAGTGTGTCCAAACACAAGCTGGGCAGGGCTGAATCCTAGTGACTCCTGTACCGCGTCACGTGCTGCGAACAGAACGAAGGGGATGCTCTCATCCCAGTCAGTACCATTGTCATGGCAATATTTCTTAAGCATCGACTTTAACGTCTGGTGCCATCGTTCTAATGCACCCTGTGACTCAGGATGGTGAGCAGATGACAAAACATGCCGTACATTTAGTGTCCCTAGTACCTGTTTAAATAATCTGGACTGGAAATTAGATCCTTGGTCCGACTGTACTACCCGAGGTAAACCGAAAGTTGAAAAGAATTTAGTTAGAGCCCTAACTATGCTCTTTGCAGTGATATTCCGAAGAGGGACAGCCTCAGGGAAGCGAGTAGCCGCACACATAATAGTAAACAGATATTGGTTACCGCTCTTAGTACGTGGCAACGGACCTACGCAGTCGATAATCACTCTGCCAAAACGTGCCTCAATCACGGGTATAGGATGTAGAGGGACGGGGGAAACTTCTTGGTTTGGTTTCCCTGTCACCTGACATATGTGACAACTGCGGCAAAATGTAGCTGTATCTGTCTTCAACCCAGGCCAGAAGAAATGTCTTAACACTGACTGATAAGTCTTAGTGACCCCCAAGTGGGCTGACCATTTACTTTCATGGGCGACAGATAATACATGTTGTCTGTAAACTGAAGGTACTACAATCTGATACACACTTTGCCAATCTGTATCAGAAGCTACACCTGAAGACCATCGCCGCATTAGCACACCATCTTCTAGATAATATGCTACTTTTTCACCACTTGCTGCATTGTTGTCACTCACCACATTCCTGAAGCAGGCCTGTAAGGTTGGATCCTCTCTCTGAGCCTCAGCCAAGCGTTCTCTCGTAGCTGGCAGTGGTGGGGAGGAAGAGGGCGGTTCCATCTCGCTCTCCACTGACGCTGGCTCCATCACGGGAGGTGAATCAGCTGTCTGAAAAGGCTTACAAAACACTGTTTCAGCTAGCGGAATATCAGACTCATCATCACGCATCATCTGCCGTGCCCGCGCACGAGTGACGACGCAGACTGGAAATACTTTGGAGGACTCCATGCTGCTGTCAGGGTCCCTTGGTACATCCAAAACTTTCAACGTTGGAGTAACTTTACCCCCGGCTATGTCATTTCCCATGAGCAACACCACACCCTGTATGGGAAGCTCATCACACACTGCTACTGGGAAAAACCCACTGACTAGATCCGACTCAATGTGCACCTTATGTACAGGACGAGGCACATATCCCATTTCAATGCCCCTTAAGACGGAACGGAATCCACAGGCAGATGCAACTGAAAAAGGTAGCACCGAAGCTAACACAACTGATTGAGAACAAGCGGTGTCTCGTAAAACTTTAACAGACTGTTGGTCTGCTGGCAATCCTGTCAGTGAAATCAGTGTTTTGAGTACAAACGGGCGAAAACAGGCATCAATCTCGGTTTGGTCATCACAGTTTAACTGAGGATTTTGTAAATCATTAATTAACCCGACACCTTTGGGCTGAGACCCACGCGAAGACAACTGGTCTTTGCGTTTCAAAATCACACAGTCAGCAATAACATGTCCACTGTTATGACAATAATAACAACGGCGCTCTTCTTCCTTCGGACTGGGATTCCTAGGGGGGCTAGGCTGAGGTAGGTTTACATGACGGGAACTTCCTACAACCTGGGGAAATTCTGGTTTGTGAATTAGCATGTACTCATCTGCTAACGTAGCTGCAGCAGACAATGTTAACACTTTTTGTTCATTTAAGTACATCACTATGCGTTCAGGTAGGCAGCGTTTAAGCTCCTCTACCAGACATAGTTCTCTAAGTGAACTGAACTCAACTACACTAGATGACGCAAGCCACCGGTCGAAAAGAATGGCTTTCTCTCTGGCAAACTCTGTGTAGCTTTGCGTTGCCGGCTTCTTATGTGACCGAAACCTTTGCCTATAAGCTTCGGGCACTAACTCATAAATTCGCAAAATGGCAGACTTAACTTTTTCATAGTCTGCACTGTCCTCAACAGAAAGAGCAGCTATAGCCTCCTGAGCTTTTCCCTGTAACTTGCACTGCAACAATAATGACCAGACCTCCGGCGGCCATTTTAATGCTAAAGCTATTTGCTCAAAAACTTGGAAATAAGAGTCCACTTCAGCCTCTCGGAACACTGGTACCAAAGCAATATTTTTGCCAACATCAAATCCGGGACTTACCGAGTCCAATTTGGATGAGTAGGGGAGAGAAGTTGTACCACCAGAACCTGCAGCCCCACCAGCCATAGCTGCGTTGGCGCTTTCTAGCTCCAACTTCCGCAGTCTCACCACCTGGTCAGCCTCAATCTCCAGTCTCCTCACTTCGAGCTGGAGTTGCCTCTGACGTTCTCTGTCTTGTGCCTCATACTGGAGACGGGCAAGGCGTACCTTGATCCGTGCTTCTCCTAGCAAACGAGCACTGCTGCCAGAGGTGGGATCAAACCTGGGCAGCGTGAATGGCGTTGCTGGCCTTTTATCTACTTTGTCTGAGTCCGCTACGTCTGTAGCAGGGTCAGGGGTAGGCGTAACCTACCCTTTGGCAGCTGGACCAGCATCTGGGGACATGAGCACTTTCTCCGGCGGTTCTGGCACTATAAGAATTCCCCTCTCAACTAATGCTAACAATAGCATAGGTTTCAATTCTTTCTTAAGAATGGTTTTGGGAACCAAGATGCCGACACATATTAAATTGCTCAACTGAGGGCTGTTTCAGAAATACCTCTAACTCAAACCGTGCAGCGGCCATGATTCCCTGAATCAGGCAAGCTGTACCTCGTTACCGTCAAGCTAGTCACGCAACTGTTACCAAGAACCAGTTAATGCCAATCGGGATTCCTCTAGAAAGAGCGCTCCCGGACGAGCCCCCATATATGTCACGGCCCCCTGTTGGTCTAGGGAAGTGGGGTCATAAACATATAGGCAGAAACCGGTAAGTTCTTATAAAATGATAATTTATTTGGTAACAAGAGGTGCAAGCAATAAACAAACAAAAGGAGGGTGGATGAGGGTGCTGTGAAAATAACAAACCAAATTAAATAAAAAAGATCCTCAAAAGGAGGATTGTGCCTAACTATAGATTTAAACAGAGGAGATTCTTACTAAAAAACACAGAGAGCACAGCACCCACTACACCTAATGAGAATAACATAGAAAAACTCAGTGTGGCAGTCAGTGAGAACTCTGGCCCTAATTCCACCCTCTTCCTGGCCTCAAGGTAATAAATGCACATAAATCGAACACAACAAAAGATACTGGCACAGGCTACTAAACACAAACCAAAATGGGTAACCATAAACTTAAATGAGCCACTCCACTAAGCACAAATACATCAGCTAACTAACAATTTCTCATTCATACGAGGCACACAAGTCAACTGGCTGTGACAAGCTGCCTCAATCAACTGGTGGGCTCTCCTTATGAGCAGGAGGTGATTGTAGGTGGTGACGAGCCATTGGTTGAGGTGGAACCGAGGGAACCAATGGATGGGATTGAGGTCAGCACCCTAGAAAGCAGGAAGTAGGCGGATCTTTCCACAGGAACATGCAGCCTACTTAGAAGTGAGAAAGAAAAAAAAAGGGAAACACAAATATGACGGCGACAGCCGTGACACATGTCTCTCATTTTATTTTTGATTACCCGACTGATAACTTTCAGTTTTCTTCGTGGCCAGTTATCCTGAAATGTCCGTTTCAAATAAAAAGATCATCTTGTGTTGCATCTCTAATGTGAAGATAACTCTCTCCTGTGAAACAATTGTTTGTATGGATCAACACCTGATCAGTGAGCAGCAGCGTGTTATGATATATGTATCTGGTAATTGGACTGAATTTATGTGGTGCTGTTCAGGTCATACGGGCCAGTCACCGCACTTCACACCAACGTAACATTCATACACAAATACGCGGATCAGTAGGAAACTTGGGGTTAGGTGCCTTGCCCAAGGGCACATCGAACTGTGGCAGACCGGGAATGGAAGTAAATATGAAGTGCTTGAATGTGCTTTCTTTACAATACGCAACTTCTTCTCCCATAAATCCTAAACTGTAACATTACCATGCGTGACTTGTAATTTTAATGTAAACATATTTAAATCAGGCGTTTTTTTCTTCTTATTTAGATTACATGTATTCATTTTGTTTTAAAAATACCTGTTTTTATTATGAAACTATTTCTCATCCCTTTTTTGTGGTCCAAGTGAATCTAAAGCATCATTTAAAATTTACTTCAGAGTAAAGAGTATATGTTCTTTCTTTTTAGGGTAACATCGCTGGACTCAAAGTTGAAACCATTGAAAGTTATCATTTAAAAAAATCCTGACTTTAACATTGTGCTCCAGGCAATTCAGTAAAGAAAATTAATTAAAGGTATACTATGCAACCGGGGTTGATTTTCCAGCGAGGCTCCCCCCAGAGGGCGAAAGTAAAAGTGCACTGTTGTAAAGATGCTCAGCTGTTCTCCTGGTTTCTCCGTCAAGCCAGACGCAGTTGTGTTGAGCTTAGCAGACAGGCAAACGCAACGAAAAGTCGAAAAAACAGCAGTACAAACAATGACTAACACAGTGAAAGTATGAACATGCACACAGAGAGAGAGAAACCATTCCAATGTTACTTACAATCGCATCAGCAGAAACGCGAGGTCCGCGTCAGCCTTGCAGCCTTCTTTTTCTTTTAGCTCTCGCCATTCGGAAAAAGCTTGCCCGATGTTCACCCGTGTACGACTCCTCTCTCTGTCCAGAGCCCTTTTCCTCTTTCTTGCCTGCTCCGACATGGGCTTTCGCTGTTTTCTCGCTGGTTCCGCCATGATAACTGCACAAATATCGCCACTGCGCTAGCAACGAGCATGCCTTTCACTGGGGGCGTGTAGCAGTTCTCGCCGTAAAGCAAGACAGACTCTCGCGATGCATGAGACTTCTGAGCCTGTGGGTGCGAGCCGAGGGCTCCTGCAATTGCAAGTACGGTATTTCCCCTAGAGACCACCAGGGCAGCCGAGAAAACCTTTGTTCCACCTGAAATTACTCATTTAATCATCCAAAATGGTATGGAACACATTAATTAACTGAAAAATGTTGCATAGTATGCCTTTAACTAACAGGTTTTATTGTTGTTTTAATTGATCATAGAATAAATAAAGACTTTGCTGCTAATAAACTTGCAGCCGTATCACAGCAAAACCTTTTTGAGGTTAGTGGGCCTACAAATTTACATTTGTGATAACAGAAGCTGTGATCAGATGCTCTTTGTGCTAGTATCCCCCACAACATTGTATAAATGAGACCTTACATAATAGTCAGCTCTCTGAGGTTATTCACCTAAATCATGTTGGACTTATATCACATGGTGCCTGAACACTGATTATATCCTCGCTGAACTTATCATTTCAGAAAAACAGTTGCTCTTCTGCAGGAAATTTGAGCGGTAGGAAAACAACATAAGGATTACTGAATATCATATATTTATAAACTGTGTCAGTTGAAAATATCTCACTAGAGCAGGCATGGGCCAGTATGAGATACGCGCTTTAGTGAAAATACCACAGTTTTAATTAAACTTCTACCCCTGAATTAAATTGTAGCAAAAATGACCAGATTTTAATTCTTTTAAAATATTTTTTTTTTTATTTAGAAGACAAAAGTCACAATCATTTATACTTCAAACAGCATTGCTTTAATAAAAGCGAAGTGTGCCGCTTCTTTATTTTCTGTGACCAGAAATAATTAAAAGAGGGGTGCTAAAGGATGCCTTGTCCATCCACCATCTATAGCACTGCCTGGTTATCCGTTCAGTGTCACGGGGGCGAGAGGCAGAGTACACCCTGTACTGGTCGACAGTCCATTAAAGAAACACAGAAGCACCATGCTCGCACTCACTCATACCCAAGAGAGGAAATAACCTAATAGTCGTGTTTTTTCACTGTGGGAGGAACCCAGAGAGAGCCCACACATGCACAGGGAGAACATGCAAATTCCATGGATCTTCTTGCAGCATGGCACAGTTTTCTTCCAGACTTATCCAACCTACAGCCCCATTCAACAACAATCAATCAATCAAAGTTTATTTATGTAGCACTTTTCAACAATATCCTGCACAAAGTGCTTTACAAGCTAAAATAAAATCAAAAAGATGCTGAGACACAACAGGAAACATATAAAAATGTGTAGGAAAATGACAGGATAAAAAGAGATTTAAAAAACAAAAAAACATCAATTGGGTGAATGTGGCTCTAGTGTACAGCGCTTTGAGTGGTCAGTATGACTGGAAAGGCGCTATATAAGTTCAGTCCATTTACCATTTGATACCACCGACCAACACATGCCTATTGCAGAGTGACGTATTTTTTACTTAAAAATGTGGATTATATTGTGTTTATATAATGTTCAAATGTACGTATTACTAAGAATCAATGTATTGCTGTAATGTTGCACAGGAAACACAAGCTAGAGCGTTGCATCTAATTCTACCAACTTAAACTCGTTTAATCAGTGTGTACAGTATGAAGTGCTACAAGCTTATTAGGACTCCCTGGAGGATTGACTGGTGTAAGTATATCCGACCAAATACAAAATGGGAAATTTGCCAGGATGCGGGGAGCTCTGCCATGCCTTCATCCGTGATGTGGGGGACTCTGTAATGATCACCAAAGCCAGGAAGCGAAAATGAAAGAATGTACACTGCAAAAAGAGAACTAAAAGTACTTTTTTTTTTTTTAAATGAGCGTATTTGTGCTTGATTTGAGCAGGTAAATAAGATGATCTGTCAATGGAATGAGTATTTTGACCCCTAAGATAAGATAATTAGATATATTGGATTTGAAATAAGATGATGCAGAAGAGTTATTCCTATTTTAAGTGCAAAATTCGTATTCCAATGGCGGATCATCTTATTTACCTGCTCAAATCAAGGGCAAATACTCTCATTTCAAGAAAATGTTGCTTACTTTTGGTTCCCTTTTTTGCAGTGTAGCTGTTCATTGTCTTGATAGACCTGAGTCGGCCTCGCCTAATTTCACTGACCGATCTCTGATTTAGTTCTGAAGAGTCAAATTCACTATCAGCCTCAGGTTGTTGTCCGAGAACCCATCATAGAAACACAGACGTTTCTTCAAGAATGAACATTGTATGAAGGAAAAATAAGCATAAAATAATTCAAGTCCCCTAGAGAGCATTTTCCTGAACCAGGTAAAACGCCTCCCTACACTCTGGAAGGCATGTCTGTGTAAAATAAAAGAAGAGCCTCTCTTTCCGCACGTGGCCGAGCATTTTAGATCCTGTTATTGGGTCACGGCCTTGGCTGTACTAGCACAGTTTTACTCAGAGTATTAGTACGTTTGTTCTAAGATTAGATACTCCCGATTCCCGATCCTTAACCAGCACAAACGTTTCCTCCACCTGCACCTCAGGCTCCAGAGTCACGGAGGGGTTTTCCTTTCAGAGTAAATGTAAAGAAAAATGAGGACGAAATATCTTCAGCGGAACATGCAAGTCACTCCACTTTGGCTAATTAGCGAGGACAGTCTTACTGCCAATGTGTTTCAGTCATGTTGGAGGCTCAAGGGATTCCCCTGGATTATTCTTTGATTGTAGTTGGAGCGCCTGGAAGGAGGTTCAATGCTAATCCCCCTCGTGCAGAGGTAGGTTTCACTATTCAGTTTTTTTTGCAACATTAATCACCTAGAAATTTGCTCTGTTCCTTGATCGTCGTCCTCGTTAGGTTTTAGGAGATACCCCGTGTGTGGGATTAGATGAAGCTCCATCCAGGTGTGAGAAGACTCCGGCAGAGGCGGGGGAGTCGTGGCTGCAAGTGACGCCCCCACCGACCCTTTGCCCGACCTCCTCCCATCAGGAGGAACCCACAGAGGAGCAACGACTACAGTTTCTGGTAAAAAACATCTTGTATTTATACTTTTCAAAACCATTTTTTGCCACTACCCTTTGGTACCACTTAGATTCACGATTTTTCATGTTGAAATTTAAGGCCGCGTTTAATCTTTTAAAGATGAAATTAAAGTTTTAATCTTAGCTTTCAGCCAGCTAAAGGAGCTCATGCACACGTTCAACAAGCAGAGGTGCTCTCAGAATGTGAATCTGCTGCGGAGACCAGGTTTATTAGCCATGTTAATGGCACAGCACAAATCTCATCTATGCTCTTGCAAGTTGAATTTTAGCCTTGCTTGTTTTTACGTGACCTTAGTGACAAAAATGTTAACAGGTGATAAACTGCACTAGCAAAAAAAAAATGTGTTCCTCAACATGATGACATGTTTAAATTGCAGTGGCCTCTAATTCAATCCAAAAGCATTTATACCCTTTTCAACTTCATTTTGTCATGTTAATGCCACAAACTTCTATGCTTTTCATTGGGATTTAACATGAAAGACCAACATAAAGTAGTGTGTAAGTTTGAAAAGTGTGGTGTGCCTTTGACCAGCTTCCCTCTCCCTGCTTAGGAAATAAATCTCCACATAATGATACTGCCGCTACCGTGCTTCACCATGGGATGATGTGCTACTGTTCAGGGTAATGTGCAGTGTAGGCCAGAAAGTAATCTGACCAGAGCACCTTCTTCCAAATGTTTGCTGCATCCCGTTAGTCATGAATGGCAGCGAATGACATTTGGGACCTGTTATGGTTTTCTTTCAGCTAATGGCTTTCTTTTCATCAGTTTTCCATAGAGGTTGAATGTGTAGAGTGCACAACTAGTAATTGTCGTGTCAACAGATCCTCCCACCCTCCCATACCTGTCGTTCCTCAGAATCAGAATCAGATATACTGGAGATACCAAGATGAACCTCTGCCCCATCTCAAACATTTAATAGCCTCCACCAGGATTTCTTCCAAGACTGACATTTATTTAGTTTCATCCATTTTCTCATCAACTCTAACCAGCTTGCTTGTTCTTAGAGATACAACGCATTTCACAAAGCATGATCCTGCCACCACCATGTTTCTCTATGGAGATGGTGTTTTCCCAGGTTCCTGTACAGTGTTAGTTGTCCACCACATAACTCTAAATGAACTCATGCTATAGCTATTATTGACTGAAGTCATTAGATTTTTTTTCTTACAGCACACTATCAGTTAAATATACACTGCAAAAAGGGAAGTAAAAGTAAGTAAAGATTTTTAATGAGTGTATTTGTCTTTGATTTGAGCAGGTAAATAATATTATCTGGCAATATAATGAGTATTTGACCCCCAAAATAAGATAATTAGATATACTGTACTTGAAATAAGATGATGGAGATGAGTTATTCCTATTTTAAGTGCAAAAGTCTTATTCCATTGGCAGATCATTTAAACTTGACTACTCAAATCAAGGACAAATACACTCATTTCAAGAAAATTTTACTTACTTTTAGTTCCCTTTTTGTGTAGAAAATTAATTTGTGATATATAAAAAAGATATTAACTGTACATCTGTCAAGTATGAATTGATGCATGCTTAGTACAGAATGCTTCATCATAAGACTCATTTATTCATACCTGAAAAAGTTTGGTACATTGAGGGGACCAAATGACCCGTACCACAGATCAGGTGGAAAAGAAAATCTGTTGACATGTCGTGAGCTCCCCAAATCTGACATTTATGGAAAAGTGGCAAGAAGAAACCATTTGTTGGACAAAAAACTGTGAGGCAAGCATGTGGTTGGTTGACATAGTATTTCTGTTTTGGTTGATGGACTAAAAAGTGCTCCCTTAGATGAAAGCTACATTTATTGCTTTATAACCTTACACTGCTTTACATTTCTTCACAGCTTTAATGACTGCCTGCCTGTTGCATTCCTCGGTCTTTATGATGCTGTTGTCACTAAAGTTCTTAAAAATCCTCCGAGGCCAAAAATATGCTGAGATTAAAGCACACACATAAGCACCATATTTACTATTTAGGTGACTTCTCAAGGCAGTTTGCAGCACTGGATTTTATTTTGGGGTATCGGTGTTAATTAGGCTGAACACACTTTTCAGATTATATGAGGGGGGGAAAAAATCTAAAATCCATGTATAACTTTGTTGTTCCCCCTCACAAATAAGCATTACTTTGAGCTGATCTGGTATAAAAAATCCCAATGAAATACATTAAGGTTTGCTTTCAGGCGGCTGATTAAACTGTAACAGCCGATGTGCTCTTACCTGTTAACGTTGTAGACGTAATAAAAGGTTCCCTCTCTCTGCATAAATGTGACATTGTCTCTGTGAAGCGAGCCTTGAAAGACATGAGGCGAAGTTTACACAAAGTTACAGTTAAAAAATCTTTAGGGGTATCTGAAAAAATGGGTCTGAATAGAAATATACGCAGCGCTTAATGTTCCTAATGTTGTAACATGTTCCTTCCACTGCATAATATCACATAAAATCCCAGTAAGATACATCAAATGTCGTGGTTATAACATGCAATTTTAATGCCAAAATGTGAAAAGGCTTGTGAAATATTGCAAGGGATTGTATACACTCTGCAGCACTAACTAAATGTTCTGCTGAATTGCAATCGCTTTTCAATCCACTATGCGTTTCATGTCAAGCTGAGTCCTAAATCAGCGCCGCAGCTGAGTGTAGCCGACAGACAAAGTACAGTCAGATTGGTTATGTAATGTTCAGTTGATCTCGTCCCACTGAAGAGAAGCTCACTGCTGGTAACTAGCTGTCAAGCCTTTCATAGAAACATTTCACCCTGAAAATAGCTGTTTTCGGGGAATGACGTTTTGTCAATAAACTTTTGGCCTAAAAAGATTGGTGAAACTTTAGTTTTTAAAAAGTATATATTTTCTTGTTTTTTAATAAAACAGAAGTGAATCACGTGTTACAGATACAGACCCAAGTTCATCAGTTAAGAAAGCTCTACATCAGAGACAACACTCAGACAGGATGCAGATGTTTTAAGTCGTACCAGAAACTCCAGATAATCTATCCCACTAGTCATTGAATAGATGGCTTTTTTGGAATTTGGTATTGATACTGTGTCCAAAAGTTGAAACCACTATTGTTTATATGGTGCTATCTTCAAGTAAAAGGATATTTAGTAACTAGAATCGTTCAACTTCTGAAGAAGTTGAAGAAGGCGCCCGCCTGGTGGTGGGCATGACCGTCAAAGGCAAAGGTTCCGAGTTCCTTGGTCGTAGGCTCTCATCGCTTGGGGATTTTAAATCAAACCTTCTGAGTGAAAAGGATTTGTCTTCATCAAAACCTGCCGACCGGGAAAACTCTGCGTCTGCAGAGCTGCAAACTGCGTATTTCGATCTGAGACGCAGCTAATGAGCTAATTGGCGACAGCCGACGGTCAACGTTTCCCATTCATTTGCTACGGTAGTCCTAAACCACTACTGACATAATACACTTTTTGGCCACAAGCGTCATTTTGGGGGCGCTGTTTCCACCTCTTCTCTTAGAGCCGTTTTTAATAGAAAGAAGAAAAGGCAAAAACGGTCCAAACAAAAGGTTGTAACGTTTACATTTGTAACCTCTGCCTTACATAAACACTAGAATTAAATCTTAATAAATAAAAGTATAGACAATTATTTCAGTAACTCAATTCAGTAAGTGAAATACAATATATAACGGGGTTGGACAATGAAACTGAAACACCTCTAATTTTCATGGCTAAATTGGACCAGCCTGGTGGCCAATCATCATTAATTGCACATTGAACCAATAAGAGCAGAGTGTGAAGGTCCAATTAGCAGGGTAAGAGCACAGTTTTGCTCAAAATATTGCAATGCACACAACATTATGGGTGACATGGGTGAGTTCAAAGGAGGACAAATTGTTGGTGCACATCTTGCTGGATGTGTCAAAACTTTCTTCAATTGAATAAAAACAAAACTGAAGTAATAATATTTGGACCAATAGAGGAGAGATCAAAAGTTAGCACACAGCTTCAGTCACTTCAGCTAGAAACCACTGATCAGGCCCGAAACCTTGGTGTAGTGATGGACTCAGACCTGAACCTCCAAAAGCATTTACAGACAGTTACAAGGTCGGCTTTCTATCACCTGAGGAACATTTCCAGGATTAAAGGACTAATGTCTCAAAAGGATCTGGAAAAACTAATCCATGCGTTTATATTTAGTAGAATAGATTACTGCAACGGTGTTTTCACAGGTCTGCCTAAAAAGTGGATCAGACAGCTGCAGCGGATCCAGAACGCTGCTGCACGCGTCCTCACTAAGACTAAGAAAGTAGAGAACATAACCCCAGTTCTAAAGTCCTTACACTGGCTCCCTGTATCTCAGAGAATAGACTTTAAAATACTTCTGTTAGTCTATAAATCCCTAAATGGCTTAGCACCTAAATACATTATAGACTTGTTATCAGTGTATCAACTTTCCAGACCACTAAGGTCTTCTGGCTCCAGCCTACTCTGCATACCTAGAACCAGAACTAAACAAGGAGAAGCAGCATTTAGTTCCTATGCTCCGCTTATCTGGAACAAACTTCCAGAAAACTGTAAAAGTGCAGAAAGCCTGAGTTCTTTTAAATCAAGATTACAAACACATTTGTTTAAAATTGCGTTTGACTGTTCTAGTTAAACTGTTTTACTGTTTTTAATGTTCTTCTTTGTTTCTACATTCTATCTCTACTTGCTTTTATTCTATTTTCTATCTACATTATTCCTACTTGCGTTTATTTTGCTATATTTTAATCATGTAAAGCACTTTGCATTGTCTCTGTACTGAATTGTGCTATATAAATAAATTTCCCTTGCCTTGCATCTGTGACCAAGACAGCAAGTGTTTGTGATGTATCAAGAGCCTCGGGGTCCAGGGTGTATAGTCCTGCTATAGCCAAACCTTTGGTCACTCGTGCCAATGTCAAACGTCGGTTTCAATGGTGCAAATCTTGGGCTGTGGACAATGTGAAACATGTATAGTTCTCTGATGAGTCCACCTTTACTGTTTTCCCCACATCCGGGAGAGTTACGGTGTGGAGAAGCCCCAAAGAAGCGTACCACTCAGACTGTTGCATGCCCAGAGCGAAGCAGTGATGGTTTGGGCTGCCATATCATGGCATTCCCTTGGCCCCATACTTGTGCTAGATGGGTGCGTCACTGCGTGGACTTGTTGTTGATTTTTATAATAAAAAGATTTCCCTTTTACACAACATTATGAATAACCTCAGAGTTTAAGAAAAGTATTTGCAATTTCAACAGTACTTTTACTCAGTTAAACATTTATTTAAGTGCATTATGCATAGGAACTGGTCACAGTGATTGTAAGATGTTGAAAAACATTTATTCACAGTTTTTGGGATTTAAAAACACACACTAAGTGCTTCTGTTAGACTTGAACTCCCATCCCTCCAGACTTCCATAGGCCATTGTTCATCTAGAGTTCACCATCCCCCCATTTTGCTTTGAATCCAACCAAGCTGGTCAACTTCTTTAGTGCTTCGTTTGCGCCGTTAAAATTAGCGTTTATGCTGCTTTGGTTTCGCAGATAATATAAGTTTTAATTTCGGCCGGTGACGTCACCACAGGCCGCCGCTGCAAAATAAAGCGCTACATTGTTATTCCTTTGCTGGTGCTGAGCTGGAGCCAAAGCAAACCAGAGTGGTCAACTTCTTTAGTGCTTTGTGCATGTTTGTGCCGTTAAAATTAACGTTTGTGCTACTTTGGTTTCCGAGATATTAAGAATTTTAATTTCAGCCGATGACGTCATCCCAGACCGCCGCTTCAAAATAAAGTGCTACGTTTTTCTTTCTTTGTTGGTGCTGAGCTGGATCCAAAGCAAACCACAGTGGGCTACTTTTTCAGTGCTTTGTTTGTGCAACAACAACCTTGGAATAAAATAAAATAAAGTTTTCATTAAGATTTGCAGCCCAATAGTTTTTGGGGAGCGTTAAGTTTTTAATATTTTGTGCTAAGCTCAATACACAACAAACCAAATTGGTCTATATTTTTAGGCATTTCTAATTCAATCTATATGCTTTATACTTTCAGCTGATAACACAGTCAATATATTCATAGTTGAACAATATTTCCCACTTCATGCATAAAGCCAATAAAAAGTGGAATGGTCCTTCAGCCTCATTAAAGGTTTAGCTTAAGTGGACAAAGGAACGTTTTAGGAGATCGTTCCTTACAGTGTTGTTATACTTTATAGGCTGACCAGTGTGATTTATTTTTTGCAGTTTTTCTGTTATTGATTTTAGTTTGGGTATGTTTTCTGCGTTATATAAGCCTGTATACTTTAATTGCCCTTTTGTTAGGTGCAGACACCCCCAATTCTCCCTATTGTAGAGCAATAAAGGTTTGCTATTCTAATTAATTCAGAGGAGTAATGAACCATGACTACTAAGATCAACTATAACCAAGTTACTGTTTGAAAATGTTATAAACATTATACTCTCGAAGAAGAATAAACCCTTCTGATTAGGAAAAATAGACTTTATGAAAACAGTTGAACATTCTAATAAATGAAATGCCTTTTTTGGTGGCTCACTTGACATTGCTATCTAAAGTAATGTTCTTTAAATGAGACAAAATAAATCGTAATATTTATTCAGGAATAAAGTACAAAACAATATAACACACATTTTACAATAGGGGCTAAAACAACTTGCATGATAAAAGAAAAATATAAAATTAAAAACTGCTTTCTTGAGAAAAGTGTTGAGACCAAACGGTAGATCTGACCACATCTTCTTACACAAATGAGGAACATCATTAAGGACGCCAGCCATCCTGCACAGAGACTGTTCCAGCCTCTCCCCTCAGTCAGGAAAATAAAAAACAAACAAAAACATGTTTCCCAAGAGATCTTTGCCAATAAGCAGGAATATATAAATCATTTTATAAGAATGCTGTAGGGGGGGAGGGGGGGGGGGCTCGGTAGATGACACAACTTCATAGTAATGTTACTGATTTATCAGTAGAAATATATTAAAAAGAGTTATGTTTTTTCCAGTGTTGGCAATAACATATGATTTACCGTAGCACTTTATTTTGAAGCGGCGGGCTGGGATGACGTCATTGGTTGAAATTAAAATTCATAATATCTCCGAAACCAAAGCAGCACAAACGATAATTTTAACGGCACAAACCTGCACAAACGAAGCACCAAAAAAAGTAGCCCAGTTTGATCGGATTCGAAGGAAAATGGGGAGATGGTGAACTCTGGATGACCTTAACAAATATTCTTTAATATCTTCAAAACCAAAACAGCACAAACGCTAATTTTAACGGCACAAACCTGCACAAACGAAGCACTAACCATTCCGTCTATTTAACTGAGTTTTTTCTGTGGGTGGGGTGTCAGCTTCACGCAGCTCTTTACCGGCGCTGCAGCGAAGGAGAGATCGCGCTGCTGTTAGGCTTTTACTGCCATCCCTCCAGACTTCCATAGGCCATTGACAAATTTAATGAAAAGTAACTTAAAATTATCCTTAAAAGACAAAATGTTGAAAAATCAAAGGGCTTATTTAACGCTTTGAGAACATATCTTGTATTCGGCCACAAAATCAACAATAGTAGAATGATCTTTTAAGCTTATAAGACCATTTTTAAGATGCCAATACGTGTAGCATATAGCTCAGTGCCGTGTAGCCTAGCCACCGCATTTCTACCATAATATAAAACCGACATTAAATAAACGACTCACCGTCACGTAGTTGCAAGGAAAACACCCAATGGAACCCTTCGTCTGGGTTAATTGGACTTGATTCAACAATATCCTTCAGTAATTTAGGAAAAACGGCAGCACAGCAAGCAATAGCAGCCACAAGATGGAGGAGTTTACCTCTGACCCGGAACTCAAAGAGTACTGCTTGTTGTCTGCTCTGAATAATACACAGCGCCCCTCGTGGACAGTATAGGAACTGCAAGAACGAAGTACGTCTTTTTCAGTAATCATTGTTGAATGATGATAATGCATTTGGCTGCCGCGTTTGACACCTCTGCTCTATACCATACTAATAAATGATTGTGGTCTAAAACCAGGTGTTTCAGTTTCATTGTCCAACCCCTGTAGATGACTTATTTTCTAGCGATGATTTCTGTCACGAGGACATAATGCAGTGTTGTGCTGGCAGCCATCCCAACTAATAAAAATAAGATTTAAGATTAAAATAGTACATTATAGTAGTAAAATAAATACATTTATTGTGGTTTAAGGACAAGTTTGGTACCTGCATTAAGGTTAATTTCAAAAGGTACTTGTCATTTTCAGACTAAAAAACATTCTAAAAACATGTTCTAATTCAGTGAATATGACTGGATATTTAAACAGAAAATAATAATGAAATTAATTATTCTTTCAACTAGCAGTTTTTGAGTATGACTAAAATTCGAGGCAGTGAAGGAGGGTAACTGATAAGTGATGGCTGATGGTGGAGAGCTTGCAGGCCTGGCTTCGGTGGAGAAGCAGCAAACAACTGTGGCAGGAAATGTGACTTTCATTTCAATGCAATGCAATGCAAAACTTACCTGACAACAGCCAGATGTATGTCTCGTTCCGCCTAGCTACACTCACATACATCTGGGACACCGCCGATAGACAATGATTTCTCCAACCAATTTTATGGTCTGGCCAATCAGGACGCAGGGCTGGAGTTTCATATATGTGACGTAGTGGAGACGCGACCATGACGTGAGACTGTTTTGATAGCAATGGCGGCTCGTCGAGGAAGCAAGCGTTAGCATTAATGCTGCTATTTCTTCCGTGTTGTCCAATCTACCTAATATTGTTTCATTAAAAGAACATCAGAGAACGCCTCTGAAGGCTTTTGTTGGTGGAAACGATGTTTTCGCCCTTCTCCCGACCGGATTTGGCAAGTTTTGTTTTCCGGGCCCAGCGGACGTGCAGACGCGGACGCGCCCCGGAGCGGTTAGCGGTTAGCGCTAACTATGTTAGGAGGCCTTTAGTCCTCAACACGGTCGGCCCGGAATCGACTCCGACCCGCGGCGCTTTGCCGCCTGTCTTCCCCCCTGTTGCTGTCAGCTCACTGTCAATAAAACGCGTGCCACTAGAGCCGCAAACACATTATTATTATTTTTTTATTTTTTTTCCTGCGTCGCTATCATTAGCGTCACGGGTTAGCTTCGGTGTGAGTGGTTGAAATAGCACGTCAATAAAGATGACAGACAAGTGGCTTATCCAATCATATGCAAGAATTTTTGATAAGGCCCAGCCTTCTGTAAATGCAATTTCTATGGCGGAGTCCCAGATGTATGTGAGTGGAGCTAGGCGGAGCGACATGCAGCTGGCTGTTGTCAGGTTAATGCAAAACTGGAGAACAGTAGAAATCAGTAGAGTGAGAAAAACTGGCCCTGATGTCCTCCAGTAGCCTAAGCCTGATTGTAGGATGTCCCTGAACTCTCGTTACATTACAAAGTTTACAATAATAAGGAGAACCAGCGAAATGCTTGAGGCAGGATTTGACAGGAAAAGGAGGAGATTAAGTATTAATATAAAATAAATTAATAAACAATACATAAAATACTTTAATGTTTTCTTAAAACGTCTGAATACAAACTGTCCCAAAACATGTTAAATAAATTCCTTTATCATCATTCATTTATACCAGTTGTTCAAGTTATTTAATTGTTACTTGTAAAAAAAAAAAATTATTATTGTAAATTAGAAATGTCCCATGCTCCCCATGAGCTTTCTGACGCTCGGGAACGCATCACACTGGTCTGAGAATGCAGCGCTGTGTAGAGGCACGTTTCTGCTTAAGACAAAGCTTTGCCGTTTGTAAAACTCATGTCGGCTGGCACGGTTTATTGTTCTGTGTGAATGACAAGAGACCACAACAAATGAGCCTGCTAATGAGCCAACAGCCGACAGGAGAAGGTCTGCATCGAAGCAGCATGGAAAATTGGTGTTATTAAAACATGATTAAATACTTCAATGTAGCATGAAAAAATAAAATATGTGAATAAAAAAGTTAAAGGCATGAGGTGAACTGTATTGATTTAAATCAATGTTCGTAGGTGAAAGCATGACGATACAGTACAGCGTTAAAAATGGTCATTTGGAGGTTTTTTTGAGGCTGTCTTTCTATCCGACTCCATTCATTCCTATGGGGTTTTTTGGGGTGTTTTTTTTGCTAATTTCGTTGCCATGGTAACTGGAAATGGCGTGAAGTACAAATAGCATTCATTTATATCAGTTGTTCAAATTATTTATTTGTTACTTGTAAAAAAATATATATATATATTGGTTACCCCCAGCGGGTTGCGAACCTGCGACCTTTGGTGCACCAGCCCAACACATAAACCCCTGTACCAAAAAAAAGTGCCATGCATTTTTGAGAGGTCAACTGTGTCTAGGAAGTGGTTTTGAGAAGTGGTTTTTGGTTAATTGTGTCACCACGGTAACTTTAAATGGCGTCAAGTACAAATAGCACACTTTGCGGCGTCGAGACGCACGTTTTGATATATAGTTTGTGGGGGTACAGTGTACGGTTCGGGCTGTATTAACGGTGACGGAAGAATAAAAAGCAATAATAATAATACTAGAAAATTTCTGAAGAAATTTAGCAAGGCGCCTGCCTCGTGGTGCGTACCGTACCGTCGAAAATACTAACGGGAAGTAACTGCGAATTTCAGCTTCCTACGGTCTTCACAGCCCCCGCAACGGCCGTCCAAAGGTGCCATGTTAAGTCAATGGACCTCCTAGGAGCCTCTGGCTAGCAGCGTTGTCATGGAGACTCCCTCACAGCTGTAGCCCTCTGTCTTAATTATCATTACCTTTATCATGTGAGGTACTGAGGTGAATGTGTGATTTCAGTGTCTTTGGAGCATTTCTGCAGCATGTAGCAGAGGCAAAGAGGGGTCAAAAATGGATGTTTGACACCTCATAAAATAGACATGCTTTATCTGACATGGCCCAAATTTGTTGTAGAGCCTTCTCTCTAAAGGAAGTACAGACTCTGTGAAGCAAAAGTTTGTGCGAGCTTGCTAGAGCTACTTCCGGTTAGCAACATGCTAACCGTTATCCGCTAACAAGGTTGTGTTCAGGATGACCAGGTGATGGTACTCTGTTAGTTTGGTCCATAACCTGTGCTGGGAAGTGCCTCAAAGAGGGAGAAAATACGTTGTTTATTACGTCGCCATGGTAACTCAAAATGGCGGGTGGTCTTGGCCCATTGAAAAGCATTGAATATTTGACACCACCTAACATGGAGATGCTTTATCCGACATGGCCAAAATTTGTTGTGGAGCTTTCTCTCTACATTAAGAACAGACTCTGTGAAGCAGAAGTTGGTGAGACCTTCCTAGAGCTACTTCCTGTTAGCAACATGCTAACCGTTAGCCGCTAACATGGTTGTGTTCAGTATCACCGGGGGATTGTACTCTGTCAGTTTGGTCCAAATCCTGTACTGGGATGTGCTTCAAATACGGAGAAAATACGTTTTTTATAACGTTGCCATGGTAACTCAAAATGGCGGGTGGTACAAAAAAATACTTCATAGGATCAGCACACATGTTTTGTTATACATACTGTGGGGATTATAATATAAAACTCTAAGTGTCCCACACCGGGATTCGATCCCATGACCTCTTGCATGCAAAGCCTGCACTTTCCATCCGAGCTATACTGTAGTGCCATATATGGGCATGCAGTATTGGGACCATAAGGGGTTTGATCCCCCATTGAAAAGCATTGGATGTTTGACACCTCATAGCTTGGAGATGCTTTATGCAACGTAGCCCAAATTTCTTGTGGAGCTTTCTCTCTAGAGTAAGAACAGACTCCGTGAAGCAGAAGTTGGTGAGACCTTCCTAGAGCTACTTCCGGCTAGCAACATGCTAACAGTTAGCAGCTAACAAGGTTGTGTTCAGGATGACCAGGTGATGGTACTCTGTTAGTTTGGTCCATAACTTGTGCTGGGAAGTGCGTCAAAGAGGGAGAAAATACGTTGTTTATTACGTCGCCATGGTAACTCAAAATGGCGGGTGGTCTTGGCCCATTGAAAAGCATTGAATATTTGACACCTCCTAACATGGAGATGCTTTATCCGACATGGCCAAAATTTGTTGTGGAGCTTTCTCTCTAGAGTAAGAAGAGACTCTGTGAAGCAGAAGTTGGTGAGACCTTCCTAGAGCTACTTCCGGTTAGCAACATGCTAACAGTTAGCCGCTAACAGGGTTGTGTTCAGTATCACCAGGTGAGTGTACTCTGTCAGTTTGGTCCAAATCCTGTACTGGGAAGTGCCTCAAAAAGGGTGCCAATACTTAATGTCACCAAAGGTCACCAAAGGTCATGAGTCAGATTGGCCTCCTTTAGCAACTCAGCCTCACCACATCTGGGCCCAGAACTCAACATTTGACCAAAATGGTCAGTAGCGCCATTTCCCACATGTGGGTGGTGCTGTATTGGCCAATTATGTCGTGTCTGGGCATCATGCCAGATCCTGTTGGAAGCAAAGGCCCAATAGGAAAGCATGTGAAATCCAAAATGGGACAGAAAAGTGACACATGGCTGAAAGTCACTTGAAAATTTAAAAATGTTAAGAGGAAGTGACTGTGCGAATTTCAGATTCCTACATTAATCACAGCCGCTGCAGCGGGCGTCGAAAGTTGCCATTGTATCCCCATGGAGCTTCTCCCTCTGGCCCTCAGAGTTCCGTCGTCATGGAAACTCACTCACACTTCTGCTGCAGGCCAGTCTACCGAAGTGCAGAGACTTTGCTCACAATAAGTCCCATTGGATTATAATGGAGAACTTTGCCTCGAACAACGCTCCATATCTCCTGATCCGTAAATGGTAGAGACGTAATTTTTTCTGCGTTTATTTCGTAACGGATAGGGGAAGAAGACAGGCTATCGGTTTTTGCTGGAAAAAGTTTAATAAAGGCGTGAAAAATTATGATATAAAGGGGTTTTATATGGACTTTTAGAAATCCTCTAAAAACGGTCCCGAACAAATCGCTGTAGCTGAAAAAGTATAAGAGATATCAAAATAATTCTTTCACTATGAGTATCAGCAGGCGTTTGAGGACTATGGTGCCCATTTTCATGTTTGTACAAAAATCGGTGTAGGCACAGCGACGATGTAAAAAGTGGATGATGTGGGAAAATGCAGCTGAAAAGCGTTTTCAGGAATTTGCACATTCGCTACTCCCGAACAAATTGTTCCTGCGGTAAAACCGTAACAGTTATCCAAACAATTCCTTTTTTATGAGTGCCAGAAGGGTCGGGACATTCATGTGTGAAAGTCTCATGCTTGTACATGAAACGGTTTAGGAGTAGCGACGATGCGAAAACATGTGATGTTTTGAGTTTTCAGACGTCATTTTTCAAAACCGCTCCATAGGAAATGAATGGGGAGGATTTCGGGTTTGTGTCGCTCTGAGGTGATTTGCGAAAAATCTATAAATGCTATACCAATGAGGGTTACATTTCCTGAATCCAGACAAAAATACCTACGTTTTGATGTATAATTTGTCTACATAGAGTGGAAATTGAGCGAGTAGGCTGAAGTTGTTCGGAGTTTTGAAATCTTTGAAAAAGCTAGAGTGGCCCACTCTAGCGGTTGGAGAATTCCGTCATTGACTTTCATTATAAACGATGATTTTGCTGATTTTCGGACATGAGCTTTGAGGAGCACTTGTGAGGAGACGATAACAGATATCCACATCCCGTTTTCACTTCTGAGTAGTTCACAGATATATCTACAAACTGGAAGTTAAACGGTGTTCGTAGGTGAAAGCATGACGACACAGTACACCGTTGAAAATGGTCATTTTGAGGCTTTTTTGAGGCTGTCTTTTTACCCGACTCCATTCATTCCTATGGGTTTTTTTGGGGGTGGTTTTTTGCTAATTTTGTCGCCATGGTAACTCGAAACCCCAATAAAAGTAATAGCACACATCTCGAGACCGAGCCGGACGTTTTGATGTACATATTGTGGGGGTGCACGCTACGGTTCGGGCCGCATTAATCGTGACGGAAGAAGAAGTAAAGAATACTAGAAAATTTCTGAAGAAATTTAGCAAGGCGCCTGCCTCGTGGTGCGTACCGTACTGTGTAAAATAGCAACAGGAAGTAACACCGCGAATTTCAGGTTCCTATGGTCTTCACAGCCCCCGCAGCGGCCGTCGAAAGGTGCCATGTTAAGTCAATGGAGCATCTCCCTAGGAGCCTCTAGCTAGCAGCGTTGTCATGGAGACTCCCTCACAGCTGCAGCCCTCTCTTTGTCTGTAAAGGCAGAACAACCCTGGCTAAGCAGAAGTAGGTAGGACCTTCCTACAGCTACTTCCTGTTAGCAACATGCTAACCATTAGCCGCCAACGTGGTTGTGGTCAGTCTCACCGGGTGATGGTACTCTGTGAGTTTGGTCCAAATCCTGTACTGGAAAGTGCCTCAAATAGGGTGCCAATACTTAATGTCACCAAAGGTCATGGGTGAGATCGGGCTCCGCTAACAAGGTTGTGTTCAGTATCACCAGGTGATGGTACTCTGTGAGTTTGGTCCAAATCCTGTACTGGAAAGTGCCTCAAATAGGGTGCCAATACTTAATGTCACCAAAGGTCATGTGTCAGATCGGCCTCCGCTAACAAGGTTGTGTTCAGTATCCCTGGGTGATGATACTCTGTGAGTTTGGTCCAAATCCTGTACTGGAAAGTGCCTCAAATAGGGTGCCAATACTTAATGTCACCAAAGGTCATGTGTCAGATCGGCCTCCGCTAACAAGGTTGTGTTCAGTATCCCTGGGTGATGATACTCTGTGAGTTTGGTCCAAATCCTGTACTGGAAAGTGCCTCAAATAGGGTGGCAATACTTAATGTCACCAAAGGTAATGAGTCAGATCGGCCTCCTTTAGCAACTCAGCCTCACCCTATCTGGGCCCAGAACTCAACATTTGACCAAAGTGGTGTGTAGCGCCATTTCCCACAGGTGGGTGGTGCTGTATTGGCCAATTGGGTCGTCTCTGGGCCTCATGCCAGGTCCTCTTGGAAGCAAAGGGCCAATAGGAAAGCATGTGAAATCCAAAATGGGACAGAAAAGTGAGACATGGCTGAAAGTCACTTGAAAATTTAAAAATGTTAAGAGGAAGTGACTGTGCGAATTTCAGATTCCTACATTAATCACAGCCGCTGCAGCGGGCGTCGAAAGTTGCCATTGTATCCCAATGGAGCTTCTCCCTCTGGCCCTCAGAGTTCCGTCGTCATGGAAACTCACTCACACCTCTGCTGCAGGCTTGAAAATTTAAAAATGTTAAGAGGAAGTGACTGTGCGAATTTCAGATTCCTACATTAATCACAGCCGCTGCAGCGGGCGTCGAAAGTTGCCATTGTATCCCAATGGAGCTTCTCCCCCTGGCCCTCAGAGTTCCGTCGTCATGGAAACTCACTCACACCTGCAGCGGGCCAGTCTACCGAAGTGCAGAGACTTTGCTCACAATAAGTCCCATTGGATTATAATGGAGAACTTTGCCCCGAACAACGCTCCATATCTCCTGATCCGTAAATGGTAGAGACGTAATTTTTTCTGCGTTTATTTCGTAACGGATAGGGGAAGAAGACAGGCTATCGGTTTTTGCTGGAAAAAGTTTAATAAAGGCGTGAAAAATTATGATATAAAGGTGATTTTTATGGATTTTTTGAAATCCTCTAAAAAAGGTCCCGAACAAATCGCTGTAGCTGAAAAAGTATAAGAGATATCAAAATAATTCTTTCACTATGAGTATCAGCAGGCTTTTGAGGACCATGGTGCTCATTTTCATGTTTGTACAAAAATCGGTGTAGGCACAACGACGATGTAAAAAAGTGGATGATGTGGGAAAATGCAGCTGAAAAGCGTTTTCAGGAATTTGCACATTCGCTACTCCCGAACAAATTGTTCCTGCGGTAAAACCGTAACAGTTATCCAAACAATTCCTTTTTTATGAGTGCCAGAAGGGTCGGGACATTCATGTGTGAAAGTCTCATGCTTGTACATGAAACGGTTTAGGAGTAGCGACGATGCGAAAACATGTGATGTTTTGGATTTTCAGACGTCATTTTTCAAAACCTCTCCATAGGAAATGAATGGGGAGGATTTCGGGTTTGTGTCGGTCTGAGGTGATTTGCGAAAAATCTATAAATGCTACACCAATGAGGGTTACATTTCCTGAATCCAGACAAAAATACCTACGTTTTGATGTATAATTTGTCTACATAGAGTGAAAATTGAGCGAGTTGGCGGAAGTTGTTCGGAGTTTTGAAATCTTTGAAAACGCTAGAGTGGGCCACTCTAAGAGTCTGAGAATTCCGTCATTGACTTTCATTATAAACGATGATTTCGCTGATTTTCGGACATGAGCTTTGAGGAGTAACTGTGAAGAGACGATAAAAGATATCCACATCCCGTTTTCACTTCTGAGTAGTTCACAGATATGTCTACAAACTGGAAGTTAAACGGTGTTCGTAGGTGAAAGCATGACGACACAGTACAGCGTTGAAAATGGCCATTTGGAGGCTTTTTTGAGGCTTTCTTTCTACCCGATTCCATTGATTCCTATGGGATTTTTGGGTGTGGTTTTTCGCTAATTTTGTCGCCATGGTAACTCGAAACCCCAATAAAAGTAATAGCACACCATTCCCGACCGAACCGCACGTTTTGATGCCTATATTGTGGGGGTGCACGCTACGGTTCGGGCCGCATTAATCGTCAAACAATTAAGAAGAATAATAAATAGTCCGTTTAGAGGTGAATAGTAGTAGGTGCCTCCATGCATTTGCATGGGAGGCAGTGCTGTGCTTCGCACAGCACTGCCTCCTCATTGCAAATGCTTGGCAGGCACCTAATTAAAGAAACCCTTATTAGGTGCATAACATAAGGCCTCCGCCATGCATTTTCAATGCATAGGCGGGCGCCTAATGACCCAAGGAGACTCTGCTCGTTCTGTCTTGGCCCTAACACCTCCGCAGAGGGGGAAAACAATTCCAGGAATATTAAATGTGGTTTTTTTTTTTTATTGAACCCATCATGTCAACACTTGATAATAGAGACCATCAGAAGGGGCAATTTACATCTGTCACCCTTGTTTAATTTTTTTTTCTTTCTTTCATATTGGTATGTCACACATTGGCAACTTAGTCTGAAACAGTAAATTCTGCAATTCAAGACACAATTCAACATGTTAATATTAATATACTATTGTATATAAATATACTCAGACATGTCAAAATTAGCCTAGTATTAAGTTTGTCATTTTAGACACCAGTGATACTTTAACAACCACCGTCTCAATTAAATTTTATTTATATAGCAGCAATTTACATCTTTACTTTAACATGAGTCTTCTTAAAAGACTGCCAACTTTTTCAATCCAGCATACAAAGGAGGATAACTCAAATAAAACATCCTTCTGGTTGTACTCTTTTCAGCCTTCCCTATTATCTGCTAAAAGTCTTGCTCTCTCTCTCTAAATAGCAGCTTGAATGAATGGCTGACATGTCTCCATAATACGTTTAAAAAAATCTGTTTTCTTTTGAATGGCTCTTTAATTTTGAACAACTTACTGATACTGAAAATGGCTAACATTGACCTGTCTTCATGCAGTAAGAGCAGCCGCAACAAAGAGTGTCGTCAGCATAACCGTTTAGTGCTATGCTATGTCACTGACTGGAAAGAGATCAGATTTTAACGTTTCTGAACAACTGGACACCAGTCATGGATGCTCAAGCTTAAAACCTGTCAGACATTAGTAAATTTCTCTGTGCGTCTGTAACATTTGCTACTATTGTTGATGGTTCACATGAACACATGTGACTTAATGATCTCTAATTGTCAGCCATTGGACTGGGTAAAGGAAGCGTAGGAAAAGTGAAAAACTACAATGTGTGTATTGAAGATAGCTAACGCCATCGTCATTATGTAGTTATGATCTAATGAAACCAAGTCAAACAGGGAAGAATATCTGTCACAAAAATTAGTAATTCAGGAAGATTTACCTGGAAAAGTATTTCAGCTGACAGAGCTTTACATCAGCATAATACATTTAATAGCCCTGATGCAACTACTGTATGTTCACCAGGACATCCTCACTCAGTACACATTATTCTTGTCCTCAAAACGGCGACTGATACGCAAAAACCAAATCGCACCACAGATTGCAGTTTAATTATCTTTATTGTCTTGCCGCGTCACCGTTGGTGAGAGTACAGGATATCTTTAAGTCAGCTGCTTGTGGTCAGCAATTAGCCAGTGCGCTCTGTACCTTCCCCGCCACACAGTCGGTGTGGTAATGCTTTATTCAGGCCCTGTGGCCATGCTGAAATAAGCTGATTTCTCCTCTGCTTCTCCTGCATGTAAGCTGCATTTAGAATAATTAGAGGATGCTAAGCTTTGTAATACCTCTGCAGTGTTGTATCAGAGGTCAACGTGGAAAGTAAAGTCAGTGTATTCTGTGTTGCAAAATGCAGTTGTGGTAATAAAATGTGACTCTATGAGTATGAACTGCAAAAAATGTTCATGTCCATTCAACATCCTCGCATTTTGTCAGGCTTCATAGAGAAACCTGAGAAAATGCTAGAGCAACAAAACGAAAGAGAAAGGCAAATGTTACATGGTTTTTAAGTGTGTTTTTACAAATAAAATAAAAAACTGAAATGTTTGTCATGCATTTAAGTTCACCTCTGTAACTCTGACATCCATGCATGAAATCCAGAGCAACTTGAATATCTCACAAAGCATTGTTCAATCAATGTTCTGGACTTTGACTAGGCCATTTCAACACAATAAATTAAATTTATTGTGTTGAAATGTTTGCCGTTTAAACTACTCTTGTGTAGCTTTAGCCATCTGCTTCAGGTCATTGTCCTGCTGGAAGGTGAACCTCCATCCCAGTCTGAACTCGCAGGCCGACTGACAGGTTCTGCTCCAGAACATCCTTCTATTTAGCACCATCCATCTTTCCCTCGAGTCAGACCAGTTTCCCAGTCCCTGATGCTGAAAAACTTCTCCACAGCATGATGCTGCCACCACTATGTTTCACTGTGGGGAGGGTGTTTTTGGGGTGAAGGGATGTCATCACACAGGGTGGCTGAAAAGTTAAACTGTAGTCACATCTGACCAGAGCACCTTCCTCGATTCATTTGGGGAGTTGCCCATGTGCCCTTTAGCAAACTAAAAACATGTTTTCTTATTTTCAGTACTAAATAATGGCATTTCTCTGTCCACTCCTCCATAAAGCCCATCTCTATGGGGTGTACAGCTTATTGTGGTCCTGTGGACAGATCCAGGCTTTGGTGTGGAGCTCTGCAGCTCCTTCAGAGTTACCTTTGGTCTCTGTGCTGCCTCTGATTAATGCCTTCCATGCTCGGTCTGTGAGTTTTGGTGAGTGGGCCTCTCTTGGCAGGTCTGTTGTGGTGCCATGTGCTGAAAATTATGGATTTGATGGTGCTCTGAGGCAACATCAAAAAAAATTATATTTCTTTATACCCCCACTCTGACTTGTACTTCTCAACAACTTTGTCCCTGACTTGTTTAGAGAGCTCCTTGGTCTTTGTGGTTTGATGCCTCTTACTTAGTGGTGCTGTAGCTTCTGGGGCCTTTCAGAAAAGTGTGTTTATTCACTTAGATTACACAAAGGTGGACTTCATTTCACTAATTCAGGGACTTTTGAAGCTAATTGGTTACAACAGAACGTTTTAGGGGCTTCATAGCAAAGGTAGTGGATACATACATCAGAGTTGATGTGAGGTGGATGGTTCTGAATGCAGGGCAATCCTGTCAGACGTGAAAAAAGACTCAAGATGGGGTTCACCTTCTAGCAGGACAATGACCTCTGAACATTTGACTGTATGTCCATGCACATTCATATGTCAAGGTAGCCCTGTCAACATACCCGTCTAAATCTAATTGATGATGTGTGGTAAGACTTTATAATTAATGTTCAGATCCAACCTGTCTGGACTTTTGCAAAGACAAATTAGCAAAGATGTCAGTCTCTTAATATCTAAAGCTGGTCGACCCAAATGAAGAAACTTGCCGCAGAGAAAGATGGTTCTACAAATGTTGACTCAGGGAAGGCTGGATACAAATGCACATCAAACCTTTTAGATTTGAATTTGTTTGTTGTTCGAAAATGACAAAATGCAAGGGCTTTTACTTTTTCAGGTCACTCCTCTGTTTAAATGACCTTGCCTGTATACTGCATGTAGTTTGAGAGATCACTTGTGTCCAAGGATTGGTCTAATATAGACTTCAATGCAACTGTTTGTCATAATTCTTGTTCCAGGAGCGGGAGCTGAGCAGGAAGAGAAAAGAATGTGAAAATCTTGAGCATGAAGTAAAGAAGCGACAGAAGAGATGTCTGGATTTAGTAAGACAACATTGTGCCCTTGTGTTTTGGCCACCTGTCTGCTGGTATTTAGATTTTGTTGGGTGGAAAGATTAGAGGAAGTCTGAAGACTGGGCTTGTGTTTCTAACAGGAGAGCCAGCTTGAGGATGAGCGAGGGAAAAATGAGCAACTAAAGGAGGAGGCAGAACTCCTCAGGAGAAAGGCGCAGCTGCTCGACCAGGTCAGTGTCTCCGTTAAGGCTGGTCTCATATCATAGCTTGAGCCAAAATTCTCGTCGCTGTTTGCTGATACTTAAATAGCCAGGTCAATGCAGGGTGGTATGGGAACGCCACAAATTCACTGGGAACCAGTCGGTTAATGTGTTGCTGTTTCTCAGACTCGGGCTGAAAATGAGGAGCTGAGGGAGGATCTCTCTGAAGTGACCGCTCAACACAATTCAGTTCTCGAAGAGAACCAGAGACTCCGTGCCAAACTGGAGAACCTAGAGCAGGTCCTAAAGGTATGGCATTGCCAGTATCATACTTCTTGTGTGATTTCAGATTGAAACTACCGCTTTCCAATGTTCTGATATGTTTGTTGTTTGTGGGGGTTTTTTTTTTCCCCCTGACAGCATATGCGAGAGGTCGCCGAGCGAAGGCAGCAGCTGGAACTGGAACATGAGCAGGCACTGGCTATCCTTAAGTTCAAACAGGATGAGATCAAAAGGTTGCAGCGGGTAAGAAGCACAGCCTCATGAACATGTTGCATATTTGACTAACTTTGTTCTCGACAGCCACATGATTAAGGGGCCCTTATTGTATTATAAGAAAATGGGGTGTTTTGTCCAGCAGGAGGCAACGTTACGGCGTAGAAGTTTTCATCAGTGCAGCTTACTGTGCGATGAATTGGACTTGTTTGGAAAAGTAGCAACTAACGTTAATGTCTTTTTACTTAGGCTCAGTTATTTGCCAAGAGGGAACATGAAGGAGTGGTTCAGATGCTGGAGGTGAGTTTGTTTAACATCACTGTGACTCCTGCACACAATGTTTAACCAAATAAACCTTTTTTTACATCATGCACTGCTTCTACTGTCACTCCAAACCTCTGTGGTGCTTATAATAAGTTGGTTGTTTAAAAAAGTACACCAAAGGCAGTGGGTGTGTAGTAAAATGAAATTAAAGGAGCTTTGCCAACAATTTTACAGGAGTATTTTTCTACTTTAATACTCTGTTGAGATGCAATAAACTATGGTATATAGTTGAAAATATACCAACCAGTCCAAACCAATCAGTCTATCTTTAATTTGCTCGTCTTTCTTTGTTTGTACCTAAAAACTTGACAGAGAAGCAGCTGCTGAAAGTTCTTTTGAAGCCGTAGTGGGAGAGGAGAACCGTTGGCTTCACAGATGGCTTCTCTGTTGCTTAGTGACTTTCATGCTCCGTCTAAGCTCCACTGCAGCACGATTTGTATAAAAATATCTCTAACCAGCCAGCAGCAGTTGAAATCCCCGTCTGATTGGCTGCTAATTTTGAATTTGAAAAAAATATATATTTGAGAGTCTTTAGTCGTGCTTGCATCGTCATGTGACTCACTAAAGGGAAAATATGTCATGGATCCTCATCATTCACCTGAGGAGTATATGTGTTTGTCATCAGAGCTCCTAATTTCACATGGTGCATTTTGTTTTGAGGGTTTGTTCCTTAAAGAACTGTGTGTTTTATTTTAGGAGTTGACTCAGCTCGTGTTGCGGAGGGAGCTGGTAGAGTATATTTGCTCCTGTTATAAAAAACGACTCACTTCCTTCCTCCTGGCTCCTCTCACTTTCTGTCTCTCTTTTAAAAGCCATAGCATCACAGGAGAAAGTCTGTGTCCCCCGCAGAGAGCACAGACGTTGTTGCCAACGCAATACACGGCCTTTGCCAGTCTGTTAGAAACACGTTTTGGAAAGATTAGCAAGAATGTGTTCGAAAGGCAGATGTTGCCTGCCGAGGACCAAGAGACGTTCTAGTGATTCTGGCTTCTGACCTGGACTCAGACCTCAGCTTTTTCTACCTGACTAAAATATATTTTGTCCTTCCAGAAGCCTTTTTTTATCAAGCGCGTGTTTGTTTTGGTAAACCTCTGTTTGTTCTTTTCTTCCTTTTTGCTAACCAGAGTACACTGGACTGCATGCAGGTACTTCCTGACCTCTTTGGACCAATCACTTGTCCGCCCCCACCTCCTGTAGCTCATCCAGTTAGAAAAGCACCCCTCCGCTGCTTTAGTTTAACCCCCTCACAATGACGCACACGTGTAAATCTAGTTCTACTGCTTGTTGTGATTACAAGCCTGCTTTGGTGAAACGGTGTCCAGTTACTGCAGCCTTGTTTAAAATCAGGCCAGTCACCTGCGGCCGGAAACGGATCTGTGATGTAGTTTCCACTAAGAACATTTAGCACTTTTATCATATTTGTTCATCCTACTTCAAGTATACAATGAAACAGATTGTTGTTTTGTCATGGTTTTCTCTCAGGGTTTCTAAGATAATTCTAGCAGTGCTTTAGGTAACCGCTGATATGTGTAGGTGAGAACTACCAGGAAATGTTGTTCAGACAGTTTCAGCCCCCAGCTTTTGTCAGACCAGCCTGCTCGAAAACTTTCACCACAACCGGAAGTGAAATCAGCTGCATTTAGAAACTTGAGTAGAGCTGTGCGCAAACCCCCAGCCCCCCCATCCCCACCCCTGCAAAGCTATAGCAGATAACCTCGCTGTTCAGTGGCTTTGTTTAAGTGGGTGTAAGCCAGAAGCAACATGTCCCATTTCAGTTTTTCAAAGGTTCCCTGAAAAATAATTTAGTCATATTTTCTATCATAACTGTCCCTTTCCTCCTATTTACATCTGCTTTTCTTCCAACTGATCCTGGAGGTGTTTGACATCTTGTGTGTTTGTGGCTTAGAGCAATCGTTTCTGCAGAGCAGTGACGTTTACAGTGGCTTGATAACGTTTTCATAACCTTGACGTCTTTCCAAACTTTCTCACATAAAACCATAAACGTCATTGTGTTTTATTGTTTCTTTGTTTGATCTACCAACACAAAGTTAACAATAATTGCAAAATGGAATTTTTTGGCCTATATGCAAAGCACTGTGGCGGCGGGTTAACACACCGCACCGACAGTGAAAAATGGTGGTGGCAGCATCATGCTGTGGGGATTGTTTTCTGGAGCATGGTTAAAGTTGATGTGAAGATGGGCCTTAATAGACCGCAGAAGACCTGAGTCTTCGACGGATATGCAGGGTCCAACCACTGATCTCTATTTATTCACTGGATTGCTGATTTACCCGAAAAACTGAAGTCACTGGCCGCCATCTTGCTACTCCCTACGCTCACAGAACCCCATAGGATTTGGTTGCAACAACAAGCAGTTTTCTGGCTGTGTGAAAACGTTTCACAGGTAATTTTTCCGTCAGTGGCTGTACTAACACTATCAACTACTAGGAAATTATGTGCTGAAATATTTTGCATGTTATATATATATATATATATATTAGGGCTGTCAATCGATTAAAAAAATTAATCTAATTAATTACATACTCTGTAATTAATTAATCTAAATTAATCGCATATAATTTTTGCCGTGAAAGTATTTAAAATATTTAAATTCAAATGTTTCAATGAATAATCAGCATTAGATACATTAAAGTGCTGTTTTCAACAGCAGACAAACTGAACTAAACAGATGCCAATGTCAAACTGAACTCACGTCAACAGGAAACGTCAACTGAAATGATAATAAAAAAGATAACCTGAATTTAACAGACGTCAACATATTCCATATTCCAATCTACTTTTTAGGCTAATTATACATAATTTAGACCTATTGCTATTTTAACAAACAAGCATTTTATTAGTTGTTATCTCTTATCTGATGTATTTCTGATGTTTGGCACTTTGTTTTACCTCGTGTTAAAGTGCTCTTTAAATAATAATGACATCATGATGATTATGATCAGAATAAACTTTTGCATAACCTCCCAGAAGCTGGAAAGAAAAGAGACAAAAACATTTTTCACAGCTCACTTAGTAACTCTAATATTTTAGTCTAAATACTTTAGCCTAAATATTTTAGGCTAAAATATTACACTTTTTATTTGTTTTTCTTCAATCCCTCAGTGATGTTTAGTAATTTCTGCCAAAGGCTGCAGCATTTTGATTTAATTCATCTGAATGCAGTATTTGCAAGCCATACTCTGATTGAATGGGAAAAAAAACTGTCTGTGATTGGCTTTAACAGCCGAGCGAGTGCACAGCTGGTGTTGAGTGTGAAACGAGCTGGTGTGCGCGAGCAAAGTAGCGCGCGAGCAGAGATGTAACTCACCACGAGGACAGCGGGTTGAGAAGAGTTTTTCAGACCGTGCGTTGAGTTGTTTCACTGTGCGCTTGGATTGGTTCCTGCGCGCTCAAACAGAAGGCACGAATATCGCTACATAGTTTCACAGAGTTGAGCGGCAGCGCTGTCTTCTTCTCTGTCTTCATGCGCCTCCCCTGTGACTCTTTGGCGCCCCCCAGGGGAGGCGCGCCTCACCTACTGAAAACCCCTATACGACATCGATTAATCTGCGTTATTTTTTTTAATCCGTTAATTTTTTTGAAATTAATTAATCGAAATTAACGCGTTATTTTGACAGCCCTAATATATATATATATATATATATATATATATATATATATATATATATATATATATATATATATATATATATATATGTGTGTGTGTGTATATATTTATATATGTATATGTGTATATATGTATATATATATATATATATATATATATATATATACACACACATATATGTATATATATATATATGTTTTTGTATATTAGTTATATATTTATAAATGTTATTTATATATATATATATAAATAAATAACATGCAAAATATTTCAGCACATGACTTTCTCAGTACTTGATAGTTTTAGTACATAAAATAAAAGTATATGGCATTTGACATTTTAAAAGTCTTAAGACCCCCCTGAACATGAGAAAATAATCGTTGTTTGATGCTGTAGCGCACGTATTCCCTAGTTATTAGGGGGAAATAGGGAGTACCAATATGGCGGCTGGTGGCTTCAAAGCGACTCGTTCTAACAGCGGGCAATTAGCAATCCAGTGAATAAATAGAGATCAGTGGGTCCAACAGGACAATGAAACGGAACGTACAGCCAGAGCTTTAATGCAACAATTTAAATCAAGGCATAGCCATGTGTTTGAATTGCCCAGTCAAAGTCCAGACCTAAACTTCTGTGTCTAGGTCTGTGGCAGGACTTTAATGTTGCATTTTAAAGACACTCTCCACCCTATGTGACAGAACTATTTTGCAACCATTTCAGTCTCCACATGTGCCGTGTAGGTAGAGGTCTACCCCAAAAGACTTGCTGCTGTAATTGCAACAAATGGAGGCTTTACAACACATTGATTCTACAAATATAAATGCACTCCACATGTAGGGGCTTCATTTGTACCAACAAAAAAAAAAAAAACAGGCCATTCATGTATCATGTTCCTTCCATTTTGCAATTATTCACCACTGTGTGTTTTTCTAAAACATACAATGGCAATGAAATACATCGAGGTTTTCTGTGTGTATTTGAAAACCATACAGGAAACAACCATCATTACATGATGGCTAGCGAATCCATTCATTAACTGACTGATTAAATGATACCTAATAATACTGAAACACGTGTGTCCTGTCACTGTTTCCTAAATCTTTCCTTGCTGCATGCAGTCGAAGGTACGAGAGCTGGAGGAGAAATGTCGCAATCAGAGTGAACAGTTCGGCTTGCTGTCCCAGGAGTTGGAGAAGTTCCGACTACAGGCCTCCAAAGTGGACCTGGCCAGTTCCACCCTCCTCAACAATCCCAGCCTCTCGGTTCTGACCAACGGGGTGGGCCTGACTACTGAACGAGGTAAGCTGCACAACCCCATTGTACTGATTCCTTACTGTAATTACTCTCTGTTTTTTCCCTGATTGAATCCTTGCTGAGCAAAAATTACTAGAAAATGGATTTTTAAAATTTGTTGCAAAAGCATTCATGCAGCTTCAACTTCTTCGCGTTTTGTTATCTTTAAAGTTGCAGACCTCAGTGTATTCAGAGGGATTTTATGGAATAGACCAACGCAATTTTGTGCGTTATTATTTTAAGGGAAATTAAAATTATATTTTCAAAATATTTTACTAAAACAAATCCTTAAACTTTTACATTGGGATTTTTTTATCCAGCCCAACTAAGTCAATGCTTTGTAGAACCATATTTTAATGCAGTTACAGCCAAAAGGCTTTTTGGGTAGCTCAGCTGAAGTTTCAGGTTGACTGAGTCAATCCAGCACATGAAATGCTTTGATCTGAACCATTGCATTGCAGCTCTGGTCCTATGTCTCGGCCCAGAAGCGTTTGGGAGCCTCTAATGGGTTTTCTTCCTGGATAGCCCTGTGTCCAACTTCCCTAAAACTCTGAGCATTTTCTGTTAGTAAAAATTTAAATATCCTTGTATCATTTTGCTTTTACTTCACAGTTATACACTACTTTGAGTAGGTCTATCACATAAAACATACTGAAGGTTGTAGTTGTAACTCCATGAAATATGAAAAAGTTGAACGGGTATGAATACTTTTACAAGGCAGTGTACATAAAAAATTACTAATATTGTTTTCTTCTTTCAACAAACTAAGAGTTAAATCACAGGAAAACTATCTGTTTTTTTTTTGTTTAGATTTGGTGATCTGGTTACTTCAAGTCACCCGTTTCTAAAAAAAAAAAAAAAGATGGACACAACTTCTGTTCAAACTAAAAGGAAAGAGATGAGAAACCAATCAGATTTTAATTAGCATTTTCTGTTGTTTCCTTTTATACTCTTGTTGTATTTTAAAGGTAAAGACACGTTAATAGGCACCCGATACTAATTTGATGGCTGCTTTGTTTTTTGCATATCGATAATTAGTAGTCTTATAATCTCTCATCCATTGGTGTATGAGCATGAAAACTGATATTTATAGAATACCTTTTCTAACATTAATTCCAGCAACAACTGCCTTAAAATGTACTGTAACAACAAAGCTGATCCACTCCGGACCTTTTGTCACTCTTTGTCCCCCAACTGTGCCCAATCTTTTGTGTTTTAGACTGCATCGGTGGCACACTGGATATGGTGTCTCTGGGTGAAATAGCCTTCTGGAGTCTCGAGGGAGGTGACCCTCTCTCCTGCCCGGAGGCTACCGATCCGCTTGGTACGCTCTCTGTCTCCGTTAATCATGCCCTGTGTCCCTGTCACATAGGCACGGCATGCTCCGTCATCTCACCTGCACCGTCATCGTTACTGTCCGAGTAAAACTGGCCTTTTTCTCACTTCTCATTGTCACCTGACGGTGAGAGTCGCAGCTCGACGTTTTAAACGTCTGCGGAGCCTAGAAGCGGCTAAGCCCCTTAACACTGCTGGTGCGATACACGTCGACACAAGGTAGCATGACCTCTAACCTCAGACAGATGGAGACAGGATTTTTTTTCTCCCCCCCTCCACTGTTTTAATCAGCCATGTTCAACCTTGAGCTGCCTGCATGCCATCCAATGATCTCACCCACCTGGCAGGTCACAGACAGCCGAGTTAACCTGCAAGTGTTACCGACCAAGGACTCTTCTTCCTCTCTGTCCTGCTAGATGTGGCAGCCGCTCTACGCAGGGGGTCCACGCCGCACGCAGCTGGACTCTCCAGGGTGGAGCGCTCGCCTGTCACTAAGCACCGAGAGCTGCCCACCATCAGTGTCAGCAAGTCAGGCTCTTCTTCCAAGTCAGAAACCACACACCTCACCCCCAAATCTGACACCCACCTCAGTCCGCACAAATCGAGCCCAACACATGAGGTACCCCACTTCTCTCTTTATTCCTCCTAAGGTGACAGTTACTACTGCTTAGATGTATTAATTGTGAAACAAAAGAGCTCAGACCAAATATTGAATAAGGGTAACTGCATATGGTGTAAAAATGGCTTCAGACCATTAAATGTGTGTAACGCAACGCTTGGAGTTGAACTCCCACATGTGAACAGGTACCAGTAGTTTGGATTATGCACTTGAATTGCTACCAGGCTTTTTTTTATTCCATCTGAGCTATAACCTGGAATGCTTGGCTGTGAGCCACCTGGGCTTCACAATTAGAAAGTTGTGGGTTTGATTTCAGCTGCCTCCTCTGCCACATGTCAATGTACCCTTGAGCAAGGCACCCTGAATGTGACTGGGGTTTGAGTGGTCAGTTTTGCTAGAAAAGTGCTATATAAGTATTAAAGGCATTTGACCATTTACGATCTATGAGGCTGCAATCCTCGATAGAAAACATAGGATTTCAAAGGATTTATCTCTAAACTTACTTACTTCCAAAAATGTCATTCATTCCTTATTTGGAAAATAGCAATAGAATCAAAAATGGTATTAAAAAATGTATCTTATTAAGTGTTGTAAAATGCTGCCCAGCTGTGTTTCATCTCAGTTATATTTTGTTAATAATCCTTTGATTTGAAAATTGGTAAACTAAATGGAAGCAACCTCAAAGCTTGCTTTACTGTAGCTTCATTTAGTAACCTGATTATAATTGTATACGAAGGCGCCGGTTCTTCCTCTTATTTCTACACCAGCAGGCAGAGTTCAAAGACGTCCACGCACAGTCACATTGTTTGCATGGATTTGATGGGTGAAAACCCTCCTTACCCTGTCATATGATGCAAGTACAGAACGTAGCTGAATTTGCAAGGGCTTCTTCTGCACATAAACATAAGACAAATATTTAGGGGTTGGTGCTTAGGCTCTAAGGATTCAATGTCTGTTCCTGCATGTTGGTGGTCTGTTTATCTACTCAGCCGTCAGCCCCCAAAACTCATATTTAGTGAGATAATCCAGTCGGCACTGTGGATTAAAGGTTATACAGTAGTAGTTGGGAGTGATTATCTCCAAAAAGGTTTCCCCAGAGAACTATAAATACACCATCTCTTATTGTTCCAACTACTTACATTAAAACATCAGGTCTCAAGGTGATTAGGGACTAATTCAAAATGAGAGCTCTTCCTGTTTGTTCATACAGAAAGTCCACGTTAACATTCTTTAACCCATTTCCTGTTTTTATTTTAACATCAAAGCATAGTCATTGTGGGTTAAATATATCAGCAGAACTTTTATTGAGAATAATTCCTAGCAGTTTAGCAAGGTTTTTATTGTCGTCGAAATAAATAAATGCCTACTGTCACGCGGTGATTGATGCCAACACGATAATGTTTTTCAGTCTGTTGAGCAGTTAATTAGTCTTGAAAAGCGTTATTTGTGAACCTCTTAAATTCAAGTTGTGTTTTGTCCTATTTACTGTCTTTGCTTCACTTCCTGTAATGACTGCACTCTATCGTACGCAGTCGAGCACAGCGGTTTCCTTTACAGTCAGCTCTAAACAGGCATGTTGTTTTTTGTCACACTTTGTTTTTTCTAGCTAGATAAGCCATATAGATAACTAAATATGCAGTTGTCTTATATGAAATGCATTGGTGTGACTCACCAGAGAAGTGAGCTTTATAATGCTGTGAAATCACCAAACGATGTATTAGTGACTTATTTAAAGTTGCAGTTTCAGCACAACAAGATTGTTGTTAAAATCTCAAATAATCACAAGCTGTAAATTTACAGACTGGTTGAAGTCTTAATAAATTCATTGAATACTAATTAGCTGTGCTTTTTACAATCCTGGTTCAAGCAGGTCATTTTACAAGGATGTCCTTACCTTTTTATTACCATAACAAACCGGATGCCTTAATAATGATTTTATAGCATAACAGTATTTTTAGAGAGTTGCAAGAATGGATAATTTATTGTCATTCTCTTTGCTTGGCCTCAATTTAAACATCATTCTTGAATTGTGGAATAAAACTCGCCTTAAAGCCCACTATTATTCTTTGGCCTTTACCACTAGCGAGACTTAGTTTTCAATTTTCAATTCAATTCAATTTTATTTATATAGCGCCAATTCATTAAACATGTCATCTCAAGGCACTTTACAAAGTCAAATTCAATCAGATTATACAGATTGGGTCAGATTATACAGATTGGTCAACAATTTCCAATTTCCTATATAAGGGAACCCTTATATAGTTGATTGCATCAAAGTCCCGACATGCAGCATTCACTCCTGGAGAAGCGCAGAGCCACAGGGAGAGTTGTCTGCATTGTCCATGGCTTTGCAACAATCCCTCATATTGAGCAAGCATGAAGCGACAGCGGAAAGAAAAATTCCCCATTAACGGGAAGGAAAGCCCCCAGCAGAACCGGGCTCAGTATGAACAGTCATCTGCCTCGACCGACTGGGGGTTAGAGAAGACAGAGCAGAGACACAACAAGACAGACAAAAAAGCACAGAAGCACACATTGATCCAGTAATCTGTTCTACATTAGATGGTAATAGCGGGTGATCTGTCTTCCCTGGATGATGTCACAGCTAACAGAACGCCAGACCAGGTGTACCTACTATGAAGAAAAAAGAGAGAGAACAAAAAGTTAAAAGCTGAAATGACAACAGTCATTTCAATGCAATGCAATGCAAAACTGGAGAACAGTAGACTGGAGAACAGTAGAAATCAGTAGAGTGAGAAAATAGGCCCTGATGTCCAGGTGTACCTACTATGAAGAAAAAAAAGAGAGAGAACAAAAAGTTAAAAGCTAAAAATGACGACAAGCAATGCAAAACTGGAGAACAGTAGAACTCAGCAGAGTGAGAAAAATAGACCCTGATGTCCTCCAGTAGCCTAAGCCTATAGCAGCATAACTATAGAGGTAGCTCAGGGTAACATGAGCCACTCTAACTATAAGCTTTGTCAAAAAGGAAAGTTCTAAGATTAGTCTTAAAAGTAGACACGGTGTCTGCCTCACGGACCAAAACTGGGAGTTGGTTCCACAGGAGAGGAGCCTGATAGCTAAAGGATCATTTAGTTATCAGGCATTTTTAGTTGGTTTTATCGTTTCTTTTAAGCATTTACATGCGTTATCTTTTTTTTTAATGGATGTGTTTTAGCTTGTAGCAATATACAGCACTATGTTTCAGCTGTTGGCTGTTTCTAAGCGCTTTATAAATAAAGATGGTATGGTAAGGATGATATCATTCTCTCTCTGTGTTTCCCTCAGGTGGACACTGCCAGTGAAGTTGAGGAGTTGGACATAGATGTGGCCCCGGCACCATACACGGCCAGCAGGGGGGCAGCAAAGCTTCAGGTTTTTATCGCCAGATACAGGCAAGTATTAAATGAAACACGATTTAATTTACTGCATGAACGCTTTGTTGGAATGTAATGTTTTTTTTAATCTTTAACAGTTATAATCCTTATGATGGCCCGAATGACAACCCTGAGGTGGAGCTACCACTGACTGCTGGAGAATACATCTATGTTTATGGAGACATGGATGATGATGGTTTCTATGAAGGTAACTCTGGGGTCATTGTCTCTCTCACCTGCCTGTTGTTCCTGTTTTGGCCTGATGTTAGTTAATTTACTGTTGTGCTGCGCAGGTGAGCTGATGGATGGGCGGAGAGGGCTGGTCCCCTCCAACTTTGTGGAACGCGTGTCGGACGACGACGCACTGAGCTCTCAGCACCCAGAGACTGGGGACGTGTCCCACAACTCCCTGCTAGACAGCAGCCTGCACAGTGCCAGCCACCGGCATCACCTCCATGTGGGCGCCAGCACCTCAGAAAGGACAGAGGCCCCGGCCACCTTTGGCCCCGCCTCAGCCCTCTCAGATTCAGCGTCGGCCTTGTCTGTCCCAGCCCCCCTCACCAACGGCCTGGACTTGGATTTGGAGGAGGTGGGAGTGGACGTTGTGCCTTACCCACGTAAACTTACCCTCATCAAGCAGCTTGCCAAGAGCATCATCATTGGCTGGGACCCTCCGTTGGTGCCGGCAGGGTGGGGAAACGTGTGGAGCTACAATGTGTACGTAGACCAGGAGCTGCGGCTGAACGTGCCCTTCGGTGCCCAGACCAAAGCGGTGCTGGAGCGGCTGGACATACACCTCAAAGCCTATCGTGTGTCGGTCCAAAGCCTGACGGAGAAAGGCCTCTCGGACCAGCTCCGCTGCAGCATGCTGGTCGGCCGGGATGTTTGTGTGGCTCCGACACAGCTGCATGTGGACAGAATTACCGCCACGTCTGCCAACCTGACCTGGCTGCCCAGCAACAGTAACTATGTGCACATTGTGTCCTTGAACGATGAGGAGTGTGAGCTGGTGAAGGCTGGCTGCTACTCGCTGTGCCTCAGTAACCTCTTGCCCAGCCTGCAGTACACAGTCAAAGTGGAGGCACGGCCGCACCGAACGCCATGGGAGTTACCTGTGGAGCGCCGCGAACACAGGAGCGCCGCCATCACCTTCAGCACACTAATGGCAGGTCAGGACTCTGGCCACATTGAACACATACATTGCAATGTTTAATCCCAACCCCCCCAATGCAGAATATTTAAGGCTTGGCACATAGCAGCCTCAGTTTGGATCGTCTAGCTCAAATGTTTGATCCAGATTAAGAATTTATACTGCTTTTGGAGCTTTTTTTAAAATAATTAATCTCACTGTGAAGTCATTACGTAATTCAGATTCCAACACATCAGTGATGACACAGCTCTCTGGTTTACATCCCAGAATATAGTTTACATCTGTAGGTTGGGACGTTCATGCAAGAGCTGAAAGTAATAACTCAGAAGTTTAAGAAGACTTTTGATTGTGGTCATATAGATACATCTCGTTTTTGCCAGTTTTTGCCTCAGTGGCTGACATTTTTTACTGCTGTTGTTTGTGTGGAGGTAGTCACAGGTATCCCTAACATCAGGGACTCATTTTAGAGCCACTCTATGTTCTGCTCACATCCCTGAACTCTGAGGCAGCTATTATCTGTTACGTAGAGCAACAGGTACTCATTCATGCTGCAGGAGATATTTTATGAAGTCAACTAGATTGTGCTTTTCTCATTACAAAGACAAAGCTTTTTGGTAAAGGGCGGGGAAAAGGGAAGACATTGAGAAGCGCCTCATGGACTGTTCAAGTATTCTTTTCTCAAATGACTTTAAGATTTTGATGCTCTTTAAGTTCTTTTGTTTTATTATATAATATCCACTATAGCTAAGAGCATATGTCATAATTTATACAACTTTTCTTCTTTAATTAAATTTAGTTTGAGCTCTTAATAGATTCAATTCAATGTCTAAGATCAAGAAATACATAAAAAGCAAAAGAAGTCGAAAGAGAGAAAGAGTTGATTGTAAAGTCTCAGGTTTTAGTGAATGTTCACGAAGAGCAGATCGACGCAGTGATTTGTCTAAAGTGGTGGAGAAAGGCAGAAAAAATTATTTCCAAGAGGCACTAATTTGGAGACCTAACAAACCGACACCCTACCAGGTAATATAAAAGTGCCTGTCTGTAGAGAAATGACCACTTTTGACAAAAACTAAGAAGCTAAAACTCTTGTAATATTCAGACAGACATTGTAATTTCTGTGCCGGTTCTAACTAGTGTTGTTACTTTGGTCACTAGCAGAGAGGTTGTGTAGTAGCAGTGAATGGAAGCACCTCAAAGACTTGCTTTTTTTTTTTTACACATAATCAGTCTGTGTATAACTTATATACCACAGTAACGTAGGTATCAAAACTTTACGAGGACACAACGTGCCACACTAATCCAACTCTACTAGTCTGTCCACAGTTTTCTCATGTTATGCTTAAGTCCCTAAAAGCCTAAAGAGTAAAAAACTCATCCTACAATAGTGGTGGTTTGAAGGAAAGTTAATGTACTGATATACAGCCAGACCCAGCTGGAGAGAAACTCTTAAGATGCTTTATAGAAAGTAAGATTTCTCACTGCATATTTAAAAAAATATAGTGATTTAAAAAAAAAAAAGAGATATGAGACGTTTATATCGAGGTGGTCTACATTGTGTTATAATTATACTTTTATGTATTCCATTAGGTTCTCTTACACCCCTTTCTCATATTGTATCTACAGCTGTTTGTTAAAAAATGTCCCCGTGAGACGTTTGGGACAACGCTTTGATTCAGAGATGCCTTTTTAGAATTAATTAATGAGAAGAAATACATAGATATAAATTTTGTATATCGGGATATTATTTTTGGTCCGTATCACCCAGCCCTACATGGAAACAGTCTGTTCCTGGGCCTTTGGCTGCCTCTGTAGTTAGAGAGGCATGACTCCAAAGGTTCTTTTTGTCTCACATTTAGTACAATTTAAAATTAATGATCTTTTCTCTGGTGACATTAGACAACACTCTGAGTAGAATGAAACCCTGTCCCTCTCCGCTGGTTAGAATATTTCAGCGTATTCTGAGTCCTTAATCTCTGCTTCCAGCTGCCTGTTATCAATGAGTCGGGTATTTTGGTACATAGTCTACCTTAAAAGAAAAATAATCAGGTTTTAAAAAAATAGAATCTATTGTTCTGAGAAATTAAACAGTGTCTGACCAAAAATAGCTGTTCTTCCTATCTTGCCCTAAAGCTATTTTATGTTACTAGACTTCCAGGCCATGAACGCTTCCAAACCTTCCCCCAGAAGTTAAAACATGTATTTAGAAATGATGTGCATAAACAGTGAGCTTACCTTTCTTTATCGGCTGAAGGAAACCGAAACATTCATTCACCCACCCTTTTAATACCTCCCTTTTGATAGTTAGATTTCATGTTACTTTGATTTTGTCCCCTTAAATAATTCAGCACTGTATTAGTGTCATTCTTAATGTCTTGAGTAAATTAACCCAATATAATCCCCCTTTACTTGTTTTGTTTCAAAACGGGTAAAAAGTCAAACCAGTCTTATGTTGGTGAAGAGAAAATATCAGAAAAGAAAACAGACACATCTACATGTAGCTCCACCCTTTGCTAGGAAGCCCTAAAAAGTTCTGGTGCAATCAATTAACTCTAAAAGTTTCGTAATTAGTGGAATAAAGTCCACCGGTGCTCAATCTATTTGTCACATGATCCGCTTCCAGCAGGACAATGACATGAAACTTACTCTTCAAAGTAAATGTCCTGTAAATGAAATGGGGCAAACTCTCAAACCACAGATTTTAATTTCAGGTCTCGAGGCGACAAAACAATGGAAAATGCCGAGGGGGGTTGAATACTTTTGCAGGCCACTGTATATTCCTCTCATTCCTTCCATGCTGGTTCAGTCTTCCTGAAACCAAAACTTTCCCCCTTAAAACGGATGCATTTAATTTATTTAAGGCGACTAATCTGATTTTAATACATACTGCTACCCATGCACAGGCGTTGGTAGCGATGCAGTTTTCCCTGTTTCCGCTTCACTTGTTTCACATTTTTCATGATATTTGTTGTTTAATGTTAGCATTTAATGTAAGAAGAAAATGAATTGAAAAAGCAGATTTCATTATTTCATAGCCAAGTCTCCACTGCTGTGTTGTAGTTTTAAGGTTACTCTCCTGCATTGATGTCAGTTTGTGTATTGTGCCACGTTCCCATTCTGCCCTACCCAGTGTTTAAATATGATCAACAGCTTGAGTCACATTTCTTTAAATAATCTTCCAAATGTGCTTAAGTTCCAAGCCCCCAATCTGGGAATGCAGGTATCCGGATCCTTCTTGTGGATTTAGATTGCTAGCTGGCAGCTTGCTAGAGTCGTGTGCCTGCTGTGTAAATGTTCCTCTGTATTGCCATGTGCTAGTATAGCAACATGTATTTATATTGCATGATTTTTTTGCCTGTGGTGTAATGCCTTTAATCGCTGCAGGTCCCCCTGATGCTCCACTGGATGTGCAGCTGGAGCCCGGCCCCTCTCCTGGGATTGCTCTCATCTGCTGGCTGCCAGTCACTATAGATGCTGCCGGGACCTCTAACGGAGTCCGCGTCACTGGATACACTATATACGCTGACAAGAAGAAGGCAAGAGCATGTTTTAAGCACCATATTTAGTCATCGAACAGCATGTATTTGTGTGACTCTTGGAATAGGTGAGAAGGTTTCTGTGACGTGTTTGTTTTGTCGTTTTGTCGCGCTATCAAAGGTCTTGGAGGTGGCCTCCCCTACAGCTGGAAGTGCTCTGCTGGGCCCCTCTCAAATCCAGTCCCTCCAGGCAGCCCAGGAGCTCACTGTCCGCACCATGTCTGCTCATGGGGAGTCCTGTGACTCTTTCCCAGTTAATGTTCCCTCCAAGCTGGCTGCCGTCATGGCAGGCCCGACTCCGACCGCCCCAGTTGTGCCACACCTCCCCTGCACCTCTGTAGCTCCCAGTACCTTGCCCCCGCCACCATCCTATGGAAGTTCTGCTGCCAAAGTCTCTGTGCCACCCAACACGTTGCCATCAGGCACGTACAGGCCGGGCCCTGCAGCGGAGGCTGCTGCCAACCTGCCTCACGCTCTCCACTCACAAGATTGTCTGTCGTCTGCGTCCTTGGTGAAAGCCTGGGCCGACCCATATTCTGCTGCTACCTTGGCTGTTTGTGAGACCACGTTACCTGTCGCCTCCCCCATTCCCCCAGTGGTAATGCTGACTCTGCCATCTTTTGATAGATGATAAGAATAAAAATCAAAATTCATTCATATGAAATGCTTATCTGAAAGATATGAAGGTGATGCATAGGTTTGACTAACAGGCACTGAAACTTGACATCTGCACTTTTTATTATCAGTTGGTATTATAGAACATTGTATGTTTTTATTTCCTTCAGGTCAATATGGCGTCCCCCATCCACACAGCACCTCAGCCATCAGCAGCAGCAACACCACCTCCACCTGCACAAGTGGAAATTGTGGCACCAGCTCCAGTGTTGGATCTACGCAGAGACACTGACAGCCCGGGAACGATACGTCCTTTCCCGTCCATCACAGAGTTTATCGAGGACCCCTGTGCCAAGCTTGGGACACCTGAGCGTATTCCAAGTCCCCCCAAAGCCCCGATTGTTGACCTCCTGAACCCGCAGAGCACTAATGTCCTGCGACCACCCAGCTCTTCACCTTTGGAATCGGAGGTAGAGGAGGAACCGGAGAAAACTCGCCTGGTGTCTATCGAGGAGTTCTTGAGACAAGACCAAGAGCCAACTTACTGTAGTAGGCAGCAGGTGCGCTCCGATTCACTAACATCACACTGTTATTTAGGATTTTATGGTTGTCAACATTTACAAAAATCTGAAAAAAGGACATACCGTATGTGTAATTTAATTTTAGTAATCCAGCTTTGTCAGAGAACATTTAGAGCAGGATTCGGCTGTAAATCCATGTTGCACTCTTAAAACATCTCTAAACTTAAAGCCAGAGCTACAATGCAATGCTTTAAGGCACAGAGCAGTGTTTACCCTACCATTCTGCATGGGGGGCGCCCCGGCCCTCTTGGGTATGTAGTTAATTATCGTACGCCTGTAGGTGTTTGCGGTTCATTTTATTAAAATTAGCCTTTCTAAATAGTGCCAGACCGCATCCTGAGCTATTTCTGTCTCTAGGCTCCCACATGAGTCTGCAACAGGCACGCACAGAGCTCAATTTTATGTGCGCGTACGCAGTGGCACACTTAACTGCTTGGCGGGAAGAAGTCTGTTGAACTGTTTTTCTATATGCCGCCGAGCTGATACACTGAGCTGCTCCAAGCAGGCAGTCACGACTGCGGGGTAGTCACCTGTGGGGTCACGGCCACTTTCTGTGCCGTGCACCGACCGATGTGCAGTGGGTGCCTGCTGTGGGAAATGTAGGAATTTGTCACAAGAAATTAAGCCAGTTGGTGCCCTCAACTATCAAGGGTAACTTCCGCGGAGAGTCTGCGCTGCTGACAGTATGCGCACAGTAACACCCAATGTGCACAAGGCTTCAGTGTCTCTCCTACGCTGAGTCGTCGCTCCTCTACTTTCAGCTTAGAGTCACCTGCGTTCACACGCAGGTAAACTCACACTATGTCACCACTCTGCGTGGTGACATATTTTTACCTGCCTTGGTAAACATATCTGCATTTTGTAAACGGGCCCAATTTCTGAGGATGGCTGCGCTAAAAACTCCCACAGATTAGAGATACAGCCGTGCAGATGTCGGCAGAGTCTGTTATGATGGGGGAACATGGGGTGTTCATTAAAGGAATAAATGCTTAAATGACCAAGTAGTTATCCCCAACAAAATTTGTATTGCTTGCATCGAGAGCATGGGATTCAACAGGATAAATGTGTCCTTTTCTGTTGTGTGTTGCAACAGAAAAGGACACATTTGTTGATTTCACTTTGTGCCATACATGATTACTTCAATATTCAGAGAATCTAATACAAATATGATGATGATCACATCTGTTTAAACTCGATTATCATAATCATTAACGCTCATTACAGCACGTTCTCACCAAGTAAACGGCTCTATGGTCGTTTTCAGATGTCAAAAATCCACCTTCCTGAGTCCATCTATGAAACAAGATGGCTGCTTTGTTCTTGGTAAACAACATTTTTGTTTCTAGATAGACCGCATGAATGGATCAGAAACATCACAAATGTAATAAAATGAAAATTTAATGAAGTTAAGCTCTAAATTAGGGCTGGAAGATACGGCCAAAACTTATATCACATTATATTTCTTAATTTTGGTTGATACGATATAATTACAATATCGATATAAGCAAAATAAAAACCTCAGAAAGACTGCAAAGAGTGCCCACAACAGATGCCTGTAGAAACCTATGACAATTATTTTGCCATGTTTATAAAACTCCTCCAATATAACATTTTAGAAATATTTGCTTTCAAAAAATAAAACCCATAAATTTACATAAAACCCAGAACGTCAGTAAGTGACAAATATTGCAATAATAGACTGTAATGTATATGGAAATATCAGAACTGTCATATCACCTTTATTGAATAAAGTTATACTGTGATATATATTGATATTGAATTATTGACCAACCCAACTTAAAATTATTCTAAACTCTGGCAGATCTAGATTTTAAAAGATTTGTATTTAATCATAAATAAGAGAAAGACAGAGAGAGACAGAATAATAATAATATTAAACCCTTCCACTTTGCAACTAAGCAAAACTTTGCCTTTGTTTATCACCTAGAATCCCAATAAAATACATTTGGGTTTGTGGGTATAAAGTGAGAAAGTTAACAAAGTTCAAAGAGTATGAATTCCTTTGCAAAGCACTTTAATTACCTAGGTGAATACATATAATGACGTCTTTCTGTCCCTACAGTTCCAGATGATCCAAAATAAAATACGATTTCTCTATTTATCATCATATTTATCCATCAATAAAACAAGATTGTGAGCTTTACTGCTGTGTCTTCAGTGAAAATGATTATGAAAATTAGAAACTAGAAGGCCTTAAAAAGAAGGTTTTGTATTACATGGGATTTCAAGCAAACTGGCTGAGTATTTCAAAAAAAAGATGCAGAATTCCCACATCCATTTTATCAGTAGTAGATCTTAAATCCAAAAACGGCTAAAGAAAACAAATTATGTCTGGATGCTGCCGTGCAATTTTAATTTCAAACAAATGTGCTTGTTGGTCTGTGTTTCTGCCAGGATTAAAAGTATCAAGAGGTGAAACACTTGTACCCTTATGATGCAGGAAATATGCTGTGTTCACAGCATTGATCGGCTGACTTGTCGCTGTTTTCTCCAGAGTTATGGCAGAGAGCTAACGGAGCCTCACAGCGACTACCGCGCCGACAACAGCCGCTCGGATCTGTCAGATATCCTGGAGGAAGAGGAGGAGGACCTTTACTCTGACCACCTTGGAGAGGCACAGGCCAGAGGGTACACAGTCGGTGCCAACAGGGTAATGAAATCAATGCATTATGTATGCAGCCTCCATGCGTGTCTCTGTCTGCTTAGGCTCTGCGGATTCTGCTTTCTGCAGAGTGTCAGCGTGCTTCTTTTTGTGAAGTTTGCATTTTGTTTGTGGTTGTTTATTTCTTGGTTTGTAATCCTTTCTGTTGTTTTTTCCTCTTCTTTCTTTTTTTCTTTGCATGACTGAACATCTTTTTTTTTTTTCATCTTGGATAATAATGATTGTTTGACCCAAACCTTTACCGACCCATTTTCGATTTGACCCAACTACGGCCCCTGCAGTCACGCAGACTGGAGACACCAGACAGTGACGAGGACGTTCTTGAAAGGATCCTTAAGTTGCCTCCTCAGGTGCCGCAGTGCAAGCAGCTGTTCAGCATTGCTGAGGTGACGGAGGAGGAAGACAGCAGTCAGGAAGAGCCTTTGGTGCACCGCAGCAAGCCTCGGCGGGGGCCCCTTCATCCCCGAGACTCTGAGCATCTCCATCATGCTCCCCTGCATCACCCACATCCCCCAAATCCACACATCCCCCCTCACCATCACCACTTCAACAGGGATCCCAGATCCCTGACCAAAGAGCCTTCTGTCAGACAGGAACCCCTGCAGGCTAAGCCAAAGACACAGCATAGGGTGCACTATGCTGACACTGTGGACACTGTGACTTATCCCGAAAACGAAACCACAAACTCATATGAGAGTTCAACCTGCAGGCGAGTCTCTGCCCGCTGTCCACCCAAGCCTGCCCCCACTATCAAAGAAAGAGCACTGCTCAAAGGGCTAGGGGACCGCCTTAGAAGGGAGGCCATGCTCAGGAGTCAGATGGCTGCCGCCGCTGTGGAGAACCCCGACCATGGCCCTACCCCGCCAAGACCCTACCCAGTCAGCAAAACAGTGCGGACCTTCAAGTCACCGGTTGGTCGCAGGATGGAGATCGACGTGGAGTATGGCACAGACAACGAAGAGCCTGTGGAGTGCAGCCACGGGGAGGTGGTGGTGGAGCAGATGAGCTCTGAGTGGTGGGTCGAGGGGGCTCAAGGGGAGCCCTGCAAGCCTTCTCATCACAGATCGCTGAAGGCCGAATCAGTGGTAAACGTAACTGCAGTGGATGTAGCTGATGTGTTGTCCCAGCCCTATCCTCTCCCCGTAGCTGTGTAGAAACCCCTCTGTGAGTCATGAAAACACGTAACCTCACCTCTTACTGGAAGCGAGCGTATTTATTGTCAGCGCTGCTTTGAAGCAGGTTGTTGCTGAAACTATCTGCACCCTCTGATTGCACCAATCTAGGCAGCTTTCAATCTCTCCTACACATTAACACCCAGTTCTTTGTCTAAAAACCTGTTTAAAAAGCCCTGCTCTTTGTTAGCTTATTTGATATGCAGTAGTTTTTGCTTTTTTATGAAAGATTTTCTTTAGCGTCTACGTTCTTGCTTTCCACAGCAGCTGGTAGAAATATGTATAAAAAAGTAGACAATCTAACAGCTGTTATGTAGAGCAGCATCTATTTGTGTCGCTGCTGAAATCATGTAGCATATGAATTACTATGGTTTTGTTATTGTAGCCTAAAACATTTATTACTTGAGTTGATTTTAATCCTTGTAGTTTTAAATCTGCGTTAACAAGGGTGATAGTTGGAGATTGACCACCAGGAGTCACCATGTCAAGAAACATTTCATTAGTGCTGAATTTGTCTTTGTAAGCAAGGTAAAGGTGAAGGAGCCTTGTTTTAGCCAGCTGACCGACAGTGCTCAGCAACAGGTTGGGGAGAGGCTCCACACAGCTGAATAAATCTCTGTCTCTGGCTTCAGACTTTAAGACACAAGAGAGTCACGGTGGAAATATGCTGTCCTTGTGAACTGTAGCTTTCGAAAAGCTCTGTATGTCTCGATAGCAGTGACCCAACCCATTGCTGATACTGACTAAAACCAAAAAGCAGATATTGCTAAATATTGTTTAATAGAAGCACAATTGCGTTTGCTGTTCCTCCTGAACAAATAGGATGTGGGTTGATTGTGTTTTTCTGTTTTGAACAGGAGCCCAGTCAAATCCCTCCAGCTGTGGCGGGCCCATCAAGGGGTGGCCAGGCAGAACTTTCTTCGAAACCAGTGAGCTCCCATGTCAGGCAGCACAAAGGTCAGAGGCCTCTTCCTCCCTCTGCCTTCCTCTTTCCTCCTTTCCTGGTGTCAGTGTATGTGGAGATCCTGACATGCTTGTGCTTTCAGCTGGCAAGCCTCTCTCTCACATGAAGGTTGTCGGATTAGTACCTTGTGCATTAAGGGAGGGGCGGGGGGGTGGGGGGGTTACAGAGAAGAAGGTGCTGGAGCTTCTGTGGAGAAGTAGGAGAGCGCCTGCTAAGCTGAGAACCAGCTTAAGCCAAAGTGGCTTGTTATGACAGGAGGAAGTGACAGACATTAAAATAGTAACCTCGATTAACCAGCAAAGAAGCTGCCGGTTGCTAATATAAGCATGTTGAAAAGAAAAGATCTTCTTTAACTGTACTGTGTAGGCCACAATCTGAATAAGTGACTTCTGGTGTAGCTGCAGGTTTGGATCAAACACTATTTCCTCTGTTGCTCGGCTGCAGATCAGGAACAAGTGCACGTTTGTCTAAAGGCTCACACAGCTTAGGATCAGTGCTTTAGCTTGATTACCTTTTTTAAGGACAAGCACTGGGCCAACTTGGCTCATCGCAGCACCCGTTGTTAGCCGGTGGGGGAGGTGCAGAAACGCTACAATATCTCCAGAGTTCAGTGCAAACCAACTGATGTGCTCTGCAGGCTTGTTTTCTTTAGAAAAACCCAAAGGTAGATTTGATTTACGAGATAAGTTAAGAATGGCATCCGTTTCACTCCCTCACACACATTCTATTTAAAGCTAACACATAGCAGACCAAAAAAAAAACATATTTTAAAAAGTACTCTGAGTACTCAAGGTTCCGCCAATCAGGAGGTGAAAGACATATCTAAACATACAATGAATTTAAAAAATGTACCCAATCAGTGACAGTTATTTCCATCCTATAAAAAACAACAAACAAGTTAAAATCAAGCAAAGGAAATTTATATTCTACAAATAAATACCTTAAAAACAAACAAAAACAGGCCTGTAGCATCCCGTCGTGTTGCAGTATGTCTGTAATCTTTCTGCTTTTATAACACTGTGTTCTGCATTAAGAGTCTCCGTCCAGAGAGAAGCAGCTGAAACTCTGTGTGAAGGATGCGGGTCATTTTTTAAAGGGGAAGTCCGGTCAACAAGGAAAAATCAGGGTATCATTAGCTATAACTAAAACTAATACATTTGTGGTTATTTAATGAACTTATCTTTAATCAATAAGAAAATAAAAACATAAATTGTCGTCTGAATCACTGTGTATGGGGGCTGACATGACTGCCCAAATATGGGCAGTAAGGGGCGTTTGACATCACATCCTGCGACGTGGAAGAGCGGAAGCGGCGACAGTATTTCTCTCCGCTTTCCATGCAAAGTCAATAGGAGCCGTTCTACACAGCTGCGATCATCAATAATTATTTCGGATTTCCAGAGGACTTCACCGCTGACATTCCCAAGAGCTATTGCTGAAGCAACAATGCCCACGTGCATGGCCATCGGATGTTCCAACACAACTGGTAAAAGAGGAAAAAACATTGCTTATTTCAACACAGTCACTTCAGCGATCTCTCCTCCGCTGTGTGTGTGTGTGTGTGTGTGTGTGTGTGTGTGTGTGCGCGCGCTCAGCTGCAGCGCCGGTGCAAAGCCGTGCTCAGCCCAGCATGTGCTGGAATGCTCTTATATTTTAATACTTATACTATAATAATTAGCTAACTTAAGTCACTTCAGCGATCTCTCCTCCGCTGTGTGTGTGTGTGTGTGTGCGCCCCCCGCGCAGCACGGCTTGCGCGGAGCGCGCGCACACACACACACACACACACACACACACACGCGTGTATAGATATATACTGTAGGACCCGACTGAGTTTGATCTTGGAAAATAGTGCGCCGTGACAAACAGAGCGTTGAAACTTGCTCAACAGCGGATCCGCCGAGTGACGTCAAAAAATGGGAGGTGACAGTACTATTCTTGACCAAGATGGATTCCTCCACATAAACATGATTAAATGAGAATTATTATTAATTAAAAAAACTTATAATTTTTTGCACAGTATGTAGTAGTTTTATATTTAAAGTACTTTCAGCAGTTTGAATTCTGATTTTGACCGGACTTCTCCTTTAAATGGAGGAGGCTAAATGCTGTACCTGCCTGGTGTACCGGGATAGAAGAGACGTATAGATAGCATGTAACTATTTGACTTAAGATGCCTGTGCAAATTCTCAGGTATGCGGGTCATCGCAACAGCAAACAGGCTTAAATCGGAGGCAACTGGACTTTCGTTCAGTTCTTTCTGAACTTTCTTTTGTTTCGACACCTATCCAGGAGTCTTTGTCAGTTCTATGGCTCGCACTTGAGCGGCCTGCAGTTGGTGCACTGCTGTTTTTAAGGACATGGAGGCCCATCCTCCTAGACGCATTCTAAGTCAGATTTAAATCGATGACACACCGCCACTGTCCCGGGTCGTTAGAAGCTATTGTTTGGTGTGAGTGGAATACTTGGTCACCTGAATCATGACGAGACTGCTCATGTAATCTCTTTGGAACATATTCGAGGACCGAGCTGTAAACACTTGGGAGTTGGAAGCGCAATCCTCCCCCTCTGTTTAATGAAGGCTTTTCTCTTTTGACCAAGATGCCATGCGTTTACGGCACAGCACAGGAGGGCCAGCAGCTTGGGGCAAGATTCAAACCAGTCCACTTGCACCTCAGGAACAAAGGGCACTCTTTTGACGACAATGATGTCCAGATTTTGGACAGGGAGAACAGATAGTTTGAAAGAGGGGTTAAAGAAGCCATCTTGGTCACATACTGTACAGCATCTGCAACCAAGTCTTGCCTCCATTAGCATGAGTTACTGCATCAGTGTGGCGTGACATGGAGGTGATCCGCCTGCTGCTCTGCTGAGGCATTCAGGATGCCCGGCTCGCTTTAGTAGCTGTCTTTAGCTTGTCTGCATGGTTGGTTCTGCTGTCTCTTCTTCTTGACAATACTCTGTAGGTCTCTATTGGGTTTGGTTCAGGCCAGTCCGCAGCCCAGTCTCACTACTATTGACACTGTAGGCAGGAGCCAACTCCTGCGAGACCATGAAGCAGAAGGACATAGTCTAGGTTAGATTGGATACCCTCAAACCCATGGTACATATTATTTACACAAATTGCTTTATGGCTTATTCTAGATTAAGATCTTTTTTTTTTTGGGGGGGGGGGGTTCTGCTGGGTCAAAACATTACAAGTGTTGTCTTTGAGGAATCGATTTGTTCATACGTTCTAAAACGTATGACTCTAAAATACTTCTTCCCCCGTAATTCAACATCCTCTGTCCTTAGTTGTGTCTTTCCGTTCCAGACCGCCTCCCTAAGTCTGTGAAAAGCAAAGCCTGCTACATCCGCGGTTACTCCGTCTCGCTCTTTGGAGCCCGAGGAGAGCATGTGCGATCATCGTCATTACAAGCAGAATGCAAATCTATTTGGAGAAGATCACCACGTTCCTTATTTGGTGAAAAAAGAATGGTTTGCATCAGATATTTAAATAAAACAGTTAATTTAAATGTGAATTTTGAATGTATGCTGTGGTTAACAATCCCTATTTCACCTTTTAACTTTGACAAACTGGAGGTTGTTGACGTCCTTTGTTCTGTTTGCTACGATTGCAATTGTGGAGCTTGACCTGACCGGAGCCCAACGGACCGGAACGAAACAGAAAATTGGAGCTGCTCCGTATTTTAACGGTGAACGACAGAGAGCGTATCCGCTGACGGTGATGTTCGGAGTAGTCACGGAGAATGTGGAAACATTCTCATTAATTAAAGTAACAACATAGTTGATCTGTCGGTCAGACCTGAACTGAATGGGGCGGTCACGGAGGATGTGGAATCTGGGGGTTAGGAGAAACTAATAGTGTGACTCTGCCACCGGATCTATGTATTTACCTTTTTGATCTGAGTAACTGAAGGAGATTAACCTTATTTTTATATTCTTATTTACTGAGATTTACTTTTCTTTAAGCTGTGGTTCCTTGAAAAACAGTACTTATATGATGGTTTTGTGAACTGTTGGAGAAAATCCTTGCATTTTCTTTTAAGAAACTGATAGATATTGTGGCTCATTTTCTCTGTCAGTGAGTCCACGTCGGCAGTTGATGATTCAGTACGTTTCAGGAAATGTGTCATTCCAACTGTGCTCCTGCAGGTGAACCTCCGAGGATTAAAGGAGACGGTGGCGTGCGCATCTTTGTGGCCCTTTTTCCATATGATCCTCTCACTATGTCTCCTAATCCGGATGCTGCTGAGGAGGAACTGCCCTTTAGTGAAGGACAGATCATCAAAGTAAGTGCACATCCGTTGACACGGTTTCCCCGGTCCCTCCAGAGTTTCTCAACTTCTCATTTAAGTCTGTTTTAGCATATCACAGCAGATCTTTTTTCACCCTCTTCAACCTAGGTGTATGGAGAAAAAGACGCAGACGGGTTCTACCGGGGGGAGTCGGGTGGCCGCCTGGGCTACGTGCCGTGTAACATGGTGTCTGAGATCCAGGTGGAGGATGAGGAGACCCAGCAGCAGCTACTGCAGCAGGGCTTCTTGTCCACAGCTACCTCTATGGAGAAGATCGGTATGCGGCAACTTGCTGAAGTCTTGTTTTATGACTGTTACTTTGTGTCGGCTGTAATAATGCTCTATAAAGTCACTGCTTTCCATGTTGAAGTGGTAAGTGAAAATGGCTGCACAAATGCTTTAGGTTCAAGGGAAAAAATCATCGCCCTAAAGATGTGTAAAACAGAACTAAACTCAATTCATCTTTTAATACTGTAGCAAAATCTCGCTATGAAAGTTTGTTTTCCAGCTGTTAATTTAGTACATTTAGTCATTGAGGAAAAATCCCTTGTTTTTAACTAGATATGGCTACTAGCCTGGTGTTATTTTTGTTGGGTTTTTTATTTGATCATCTGTGAATCCACTAATCTGATGCTTGTTTATCTGGAGTAGAAATAAATTGTGACCATGAAGTCTACTTCTCTTAGCCACTCCTAGAAATGGAAAAGATGAGACAAAATGGCATTCAGGTTAGTGTGTGCTGATTCTTAACCAGGAAATGGCCATTAGAAAACAGCTCCCTGCCTAAGCTTGCCAATATTTACAATGAAACTAATGGTAAAGCCCAAAATAAACAGAACAGCAGAAAAACAAAGCTAGACTTGGACCCCGGTTCATCTTGCCACCGTGCACGGTGAGGTCGACGGAAAGGGAAGAAGGAAATCACCAGATATTTCTTTTTGAGAACTACAGCAAAGATTGGCATCTTGGTGTTGCAAAGTTTCTCTAACAACCAGTTTATGCTATCGTCATGTCAAGCATTGTATCAGTGTAAACTGTCACAAAATTATTCCATGAACCGTGTTCTTTGGACAGATGAGATGAAAATGTAGTTTGAATATATGGTAGATCACGTTGTGCCCGACTATTATGTTTGGTGGTGGGTCTGTAATGCTGTGGGCCCGGTGTTGGTACCAGATCTGCTTGGGTGGCAGATCTGCTTGGGGTCCTGCGCCTCCCGATGACGTCACTATACATGATTGGCTTAACATTTGCACGATTACGCAAAACATTGTGATTGGTCCGGACAACTTACTAACGGAATTATAGCGGGATTGTAGGTTTTCTTCGAGAGCGGGATTGCGGTTTGTAAATATGGACACGAAGAAATTCTCCATTATCTTTCGCCTCCCGATGACGTCACAATATGGCAACTCCACTCAAACAAACTACATTGCGCCCGCAGATTCTATTTGTAATGAATCAATTTTATTTAGTTAATTTACGGTGATCGTTTGGCACTGTCGGTTATTTGACCAAATACCTGAGTCGTGTTATTTATTAGAAAAGACTTGTATTTGGGAGATTCTTTAAACCAATCCCTCTGAGCAGAGGTGGGATGCTGTTGTGCATGTGAAAATTGCCCACAATACCTCGAAGTTAAATCAAATTATGGTCATTAATGTTTTACTTTTATTTTCTTGATCATACAGTCATTTAATTAGTATACTTTTTTTTTTTTTTTTACAAATGTGAGAAAAAGATATACACATTTTCTGTAATCTGTAAAAAAGTGATTTGTTAATACATTCAACATTTTAAAAGGAGAACATAAAAAGGCCATGTATAGTTACATAGTCAATGATTTATATATATATATATATATATATATATATATATATATATATATATATATATATATACACACACACATTTATTACATTGGAAAAACTAGTTTGCATTACTTTTATGTGTCCCTATTACAATAATGGGATGTGTTTTAAGATATTATAGGTATTTGGTCGAATAACCGACAGTGCCAAACGATCACCGTAAATTAACTAAATAAAATTGATTCCTTACAAATAGAGACCGCGGGCGCAATGTAGTTTGTTTGAGTGGAGTTAACATATTGTGACATCATTGGGAGGCGCAGGGCCCCGAGCAGATCTGACCACCCGAGCAGATTTGGTACCTACACCGTATCTCTTCCAAAGGCCCTAAAATGAGAATTCTCTGAAATACCAGGATATTTTCAATAAAGATCCAGTGGCTTCTGCCAGAAAAACTGACAATTGGATTGCCGCTGGGTCTTTCAACAGAGAAAATGACCCAAAACGTATGGCCAAATTAACACAAGAAATGTCTCACCGGACACAGTCAACATTTTTCCATGGTCATCTCAGTCCCCACATATAAATCCTCCAGAATGTCTCTGGACGATCTAGAGGAGGGGTCTCCCACTCTAGTCCTCAGGGGGTCTGTCCTGCAACTTTTAGACCAGTTTCTGCTCCTGCACGCCTGAATCAAACAATTAGGTTATTGGCAGGACTCTTTAGCGCATCGTTGCTGGCTGAGAAGTTTTGGTCATTTTGGCCCAGGGTCCCAGACCTCTGAAGTCTGGAGTTTTAGACCCCATATCTAGAAAGATTGGCCAAAGATCCCTCTCTCTGTATGCTCCAACCTCGTCAGTCGTTACAGGAGAAGACAAAATGAAGTCTTATTGGCAAAAGCAGCTTGTGCGCTGTAATAAAAGCAGGGCTGAGGAAGTTGTGCCACAGTGGATTTTTTTAAGAACAATTATTTCTTAACCTGTTTTTTCCTCCCTGAATAAATGTACTTAAATAAGAGACTGATTTTTCTGAATTGTTTCACTGTGAGAGGATGTCAGTGCATTTAAAGATACAATTTTTTTTTTTAGATGTTTTCCCCGATAATTGTAAAGTATACTGTTTTCATAGTTTTTGTTTTGTTTTGTTAGACTAAATACATAAAAAAACTAAAAGCGTTTATTTTACTGAGAATAGGAGAAAAACTAGCTTCATTGTAGTTTGTGGACTTCTGGCTCAGCCAGAGCCACCAAGGCACTACATATGATCATAAGACCCATATTCTGTGTCACAAAGAAGGAAATGGTAGCCATCTTTCTGTTATTCAATTACTGGGTTTTTTTCTGCAGGCATCTGAATAGTAGGATGAGTCAGAGTGTTTGTCTGTGGTGAATGGTGGAACGCAAACCATCAAAATCAAGCTAACACTTTGCTTCTGTTTCCTGCTTTCTACCCAGAGCTGTACTTGCAGATGATTTAACCTTTTCACTTCCACTTGTTCTCACCGCTGTATCTGCTGCTCACCAGTTGTCTCTGTTAATATCGCTCTTCGCTGGCTTCTCATCGTCGGCTTTGTGTGGGCTGCTCCTTTAAGAACAAATTACATCTGTGTGTTTCTTTTTTTTTCTGGTTTCATTTCTTTTATTGTTTCTGGCCTCTAAAACTTCATTAAGGCACTCGCACACATGCACAGCTTCCGCATCGTCCTGTTCCACCGCCGAAACCGAGACGATCCAAGAAAGGTGTGTCTCGCTGCAGATTGCGGCTTCCCACCTCTCCTTTCTTCTTCTCTCTGGTTTGCTTCTTTCTGTCTTTTTCACACTAGACTTATTTCTTACACTGGCTGATTAACACTCAGCCACTGTAAGAGCCAAAAACAGCAAAAAAGGGCCATCAAATCATGCAGTTTCCCAGTATTTAGGACAAATGTTAGCATAGTCAGACAAATCTTTCTGCAGGCTGACCTAATTTATGCTCTCAGCAGCACAAACATCGTGCAACAGCTTCATGGATGTTGAAACCCATATATATATTTACAGGCATCAACTCAGTCCTGTCATGTAATGTGTAGCAGATGCCACAGCAAGACGTCACAGTGCGTTGCTGATTAATTGATAAACCCCCAGACGGTTTCAATTGTCTCGCTCCTCTGCTGTAAAGTTCTGTCTTCATTATCACTAATTCAAGCATTCATGCTCTCCGATCTCCATCCGTAACTTTGTGTGAACTCGCTCTCGCATCTTCTGAGGCCAGCTTCACACAGACAACGTCGCCTTCAGCAGAAGGTGATAGCTTCATCGTGGCGTCTGTGTCTACACAGAAAAGTATGCACACCGCAAAACTTCAGTGTCTTTTATTGGGATTTTACGTGATCAACAAATTATGTGCAATTGTGAAGTGGAAGGAAAGGGATACTCTTGACTTTTACCTATAAATATCTGCAAAGGTGTATCTATATTCAACCCCCTTTACTCAACTCTCCTAAATAAAATCACATGCAACCTATTTCCTCTAGAAATCACCTAATTCATAATGAGAGCCCACCTGTGGATAATTTACTCTCAATATGAATGCAGCTGTTCTATTTCTAGCCTCAGAGGTTTGTTAGAGAACGTTGGTGAACAATCAGCATCATGCAGAGCACACATTGCATAACAACAGTGCATGGAGGAACTGCACATAACCTGGAATTAACCATCCTGACTGTTAGCGCGGTGGTGGGCCCATCAGGCTATAGAGAGGCTGTTTGAGCTCAGCAAGGACGGGGAAGCTAGCCACAGCTTCCCCGTGGATGATGGGTTAAATGGCCTTTTCAAGTGCAGACTTAAATCCGATGGAGAATACTCCCAGAGTGGGGGCAAGAAAAATTGGGAGGAATTTTAGCCTTGAGAGGAACCCAATATTGCTGCAGCTGTAAATGCAGTGAAATCAACTCAGGGGAGCTGAACAGGAATGAATTCCACATCTTTTAGATTTAGTTTCTAAAACAATTAGAAAACCATGTATCCTTTTCCTTCTGCTTTACAGCTCTGCGCTATTTGGTGTTTTTCACATAACATCAAATAAAATGTGCGAACATTTGTGGTTGTGACACAAATACATGAACAAAACGGCAAGGTATGAATACTTTTGAAAGGACTCTGTTGTTGTTTTTTCATGTTAGGTTAGCGTCAATATTAGTCAGCTTTTATTGGTCATAGAAACAACCTATTAGCAAGATTACTCATTAACTTTGATAGACAACTGTGAAGTGCAGCTGTAAGGTCAGTGGCAGAGTCCAGCCAAGCTGTTTCCATCACTTCCTGTCTGTGTGAAGCTGGACTGAACGTCAGACCGCATTATTCTCTCTGTTTCTCAAATGATTTTGCGGCGTTGCTCATGTTCTCTCCCCTTCACTTCATGTTTTTCCAGTGGAGTCTGCAGCACTCTGGGAGGAGAGCATAGACTCCTCCAGTCAAGGTTTGTTGTCAGCTCTTTTGCGCCTACTTCAGAGGGCACTGGGTGACAGCATGCCTCACCTGCAGCTCTTTGCTTTTCTTTTTCTCATTCGGCAACTTTCCCACCCCCCTGCTGTTGTAAACGTCATCCTTTTAGAAAATGCAGAACTCATCTTTATGATGGATTGCTTGATCTGAACGTTCAGACAATATAAAGCATGTATTACAGAAAACTTCTGTTTCAGTCGTTGGAAACTATTTCAGTAGTGAGATAACCAAATAGAGCTTCACGGTAGCACAGTTGTTAGCACTGTTGCCTTGCAGCAAGAAGATTCTGGGTCTGAGTCCCCATCAGCGGTCTCTCTGCATGGAGTTTGCATGTTTATCCTATGCATGCCTGGGTTCTCTCTTGGTACTTTGATCTCCTCCCACAGTGGGGGTAATTGATTACTCTAAATTCCCCTTGTGTGTGGGCATGTGCGTGCAGGGTTGTTTGTCCTGTGTATCTCTGTGTATGACTGCGGACCTGTCCAGGGTGTTCCCACTGATCTCTATTATACACTGGATTGCTAATAGCCCGCTGTTAGAACGAGTCGCTTTGAAGCCACCGGCCGCAATATTGGTACTCCCTATTTTCCCCCAGTAACTAGGGAATATGTGCGCTACAGCATTGAATAAAGAGGATTTTCTCATGTTCAGGGGGGGCTTAAAACTTTTAAAATGTCAAATGTTATATACTTTTATGTTATGTACTAAAACTATCAAGTACTGAGAAAGTCATGTGCTGAAATATTTTGCATGTTATTTATTTATATATATATATAAATAACATTTATAAATATATAAATAACAATATACAAAAACATATATTTACATATATGTATACATATATACATATACGCATATTTATATATACATATATATATTTAATATGAATAACATGTACAATATTTCAGCACATAATTTCCTAGTAGTTGATAGTGTTAGTACATCCACTGACTGTAGAATTACCTGTGAAACGTTTTCACACAGCCAGAAAACTGCTTGTTGTTGCAACCAAATCCTATGGGATTCTGTGAGAGTAGGGAGTAGCAAGATGGCGGCCAGTGACTTCAGTTTTTCGGGAAAATCAGCAATCCAGTGTATAATAGAGATCAGTGGGGGTACCCTGCCTCTCACCCAAAGCATGGATGGGTAGATGGATGGATTCCCAACTACTTCTTAATACCTCTTCCTAACTCTTCTCTTGCCACTTTAAGTAGCATACTCAATTCATCCATACTTGTGTTCATTACTGGACTGATCTAACTTCATAATGATGCCATCTCAGGCAGTCACCTATCCTGTCATAAAAACTAAAATTCCACCCTTAATTACCCATTTCTTGTTTATTCCTGTTTCTAATTGTGCTGTGGGGGGACATTTTTCCCGCGTGGCATGACGCTGTCCAACGTGAAGAAACGGAGCAGCTTGTTTATGGGTTTATAGACGTTTTGCCTGTTTCTCTTTGAGAGCAGATCTGATTGAATGGTTTGTCCCACAGATCCCTGCCAAAGTGCTGCGCCTGCAGCTGTAGGGAAGCCGGCCTCAGGGGCTCAAAGGATGATCGCCATCTTCGACTACGATCCACGAGAGAGCTCCCCCAACACCGATATAGAGGTCTGAGCGGCTCATGAGCATTCTGTGCTGCGTGTATAAAATATTCCGTAATAATTAACCCTTTCTGTGGGAACTCTATTCAGGTCGAGCTGACTTTCAGCGCAGGAGACATCATACACGTGTTTGGTGACATGGACGAAGACGGTTTCTTTTACGTAAGTTTCAAGACTGTGAACTTTGGAAGCCGCCTCTTGTTGACCCTTCAACTTTAGCTCCTCTAGAACCCGTTGTGGCGGATAAAAAGAACAAAAGGAAGGAAGTTGTACAGCGAAGGGAATTGTGTAACCATTTGTGCAAAAGAAAATGCGTAATAGTTCCAATCCAGCTGTAATATTTTAGAAATACCACAATTTTATTGAAATATGAAAAGTGTGGCGTGCTTTGGTATTCATTACCTTTAATCTGACACCCTTGAATAAAATCTAGTGCAACAAATGTCCTTCTAAAGTCGAAAGCCGAGCAGAGAGCCCTTGTTGAAAGAACCCATAAGAAGTCCAGTTTACTAGATGAAAACTAGATCGACCTAAAAAGAAAAAGAAAACATTGTTCCTACTGTAAAGCATGGTGGCAACATCATGCTGTGAAAATGCATTTTCTTCAGATTCACATTTATTGCACTACTTTGAGTTTATCACCTGAAAAAAATTAATTCTATTGGTGTGAAAACTTTTGGAAGCCGCTGTACATAGCACATTGGACATATATTGTGAGAGTTGCATTTAAAAGTTGATGCACTTTACAGAGAAGTGCATCAACTAAAGAAAATACTCATTTACATTTAAATGAGGTCATAAAAAGGGCCGGAGAAAGCATCACATCGCAGTTACCAAGGGAACATTACTGTGTGGATTATTGCAGCCACAGAAACCTGCTAGGATGCTATATTTGGTAAGACATCAGATTTCAGGTGTCAGACATTGATTCCCTGAATATGGATGATATATTTGGCCCATGAGATGGATTCAAACAGCCTTTAATGCCTCCATCTGACGTGAATCTTTGATAGCGAAGATGCTGAAGCTCACAGAGAGTGCTGCGTAATAGCGAAGAAGGAAAAGTGTCCGAAAAAATTGGGTTATTGGTAATTGATGTCATCATTGCAATATGCCACGTTGGAATCTAAATGAAATATTTGCCTGGTGTCGTGCAGCCCCGTTAAATAAAAATGAACAGAATGAAGAATTAAATCTGGCTTTTCATCGTATCTTTTAGGGAGAGTTGAACGGACACAGAGGTTTGGTCCCGTCCAACTTCCTGCAGGCCTTCCCCGATGAACCTCCTCCAGAACCAGTCAGTGCCCAATCGGCACCAGAACACAGGAAGGAATCCCAGGTAGCTTTGTCCATCTGTCCATTCACCATGTACATTTGTGAAGTCAGAAATTTTGTTTCCATCTTTTCAAACCAGTGACATCAACATTTTCTACGACCCTGTATTCTCTTTTGTCAGATTGCATGATTACTGTTCTCTTTTTCCTGTTCTGCCTAATTCTGCCTGTCGCGTCTCCTCTGTCCTGCATGGCCTTTTGCAGAAGCAAAAACGATCTGTTCACTTTGAGACCTGATCGTAAGTGTTTTTAGTTGGTCAGCACCATCGACTCCTGGTCACCTGCTGTTTATTACCACTTCTAGCGCTCTTCTTCCTTACAGCTTCTACACATAGCACCCTCCTCCAATGCATTTTCCCCATGCTTATTGAAACTCAAGAGAAAACCTCCCTTTTATTGTGTTTTTTTCTTTTTTACCAATATTCCTTCCAGAAGTAGATTAAAACTAGACACATTCAGGTATTATTTACATCTCATATTCTAAAGCTTGGCTTCATATCTTCTAGGATACTAGCATGTCCTCTTCAGAGCCACAAGATTTGGGCCCCTCAGCACTAGAAGCGGCTCTCCACCCCCCAGCTGAACCTTTTAAATCTAACAGGACAGAGGAGACAGACCTGCAACCCCAGCTGGAAGTCACTGCGAGCCTGACTTCCGACGTGGCCCCTGCTCCAGATCCAGCTGCAGCGGAGGTCTGCTGCTCTCCATCAGACAGCCCTGCAGCCACGGAGCCCCCTGTGCAGGCCAAGAAGAAGAAAGGCTTTTTCTCCAAAGGCAAGAAACTGTTCAAAAAGCTGGGATCCAGCAAGAAACAATAAGACTGTGGGCACTCTTATCACATTTAAAGCACTTTTTTCTGTCTGTACTGTTAGTTCCACTTGGTAATCAGCGTTATTTGCAACTAACTGATGCTTTAGCCATCAGTAATTATACATTTGCCTTAGACCAGCTGGTAAACATAGAGGACTTGGAAACACAGGAGACCCGCTTACAGCATGTAGCAGTGCATGTTGAGCCGAGCAAATAGTTCTTCTAAAATCTTTTGCTTTATCTACTGGTCAGACGGTTAAAAGACACAGCAATAATAAACCAAGATGTAAAATAATTTAGACCTATTTAACGCTGAGCAGGGTTGGTCAGGAGACCGGACGCCGCCCAGACTCAGACAGCCGAGTCAACATTAGCTTTAAAGCTCAGCTGTTTGTGCCACCTTATATATTTAAAGCCAACAGAGAGAAGCAGCACTTTGCTCTTCTCCTGCACGGCTGTGAAGAATGCACTATCCATCCCGAAGGGATGTAATTATATTATGTCTGTTGTCCCCACGTATTGCTTTGTAGAAAGTCGGGTTTATTCGTGTTTGACAGCAAATGTGTGTGAAGGGGCCTAGAGCTGTTATAGACAGCCAGGCTCCCTGATGCTCTGTTGCTGGTCCTGACTGTTGAGGGCGAGCCATGGTGAAAGCACGTCGTTGTTTTATTTGTGTATATTTGTTTTCCTCGAATGGCCGCGTTGGCGCTTACAAAGACGGATCCTTGACCGACAGATTTTTACATATACATTGTACTCCAATGAAAGGTGAACTTCTTTTAAAGGTTTTCACCGTAAAGTTATGCTACTGCAATAAAGGATACATTTGGGTTTTATTCATCTTTTTCTGAGATGGGACATTGGTTCCTGGGGCTATAGACGGCATCCACGTCTGATCTCAGACATCAACGCGCAAACATTCCCAATGGCCTAAATGTTTAGAATGTGATGGAGAGAAAGAGGCAGACCTGCAGCGCCGAGAAATCGGGCACCTGTTGATCGTTACGATAAACTGGGGTTTAGTTACCTCTAAAACCTCCAGCTTTCGTTGTATGAACTGAGAGAAGGTGATATCAGTGCAGATAGGGTTATACAACAGTTTTATTAAGGATCATGAACAAAGTTCTTGTTCTTTTGGAGCAGATGTTCTGACCCTTGACCCCTCTTTACCCCCGCTGCCCAACAGATGTGGAGGACTGGGTAATATAAAACGGAGCACTACTACCTTCAGTCTACTCATGGATGCACACCGACTCATCCATGCTCATCCCGTTTAAGTACCGCAAACCCGTTCATTGCGTGGTTACGGGCGTATTCTTGCGATCCGAGTCTGTGAGGTGTCGTAGGTTGGTCCTAATTTGAATGTAGCTTGTTCTTAACGGTAGAGCAGCTACCAGGAGCACCACTTCCTGGGTTTGCATTCGAGCAGAGCCTCTTTTCCACTGTAGGCTTGCGGCATCGCTGTACTGTGATTAGACTCTGTGATAAGTTCTCACTTTATCTTCTTCTCTCACCTCTATTATAAGTATAATGAAGTTTAGCTTGCAGTGTAACCACGTAGATATTAATCATTAGTATATGCAGTGTAGTTAGTATTTCTGCCATTTGCACCAGAACACCAGTGAGAGGTGTGTGTTTATAGGTTAGTACCATGCTGTGTTATTAAGAATAAAGCTGTAGTAAAAGTGTTCAGTTTGGCTGCAGGTGTGTGGCGCAGTCCCTTTTTTTTTTTTTTTTTTTTTTTTTTACCTGCGACACGCATCCTGATTTCCTTCTCTGCTGCAACGAGCTGTTAGGCAGCTCCTCAGGTTTTCTTTGGTAGGTTCTTTTTAGTGCTCAGGCACCTGTTAACTCTGGCTGCCATAAAGCTGCAGAATATGCCAAAATGTGAGGTGCTTTGATTTTTTTTTTTTTTTTTTACCGGAGTTGTGAGAGACCTAATATTCCCAGCAGCATGGGGGACATTCACCTGACTGGTTTTAGATTTCGTTTTCTCATCTTGGTGGCAGATTTAAATATTTAATTTTTCTCCTTTGGGAACGTTTCAGCTCCTTATGGTCGCGTCAACAGGGCACGATGATGGCGAATGAAACGGAGGGGGGGGGGGGTTGTCAAAGACACTTTAGATGTTGAATAGCCGGGATAGATGCAAGCCAGAGGCAGTACTGTATGCTTTCTGTCATTTGTCTTTATTTGTTTTTTCTTCTTTGTGTTTTAACAAGGGGTGGACGCTCCAAAGTTGCCGAAATGTACAGCAGGATAGTTGTAATGTATTTGACGGCCTTTACCAGCACCAGTCTGGTCCTCGACCTGCTGCGCAGCAACACAAGAGGCTCCTCTCGGACTGAGACCCATGTGGATAGCGTTTTAGCTCAGATGATCATATCTAGCCTTACATGAAGACCGTGTTTAGTCTTAATATGTTGTTTACAGGATGTTTGCATGCGTGTTCTACCCATGTTCGGCCTTATTTATGTTGCTGTCACATTTCCGTTGGCTAGGCAGACTTGACTACAGTATTGAGGCTGCAGCCTGTGGATGCAGCAGGAAATAAGCTGCAGGAGCTGTGTATATATACTGTAATGAACGGTTGGGACGTAAGTTATATTTTCATTACATTCATGCACCACAGAACATCTTTCTGTGTCTTTCCTTATCTGCATTCATTGTGTGAAACCATTGTAAGATCAACCTTTTTATATTATTATTATTTTTATTACCCTTTCTGGAAGCTCATATGTATATATTTTGACAAAGTTGTTTTTCATATTTCATTTTGCTCTTTATTTTATTTATTTTTTGGTTTTTTTGCATGTCCAAGCAGTGTTGCTGGAGGACTATTAATTGAAGCTGTAGTAAACGAAGGACTTCTTGACTTGAAATTGTGGTGAATTCTTTCAATATGGATCTTTTTTACTGAAATAAAATATGTATATTTTCACAGAAAAACCTGAGCTGATCTTGTTTGAAAAACCCTTTAAAAAAAAAAAGGTGAATCAGAAACTTTTTTTCAATCTCTCTTTATTATTTTTACAGCATACAGATCATACAGCATTCACTGTGCTCATTATCCCAAAAAAATAAATAAAAAAATAAAAGGCGATCAAGGAGTGAAGAAAGAGGAGCTGACTCTGCCCGGCGCCACACTCTGCCCATGTGAACCGACAGCTGCAACACTCTGGGTAACGTGTGGCCCCGCGAGACAAAAGCCAGCTTCCTCTTTTCTTTCTCCGACTTCTTTCGCTGGGCGCCATGCCGGGTCTCGGCTCTCCCTGAAGCCAACAGTACACTCATCCATAAAGTAGGAAACACTACACTGTGGCGAGGAGTTTAGTAGTGCTTTCTACTTTATGGATGACTGCACTGTACATCCAACGCTCCTCTTTGGTCTTCAGTCCTCTCCCACTTCTCTCTTCTTCTGCACCTGTAGCCGCTCCTGCAGCTGCACAGCGCAACCAACCAACCCCCCATCCTTTGTTGTCTGCCAGCCTGAAACCTCACGGCTCAACTGCTTCAGTGTGAAACCAGAAAATGTTCACTTCCTGATTCGTCTTCAAACATTCGCATGCACGGCCTGCTTCTACAGATAACTGATTGAAATGCAAATGAGCCGGACGGCAACGTTTCAAACAACAGAAAAGACAGAGAAAACGTGGCCAGAATCAGCTTGAGGACCCCGGCCGTAGTTTTTCAGCTTCAGAGCAGTTTTAAGGCAAGCGTCAGGAGCAAGCCACCAGAGGAAGCGCTATCTCAAGGAAGCCATTTTGTAAGGCATGAGTAAGCTGTTCTGTCTGAGCCCCTTGGTACACTCAGAAGTTAGTCAAAGTACGGCGAAAACACACTCAAGATCTCAGTTTGTTGCCTCAGAAGCTAAGCTAACTGCAAAGACTGTACAAATATATTTAGCTGTGGAATACAAGTTTATCAAACAAATGTTTTCAGTTTTAAATGCTGTCTTTGCATAAAACCTAAACAGGCTTTGGAAAACAAAACAAACGAAAATAAAAGTCCCTTTATTTGTCTCCCTTGGGGAGAAAAAATTTGTATTAGACAAGACAGATCAAAAGAAATCAAAAAAATACAAACGTAATTAAGAAGTGACAAAGTATAAAAACGAAAGACTGAAAAAATTGTCATATAATAAATGTACCATCTCGCAATTAAAATGATGCGTAAAAAGAGACAAACATCGTCCTTCATACTTTACCTAAATCTTTTTTTTTTCTTGTCAGCACTCAAAGTGACGGTCCCCCACCGGCCTCGCAGGTGTCTTCTGTCTGTCCAAGGAGTGGATGAAGAAGAAGAAGCTCCCTCCTTTTGAACCCTCGACGGCCACGTGATGCAACCACAGGAAGAGGTTTAACAGTCACAGGCGCTCTCTTCTGCTCTTCCGGCCCTCTTTCAGCCTCTCTGCAGACGCCGTTTTTTTTTTTTTCTTACCTTTTTCAAAAAAAGCCGACAGCAACTGCCAGAAGTTTAAAAAAAATGTAACCTAAATCAAATGGTTTGCTAGTTCATAGTTTTACCAAAGCCGGTTTAGGTTTGTTGCTCCGGTCTTGTCATTTCATCCTCAGTGCAATGCGGCCTGAAATTTTGCAATGAACTCTGAATAAGATGGGAACAGATTATAACACACAGCCACTCTACCTTTTATTCTCACAGGTGGAAATGAGGGAGTCAACAATTTATGTTAACATTAAAAGTTCATGTTCGGGGGTTATTGCACTATGCCTCTGTACGCGACATATTTTTGATATTAGGTGTGCCACTCAGATGTCTGCTTGAGTAAGACACTGCAGAGGTGCAGTTAGGGCTGTTAGAGCATTTCCTGTCAGGAGATGATAATCTTGCACTCATTCACTTGAAAAAAGCTGCCTTCGTTAAAGCGGCACTTTTTTGTTGTTCTGAGCTTTTAGTGTTTCACAGGGATCTGGATCTAATGCTCTCCTACACCTGGATATACTGGATGAATAGCTGTGCTTCCTGTAATTTGGTCAGCTTGTCTTTGGTTGCCAGCAAATTGTGTGGGTCCTTCTTTTGCTGATAAGGCAATATTCACACAGTGTCCTACTTATCATAAAGGTGACCGTTATCTTTCTGTTGGTTATCACTTGTGAAAGGCCACAGGTTTCAGGCTTCTAACTGTAACCGTGTGTCTTTTAATCATGCAGACTTCTACGTGTGGAGTCTAGTGAGGCCTCTCATATCGATCTGAAGAAGTATTGGCTGTATCAAGCTACCAAAAGTTTTCAAAAAGATCAAACCACATTAATTTTCCCTCACTGGTTTCTATGGTTTGAAATCCATTTAGTTGGACGTCCCGGAAACTGTGAGAGTGACCAGAGTTTTATCCTGTTTGGAGTCTACTGCTATTCAGCTGGCTGTAAAAAGGCTTCCGCCGTGTTTCCTCTCATGCAAGAAAGCGTGTTTGCAAATAATTCGGGTTGTGTAAAAAGTGTGTAGAAACGAAAGTTACAACTGTAACTACGGTTCTATGAATCCCGGATGACCACCAGAGGCGGTGCTTAAAGCACTGAATGATCACTCCTGTGCATGCACAGGTCGAGAATCTTATACCAACATGGTCACGTGTGACCCCGGTGACCCCGGAAGTCCATATAGTCACGTGACAACGACAGTTCAGTCCCTTAATCTTCTCGCGAACAACACGATGATTCCGAGGGACCGGGCGCTCTGGCGGTCATCCGGGATTCATAGAACCGTAGTTGCAGTCGTAACTTTTCCCTACTGACGATCTCTTACCGCCTCTGGCGGTCAGTAGGGAGTCCTGAGGAATCACACACAGAAAGAAACAGCCCGGAAAACATGCCCACCTCACTGGGATGATGGTGCTCGCTGGGATAGGATTGCCTGCATTGGGTGAAAGGCGGCCAAGTTAACCCTGTAAAACCTAGCAAAGGTATTCAGGGATGACCAAGAAGCTGCTGCACATATAGCCTCCAGAGTGACCCCAGTCATGGCGGCCCTGACACACTAATGCTCCTGGTGGAATGGCACCGTACACCAGAAGGGGGTTGGCGGCCCTGTAGAACGTACGCTTGTTCTACCATGTCCACAATCCAACGTGCAAGACGCTGTTTAGAAAGGGCCTGCCCCTTGCGGGGCCCAGCGTAGCAAACAAACAGACTATCAGACTGCCGGAGAGAAGCTGTGAGTCTGACATACGCCTCCAGTGCCCGAACAGGGCAGAGAGGCTCGTCGGGCCCACCCGCGCCAAGGCGAGCAAGCTGGAGGGGCACAGTGTGGCTCGCAGATGAGGCCACTTTAGGAAGAAACGCCGCATCAGGCCAGAGAGTGACGCCAGAACCAGCCGGGTTCCAGTGGCAAAAGGACTCGTGAACAGACAATGTATGTAGCTTACCCATCCACTTCGCCGAAGCCATGGCGAGGAGAAAAGCTGTCTTTTTTAACACACACTCAAGGCTCGCCTCTGCCAACGGTTCAAACGGAGGAGATTGCAGGGCAGCGAGGACGAGAGAGAGATCCCACACAGGCACAACAGAGCGTGTGGGAGGTTGCAAACGCCGTGCACCTCTCAGGAACAAAGAAACATCTTTGTTACGGCCTATCGTTTCCCCACTCACCACCGAATGCCAGCAGGAGATGGCAGCAACATAAACTTTCAGAGTGGAAGGAGACCGACCTTGAGAAAGCAGTGCTTGAAGGAAGGTTAAAATAACAGAAACAGGACAGTGTACAGGGTTCTCATGTCTTGCCTGACACCAGCTGCTAAAAACCTTCCACTTATGGGTGTACACCAGTCGTGTGGAAGGGGCCCTGGCATTGGTCATTGTATGGCCGATGTCTCCGTCATATTCTGAGAAGGACACGCCAGACCCTGTAGCGGCCATCCCAATCCCAGAGACTGGGATTGGGATGGCCGCTACAGGGTCTGGCGTGTCCTTCTCAGAAGGACATCCCAATCCCAGAGACTGGGATTGGGATCCCAGAGACTGGGATTGGGATGCAGGATCTGACCCCCCAGTTGTGACAGAAGGTCCTTCCTGCGAGGAAGAGGCATTGGAGGGCTGCAACAGAGCCTGTGCAGCAGTGAAAACCAGGTTCTCCCTGGCCACCGGGGGGGCCACTAGAAGGACCTGATGCCCCTCCTGACGGACCCTCAGGAGTGTTGGGCCTATCAGGGGAAGCGGCAGGAACGCATAGAGCAGCACTCTCGGCCAGTCGTGTGCCAGTGCGTCCTGACCTAGGGGACTGGCACTGTCTGCCAGGGAGAACCAAAGGGGGCAATGTGTTGTCTCTTCGGACGCAAACCCCCCAGGCGACAGCTGCTCTTCCGTACCTTTCCCAAATGACCCCCACTACCTCCGGGTGGAGCCTCCACTCCCATGGCGGTGGGCGTCCCCGAGAGAGAATATCGGCCGGAATATTCTGAACCCCTGGAATGTGGGCTGCTCTCAGGCTGGCAAAAAGAGGGGCTGCCCAGGTCAAGAGCTTCTGGGTCAGCCTCAGCAATGTTATCGACCGTGTTCCCCCTTGATGGTTGATATGAAACACCACCGAAGTATTGTCTGACCGCACCAGGACATGCCTGCCGCGCAGGTCTGGGAGGAAGTGTTTCAACGCCCGCTGCACAGCTTTCAGCTCCAAGGCGTTGATGTGCTGCAGCTTCTCCCGCGGAGACCATGTCCCCCAGGCGATCTGTCGCTGCCACGACGCCCCTCACCCTGTGGTGGATGCGTCGGTAGAGACAACCTCTCGTCGAGACGGCAGAGAACCCAGTGGAACCCCCTTCGTCATAAAAGCTGCATCCCGTCACTGAGCCAGTGACGCGAGGCAATGAGAGGACACCCGCAGTTTTCTGCGACGGTGCAGCGCACGAGAAGGGTCCAGCCTTAGGCTGTTGAGCCACATCTGCAGTGGTCGCAGAGACAGCAGCCCCAGGGGCGTTACTGCAGCGGCAGCTGTCAGCTTGCCCAACAGGCGAAGATAGACAATACAGGGGGGTGCACGGCCGGGCAAAAAGGCGGGTAGCATTTGCAGAATGCCCTCGACACGCTGTGGCGACGGGCGAGCAGTCATGGTGAGGGAGTCCATCGTGATTCCGAGAAACGTGACCTCCTGAGATGGAACTAAGTTGCTCTTCTGCCAGTTCACCCGAAGACCCAATAGGCCTATATGATTGAGCAATGTGCGTGTGTCTGCAGCGGCTTGAGCTTCTGTGAGCGCACAGATGAGCCAATTGTCCAAGTACGGCAGGATCTTCAAGCCCCTGGCCTGAAGAGGACACAGGGCCGCAGCTACGCACCGAGTGAACACACGTGGGGACAGAGAGAGACCGAATGGAAGAACCCTGAACTGAAAAGGCTTGCCTTGAAACGCAAAGCGGAGAAACTGCCGATGATGTGGCAACCAGTCGCCTGGGGAGACTGTCTGAAGCACATCCCTGACACTCAACATGTGGAAGGGAATGGTCTTTAAAAAAACATTCAGACCTCTCAGGTCCAAAATTGGGCGGAGTTCGCCAGTCTTTTTTGGGACTAAAAAATACTTTGAGTAAAAGCCCCCTGGATCCCGCAGGGGGTCGACAGGCAGTATAGCACCCTTGGCCAGCAAGGCGTCTATCTCTTGGCTCAGAGCCTGAGCCATTTCCGAGCCCCCCTGCCCTTAGGAGGGCGGGAGGGTTGCCGAGTGAACTGCCTGGGTTGGGAAGCGACCTGAGCCCGGCCCCTGGGTAGATCCCACTGGCCATGAGCAGGTCCTGCAGCAGGCGCTGCAACAGGCCGTGGTTGCCCCATGACGGGTGCAGTCTGGGCAACGTAAGTGCGTGAACGAGACGCAGAGGCACTCCCAGCAGGACGCTGCAATCGTCTGCGATGAAGGCCGGCCAACTGCTGCCTGGTACGGGAAGCCTGGGCCGACCGCTCCAAAGCTGCAAGCGCAGCAGAGCCAAACAATTCCCCAGGAACCACTGGAAGGCTCATCAAGGTCCTTCTACAGGCTTCAGTCAGAGGAGACTGAGCGAGCCAAACTTGGCAGCGTGCCTGAACAGGGGTAGACAGGACACGGCCGATTTCCCTCGACAAAAGGGCAAACGCATGAAGTGATGCGTCCATCAACCCCTGAGTAGGCGCATCGATCGTGAAGCCTTCCAAGGAGGCTGAGAGACCCAGTAATAAATGTGACAATGAATTACCAAGTCGCCCCAAACGAGACCCCGAGTCATAGGCTCTACACAGCAGATCATCAGTCACACGGCACTGAGGACGAGGACACCTGGCATTAGCTCTCAAAGCCTCATCTGGCACCACAATGAGGGATGCTATGGCGGGCTCAACAGAAGGCATATGGCCCAAGCCAAACTTGGGGGCATCTTGCATGGCCGCCAGGGCCCTGCCATTCGGCAGATGGGGGAACCATAAAGGACGACCTAGCAGAAGGACGTCGAAAGAAAGCACCGGAAGCCGCAGGTCGGTTCTGCGGAGCATCCAGCTGCAACCGGGCAAGAGCAGTTCTCAACGCACTATAGAACCATCCTCTTGCGACTGAGAGCCCGAAGAGATATGCGAACTGGCTGCCGACAGGTGCGAGCCGGAGTCAAACTGATCTTGGAAATCAGTGCCAGATGCTGCCAGGGATATAGCATCGTCCTCTAAGTCAGAGAGCCCTGAACCCATGCTCTGCCCTGGGTCAGGGTCTCCAACCAGGCCAGCGCCACGCCCGTCCCTAAGTGACCGTCAATGAAAAAGGCAAACTTGAAAACGGCCGCAATTAACGAATATAGGTAAGCCGACACGGCTGAGATTAACAAACGCAGGTAAGCCGAACACGGCTACACAGTAAATGAAAGAGGCAAGCCCGAAAAATGGCTGCAATTAACAAAATACAGGCAAGCTGAACACGGCTGCACGATGAATGAAAAGAAAGGCAAGCCCGAAAACGACTGCGATTAATGAATATAGGTAAACCGACACGGCTGAGATTAACAAACACAGGTAAACCAAACACGGCTACACAGTAAATGAAAGAGGCAAGCCCGAAAAATGGCTGCAATTAAAAAAATACAGGCAAGCTGAACACGGCTGCACGATGAATGAAAAGAAAGGCAAGCCCGAAAACGACTGCGATTAATGAATATAGGTAAACCGACACGGCTGAGATTAACAAACACAGGTAAACCAAACACGGCTACACAGTAAATGAAAGAGGCAAGCCCGAAAAACGGCTGCAATTAACAAAATACAGGTAAGCCAAACACGGCTGCACGGTGAATGAAAAGAAAGGCAAGCCCGAAAACGGCTGCGATTAACGAATATAGGCAAGCCGAACACAGCAAGCAACAAGTTGGCCGGAGTCGCCAACCACCAGCAATAGGGTAGTCGACGCGGGGAGCGAACGCGTCCCGCTCTCGCTCTCTGTCGATCAAAGGAAACAATTTACCAACAAAGAATAAAGTTGTATGAAGACTAGCTTGCGCAGCCTCTGGAGGGCGAGATGATCCTCGCAGCTCCGACCGCAGTCTCGAGGCTACCAGCGACAAGTAATAATCAGTGACTTACCACCTGCACAACCTGCATGCGAGAAGATGAAAAGGGACTGAACTGTCGTTGTCACGTGACTATATGGACTTCCAGGGTCACCGGGGGTCACACGTGACCATGTTGGTATAAGATTCTCGACCTGTGCATGCGCAAGAATGATCATTCAGTGCTTTAAGCACTGCCTCTAGCGGTCAGTAGAGATGAAATAGAACTGAAGAAGCTGCTGGTTTAAAACTACAATTGGCAGGTTTCAAGCAGTGTGCCTGTTAAGTAGCCGACTGCAGGCTCTACCAGAGCAAATAGCCTGCCTATTTAACCAATTAATAGCAGCTTTGAATATTTCTAATACTATTTTCATTCTATAAAGAGCAGAAAGGCAAACTTTGGGATATGATTTTGTGCAATTCTTGAAAAGGCTTATTTAATTTAGCAGGTTTTTATTCAATGCTGTGTCAAAATCAAAATAATAAACTAATGTTATAGCTCGTAATTGTTTAACTTAGTTCTGTTCATGAAAAAGAAAATACTTTATTTTAATGTATCACATCATTTTCTTAGAAGGAGCACTACACTGCTCTCTTTTAAAACCTACACTGCTCAAACATGCACGCTGCTACGTTAAGCAACTGACTGCAGGCTGGCTACCAGAGCAGATAGCCTGGCTAATTAACCAGCTAAAATTAGCTTGCAATACTGTCAATATTACTCTGTGAAACATGATTGCTTAAACATTCCTACTTTTTTATCCTATGACATTAAACCAGTAAATGTTTATCTGAAGTCTATGTATTGAAATCAAAATAGCAAAAAAAATGTATAGATAATATTAACTGTCTTCATAAATATACTACATTTGCCCTTATTGAGAGCAATTGTTGCATTTCAAGTTTTCAATAAAAGAAATTATGTCAGTCTAATCATTGAGTTTAAAATGTTTCTGTATAAACCATGAAGTTGGGGCATTTTTACTTGAGGTTATCGTATCATAAGAATCTCATACCAGCACATGCTTTATTCTGAGGGTGCAGGAAACCTTTTCACAGTGAACTCCATTAATGTTACAAACCACTGCAGCCACCTACTTAAAATCTAGATATTTAATAAATATAAAGGCACTGCAACAATAAGATCATTTTGCACTATTGAAATGCTTTCAATTTTTAGTTGCATTATAAAAATAGTTCATACTTTTTATATCCTCCATTAACCAGAGATCCAACTTCTGTTTCTCACAGCGATGACAGTTTTTTTTTTTCTTCTTCTCCTTCCTCTGACAGTTTGCAGTCTAATCTAGGTCATCTTAATATGCAGAGTAAAGAAAACTGGCCTCCTTTTCAGTTTAACAGACCCGAACAACTCTATTGGACAATGCGTTACTCTGTTACTTTACAATGGTTAACAAGAAAAACTGCTTCAAACTGTTTGGTTTCCCCCCCATTACAGGTTTTCCAAACCTTGAGTGTCGGGTTTCCTAAATAAGACAAGCAAACATATGGAGGCATAAATCCGTACGTTTTTCTTCGATAGGTTCTGTATGAGGAAATAGTGTTTGAATGAATAACAATAGGAACAGCATTCATCATTGTAGCGCTATGGTTTATTGACCATTTAGTCGACAAACTGCATTATTGATGTTCCAGCCATTTGAAAGCACCGTTCCTGCACTTTCAGGTGATATAAATACTTTTGGAAATAAATTGTGCCTATGCTACATGGAGGAAATGTTTTAGTTGAAATTTGATGATTGATTATTTAATCTTGTGACTACTGTGTGCCTTTCTTTAAAAAAAAAGACTAAAATGCAATTCTGAAGTTATCATTATTTTAAATTTGTGTTTCAAAAGAAAGAAAAGGAAAATCTCTGACTAGCAGAATGCTTTAAAGGCTAGCTAAAGCTAGCTGGTAGCATCAGCTAAAGCTAAAAGTAGAAAACAGTTTTCTGTCTCTTTCTTAGGCCCCTTGGGTTAAGAAAAACAATGTATTATCGTTTTTTGTTTGCCCCACAAAAAATATATACTTACTAAACCTTAAGTTAAGAAAAAAAGAAAGACAATCTGAAGAAGTCCTGATAAAAGCTAACCAGCAGTTTCCACAACCACCTCTCTGTAGTCAAACCTCTGTAGATTGTAAAATAATTTTTTTAGTACCAGAGGGACAATGAAAAGTAGGTTTATTACAGAAAATCTAAAATGAGCAATCATGGCTCAGTCTTTTAAAGCCACGTATCTAGTGAACCTTTTATAGATTTGGTCTCATATCAGCCACATTCGTTAATGCATTTCATTGGGATTTTAGTGGTAGACCAAAGCTAAGTGGTTTGTAATTGTGAAGGTGAAGCAAAAGAATACAAGGTTTTCAAATTCTGTTACAAATAAGTATCTGAACATGTTTTTATCAAACCCCCTTTACTCTGAGATCCCTCAATAAAATCCACCGAGGCTTTCAGAAACCTAATCAGTAAACACAGCCAGCCTTTTTGGACTTTTATCCCATAACAGCTTTTGTATTCATCCCCTGTAATCTGACACTGCTGAATAAAATCCAGTATCCAGTACAGCAAATTTGCCTTCAGATGTTACCTGGTAAGTAAACAGAGTCGTCCTGCATGTAATGTATTCTCAGTTTTAATCCAGCTGTTCTGTAAAGGCCTCAGAGGTTTGTTAGAGAACATTAGGAAACATGAAGACCAAGGAACACTGCAGCCAGGTCAGGGAGAAAGCTGTGAAGAAGTCCTCCCCCTAAACACCACATCCTGCAGCTGGAATCACAGTGAATGGGGGTTCTTCCAAGTATTGACTACAAATTCGACAGGCCCACAAATTTATGCCACACTTTTCAGATTTTGAAAGCCACATGTTGTTTTCTCTCCATTTTACAGTTGTGCTCTACTTTGTGTTGGTATTCCACCTAAAATGACCATGAAGCACGTGACATTTGTGATAATTGGAGAGTTTCAAGGGGTTAGGGTAACTCTGAATTGTACGGCATTAGCTTTTTACTCTTCAGCCTCTTGACCTCCTCCTGCATTTTATCACTGTCTCAAACATCCAATGAAGGGAAAATACATTGGTCTTTGTGTGGAACATGTCTTGCCATTTAGGAAGTTATCCCAGCTCCGTATGTGACCAGTGGATCAATGCTTTCCTAACCCAACGCTGCCTCTCCTGATAGACCTTATCTGGGCTGTCAGCCACTTCCTTTCCCTGCTCCCAACCCCCATGAAGCCACAGTTTGGTGTCGACAACACCAAACCAAACTGGTCCCTCCTGGATCCAAAAGCTTCACAAACTGATTTGAGCTGTTCATAAAAGGGCTTGAGGAAATAAGTAGGAGATACTGTATGTATAACATGCTCGCCACATTTATTGGTATCTCTTGAAATAAATGCTACTTTTATTGCAGTCGTTTAAGCTTAAGCTATTCAGTAGGAGAAAGGTTCCTGGTGAGGAAATACTTCTTTTCAACAAAGCACCTTCACATTCCCCCCAACAATCCCTTTAGAGTAAATGTAACTAAAGGATTATTTTCTTTATTTAGTCTTTCATTTTCAAAGAGATCAGAGTTTCTAAGAACTCTAGTTAATTATCCATGACTTTTTGTTTCCCTTTGGGTATATGAGGTGACAGAGAGGCCACCAGGCGGTCACTAAGCTACTTCAAGACCCATATTTTTGCCACCCTACATAGAAAGGATGGTTTGTTTCTCATCCAAAGGCCCTGGGAACCGGGTTAGAGCACATTGCATCGGAAACTCTGAAATGGCAGATTTAAAAAAAAGAATTTGGCACACTCTGTCAGAAAACTGAAAGTGGGCCGTCGTTGAGTCTTTCAGGAAAATGTTGATCCAAAACAGACAGTACAGCCCAACCAACTGTTGAGGAAAATAAATATCTTAGTTGTTATATTAATCAGGTATTCGTATGGAAGAACTGAGGAATGCATGGTTTTTGACTGTCTCCCCCCTTTGAGGGTAAGATAAACATGCACCTTGGAGGTCATTTGGCTTGACCCCTAACCGAGAAGAACAGCCTCTTTGTTCGAACAGATAGCCCCCAAATTTGAGACCACCCCCTCCTGAAGACAGTCAGTCCTTTAAAAGATGTGTTCAGATTAGTGAAAGACAGACAGAATCTTTTACATTGCCATGAGCCAGGATGTCGGGTTTGTACTGAATACAACGAAATGGTAATGTAGAGTCTGTCTCCGTTGGGAATTCCTAATGAATTAAATATGCATATTTTAATGTTTGCCTCTGATAATTGTTTCACCTTTACTGCCAAATCTTAAACCGGGGTAAAATGGGCCTTCAGAGATATGCAGGAGCAGGCCGGTACTAATATCTACACAACACAAAAATGTTTCACCAGACAGCCAACATCCTTCTATGGGTCTCTCAGTTCCCAGACCTAAACCTTTTAGAAAAAGATTAGATTGGATTTAGAACATTTTAAAAATATTTACAAAACTTGACCTTGCAATACAGTTATGAAAGCTGTAGTGAAAAGTATTTGCCCTCCCACAGACTCACAATTATGTCTTCCAGATCATAAAACAAATTTTGATAGGAGACAGTGATAACCTAAATTAATACCAAACAGTTTTTAAAGAACAATTTCTATAGAGAACAAAGTCCAATCCAAAGTTATCACTGCCTTTATTAGATCATGAATTATTTGTGATTACCATATTTTTTTGGAAAGCTGAGTTCAGTTTCACTCATACCCACACCTAGGTCTGGTAACCTGTCTGAAAACATGAGAAGGGCCAACGGATCTTAAAAATAACACACCATGCCTTGATCTACAGAAATTTAAGAACAGGTGAGAAACAAACTAAGGCGAGACCAACAGTGAGACCAACATACGTTAATGGAGAAAAGACAGTCTCAATGATCAGGTCAGCTAACCTGACCCTAGCCAGATGTACTTCGCTCCGTCTAGCTCCACTCACATCCATCTGGGACTGATCCATAGGAATGGCCTTTTTTGAAGGCTGGGCCTTATCAAAAATCCTTGCATATGATTGGATAAGCCGCTTGTCTGTCATCTTTATCGACGTGCTATTTCAACCACTCACACCGAAGCCAACCCGTGACGCTGTGAGAGTGACGCAGGAAAAAACAAACCTTTTTTTTTTTAAATGTGTTTGCGGCTCTAGTGGCACGCGTTTTATTGACAGTGAGCTGACAGGAAGAGGGGGGAAGACAGCCGGCAAAGCGCCACGGGTCGGAGTCGATCCCGGGCCGACCGCGTCGAGGACTAAAGGCCTCCTAACATGGTTCACGCTAATCGCTCCGCCACGGGCGCGTCTCCGCCACGGGCGCGCCCCGGAAAACAAAACTTGCCAAATCCGGTCGGGAGAAGGGCAAAAACATCGTTTCCACCAACAAATGCCTTCAGAGCCGTTCTCTGATGTTCTTTTAATGAAACAATATTAGGTAGATTGGACAACACGGAAGAAATAGCAGCATCAATGTTAACGCTTGCTTCCTCGATGCGAGCCACCATTGTCTGAATCAAAACAGTCTCACGGTCGCTTCTCCACTACGTCACATCTATGAAACTCCAGCCCTGCGTCCTGATTGGCTGGACAATAAAATTGGTTGGAGAAATCACTCTCTATGGGAGAGGTCCCAGATGGATGTGAGTGAAGCTAGGCGGAGCGATATCAATCTGGCTAGGGTCAGGTTACAGGTCAGCCACACTTTCCCAGAAGTGGCTGACCTACCAAAGTTACTCCAAGATTTGCTTTGACAACTCCTATAGGAGAACACAAAACACCCAGAAACATGTCTAAATCACTGCAGGCCTCACTGAGCTTAGTTAGAGCTAATGTTCGTGATTCGACATTAAGAAAAAAATGGTATCCACAATGGAGTTTCAATGTCAAACCCATTGCTGACCAAAAGGAAAACCCATTTCATGTTTTGATAGTGCCAAAAACTTTTCCACAAAAGTGGACTGTTTTGGAAGTAGTCTATCCCATCACGTCTGAGGTAAAACTAGCATTATACCATTAGTCAAACATGGTGGTAGTGTGATGGTCTGGGGCTGCTTTTCTACTTTAAGACCTGGAAGACCATAGAACAAGTAACTGTGTTCACTAACAAGGTTAATCCTGGAAGGATATGTCCAGCAATCAGTTTAGCATCTGAAGCTCAAGCATAGCAGGGTTATGCAGCAGGTCAATCCACCAAAGAAAAAAATAATAATTTTGGAGTGGCCTATCAAAGTCTGGACTTAAATCTGATCTAGATGCTGTGTTATCATCTTAACAAAAAAAAGTTTATGCAAAGAATAGCAGGCCAAACGTTCTCCACAGTGATTTAAAATACTAACCACCAGACAGCACGAACACTGGATGGTAGTTGCTGCAGCCAAGGGGCCTTTACTTTTCCACATGGCGCCAGGTTGCTTTGGATAGCTTTTTTTCCCCCTCCATAAATGAAATCCTCAGTTTTTGTATTTCTTCTAGGTGTCTTTGTTGGATTTTTAAAATGTCTTTAATGGTGTAAAAAAAAAACTTAAGTGTGACAAAAAAGTAAGAACGGAAGAAATTTTGCAGCCCTGTATGTTACTATGAATAAAACAGATTGGACAGAAAGTCTAAATTTAATTCCCTAGTATCGCTGAAAACCGCAAGTAACTGGGTCAAACCAGTGAGGCTGCCTTTCCTTGTAAAAGGAATTGAAAGCCTTCAGTACGCTGAGCTGCTCTCGTTTCTATAGCTGCTTTCTAGTCTGCCAAAAGGAGGAAGTGTTGTCAGCCTTATGAAACACTGGCTCTTACACACATTAGTTCAGGCATGTGTATATTGATAATGTTCATTCCACTTTTAACATGTGCTCCTACTTCCTTTTCTCTCTGTCATTTTTGACGAAGCACAGGTTAAACCTGATCAGAGCTTCATGTCTCTTGTTGCTTTCTCAGATGAATGTTGCATCCCTGTAAATCCTGAACTCAACACCTCATTTACTGATCTGATACTTTCCGTCTGGCCCAAAGACTCGATGTATCCAAATAAGGGCAAAAAGCAGAGACGAGAGGCTTCTCTGGTGTTTCTAGTGTGTGTGCGTGCGTGTGTGTGTGTGTGTGTGTGTGTGTGTGTGTGTGTGTGTGCGCACGCGTGTAAAAGTGAAGGGTGTACTTCAACAAAACTACATGTGTGGGAGATGCAAATGGGTGGAGCTGAAAGCCTTCCTGGCAACGCCTGTGGTCGTCTAAGCTGAGTTCTCGGTTTTGTTTTTAGCTCACGGCTTTCGTGAAATGACTTCACCCACGTGTTGTTTAAATGCGACAGCTTCCACTCACGCTGGAAAGGGAAAAAAGATGCCGAAAAACAGTACTTTTAGCACAGGATGGCAAACACTGGGGTTACACAGGAACAATTTAATGATTGTGAACCCATCTACAAATGCAAGGACTGAGCTCAAATACCAACACGGAGGTGCGCAAACCAGAGGCTTGTGGTTTTCTCATTTGACGATTGACTGTGCTCAGCCATTGAAGGCTCAGCTCAACCAGTCTCTGCTCTGTTCACTGTGGAAAGTGATGTTTAATACAGCGTGGATTGGAGTAACTGATCTTTTGCGCTATAAAACAAAAGCGTGAAAGAAACGGTGGGGGAAAGTTCCGGTGAAGAATGCTAATTCGGTTGCAAATGAGTTTTTCCCCCTTCTGCTGCCACATTGGGCTTGTTGTATGTCGGGACAGACGCTAGCATACTGTATTGCCTAAGGGGTCATTCTACGAAACTGGTGCCTTTTGACTTTGACATTTTTAAAAAAAAATCATGTAGGACAAGCCATATTATAAGACATCCATATGATATAAGACATATATGACCTGCATAAAAACATATTTTCCCACCTCAGGCATAAATCCCTATTAATATTTTCCTTTTTATTGTGGCCCAGGTGTCTTTTTTTTTTACCACCCCGTAACGGACAAGATGCGCTCCATTTTAGACATAATGCATAAATTGAATTCAGAACATTTCATGGTTTCCTGTTATGAAAATGTCCTTAATTTGATATTAAAAGTTATAGGTTTGTTTTTTAATGGGAGATTTGCAGAGTTTAGATTCTAATCTTCAAACTATGAATTCCGCATGCCCATTGGTTGGTGTTTTGAACAATATTGGCTATTTTACTCCCTATTGTGAAATTAAAGTTACATGTGTAAATAGGCCCACTTCATCACACTATGATCAAACATTTATTTATGGGCTATTTCACTCCCTCTTTAGTATTTTTTTTTAAAAAACACACACATGTTATGGGGTGGTAAGTCATGTTACAGGGTGGTAAATCCTGTTACGGGGTGGTTCATTTTGTTTGTTTCCATAATTTAACAATAATTTGATTAACTCATTGAGTGCCAAAAACATAATATTACGTTTTTCCTTCCCATGCGTTGAGTGCCAAAAACGTGTTCATGACTGGGCTGTCACTAGATACACAAAAAAGCTAAGTACTCTCACATTTTGAAATGCATTAATTTGCTGTGATGACCGCAGAAACCTCCGTTCTGCCTGTAGTTAGCCCTTCGCAACAAGTCCATCACAACTAGTTAAGCTGTTTAATAATTATTTCTCACCACAATAGTCTCCAGCAGGCTAACATTGGCATAGAATATAGACATAAAATATTAACAGTGACCAATGCATACTGAGGAACCAGCATTCAACAGATTAGCTGGTTGCTATGGACTCGTTGCTAAGGGCTCACTGCAGAAAGAACAGAGATTTCCCCAGTCATCACAGTATGTAAAATTATATATAAATATAATATGAATTGTATTTATGAATTGTGTAATCTAAATGGCAATGACAACCACTCTACATTCCCCTTACCACCCCCTCTACATTCCCCTTACCACCCCATAACGATACAAAGTGTTATGGGGTGGTATGTTACGGGGTGGTGAATTTCACCTCAGAATGACTGCAGCTAGCACTGTTACTGACTAGCTAAGCTAGCAAATATACCATTCAGTTTAAAATTTCCTTCACTTTACATTACAGTTGGAAAAAAAACCCTAATTTAACAGTTTCCCTATCTATTATTCGTGATGGGGTGGTAAGGTTAAGCTTAACAGACCCTATTTAACTACCAAAAAGAGCAAATAAAGCATATCAAATTGTGTGGGAACTTGCCTGCTTGAGACCTTGGCTCCTGCAAGGGTTTGAGTGATGTCATCTGCTGTCTGTGATGTCACTTAAAAAAACAGTGTCTTTGTAATAGCCAGAACATGTAAGTGTTACGGGGTGGTATGTAAAACTACGGGACCGGCATTAATCATGATTTTTGTATGGGAAATCATACTTTTATTTAAAGAAAACATATACTATAGTATCAAGAGCATGCTTTTAATCATGACATTTATGAAAATTTGGTTAAAAAATGATTTTTTTAGATTAATATGTTAGGTGCGAATTCCATATGTGACTTTCCGGACATGGGGAAATTGGTCATGTCCTTGGTAAAAATGACTAAAAAGTGTAGGATTTATATTTAAAATGATATTGAAATATGCATTATGTAATACATAACACTTAAATTAACAGGTTTGATCCTTTGAAATACATTTTGACACATTTGTACATTGTTGAGAGCTCATGAAATGGACTGGACGCAAAAGGCACCGGTTTCGTAGAAAGACCCTAAGCCTTTTACTAGTGTCCTCTCATTTTCTACAGCCTGTGTTCTCTTTTTATTGCCTGATTTTGTTGCAGGTCTTCCTGTTCCTTTCCTCATTCAATCACCCACCCACGTGCTGTTTCTTCATTTTCTGCTTCAGTCCTACATGTCATTTCATCCTTTCAGCTGCTTATGTGAAAACAAGAGGAACACAACAGAAAGATAAATTCACATTTTTACTCTGGAGATGCATCCTCAGGTATTCAGCTAGCATTGACCCGATTTCATGGTATCCTATGTTAAAATATTTAAACTAACTTTAGATACACCTTTGTCTTCTCGCAAAACATGCATTTCAAATGTGTGTTTTTTTTAACATTTCTATTTAGGTGCTATTTGAGGGAATAAATCAAGAGTGATCTCACTTGTGTCAGAGCTAGTCGTAGCTTTTTTTTTTTCTTTTTATTTATGGTAATTTTGTAAAATAAGGCAAGACAAATACAAATAAGAACAAAAGGGGAAAAGAGAACTTGAGGTCATTAATGCACATCACCGCAAATACAGCACAATCAATACAATAGTCTGATTAACCTGTGTTGTTGGTTCTGTCATTCATGTAAACGGACCATTTTACCCATTTTCTTCCTCCAATTTCTTTTTGTAACCTTAAGGAATAGGTCATCTGCTCGAGGAGATGTAAATGTTTTACTATGCCAACAAATGTGCCTACCGTGGGTATATCTTTCTGAAGCCAGTGTTTGGTAATTGCTTTTTTCCCTGCTGCCATCATAATTTTTAAAAGATACTCGTCATCTTTGCCTAATTCCTCAGGCAAATTACCTAAATACAGAAAAATAAATGTCATATCCACACTATAACCTAACACCTTATCAATAACTTCTGTCACCTCCCTCCAGTAAGTCTGAATGGAGGGGCACAACCAAAATATATGCGCATGTCCAACCATGTTTTCTCCACATTCTCTCCAGCATCCCAGCTGAATATTTGTTTGTTTACTCTTTTGCTTAGGGGTTATAAAGAAGCGGATCAAATTCTTCCAGCAGAAGTCTCTCCACCCCAATGAGTTTGTAGTAGTTGACTGTGTTTTCCAAGCATTCGTCCATATGTCCTCTGTTATTACAATGTCCAGTTCTTTTTCCCAGCGTTGCTTCACATATTCTGTAGAGTCCTTCCTTAGAGATGTGACAGCATGGTACAGTTAGTTATCAGTCCTTTACTGCTCATGCAGTTGTACGCTCCAACAAACAACTGAACAACCTTAGACCAACCTTTTTGTTCTGAGTCCTTAACCTCTTTACAGAAATAATCGGACATTTGTAAGTACCTGTAAAAATCCTGTCTCCTCAAGCCATGGACCCTGCATAGATGTTCAAAACTATGAAGTTTTTCCGTCTTTAACTATTGAACATAGAGATGTGATACCATGATGGGTCCATTGTTTGTATCTGAAGTCATACAATGATGGCTTATAGTCAGGATCATAAGCAGGCCAACTGAGTAGTTTTACCTCCCTTTGGAGCTGACGGCATTTAACTATTTCAAACCATATCCTAAATGATAAGTTCACCCAGTTACTCTCTGTCTGTGGTCTTCTCGTATCCCTGTTATAACCTATAAATGCTTGTAAGGGGACATCTGTTAAAGATGACTCTATTTCTTTCCACTTAGCTTTATAAGATGGGTTGCATAGACATACAAGTGGCCTTAACTGAGCAGATATATAATAATCCTTTATAGATGGGAGTGCCATGCTCCCCTGCAACCTCGGCAACTGGAAACTGGAGAATTTAACCTTTGGCCTCTTATTGTTCCATACAAATAATGAAATGTGCCTATTCCATTCTCTGAATTGTTTTGTAGGAATATCTATAGGAAGTGACAAAAAAAGATAAAGTAATCTGGGCATGATGTTCAGAGCTAGCCGTAGCTTTGACACAAATTTGGTTGTGTCGCCTAGCTAACTTCTACTAGCTTAGGCCCATCAAAAATTATGATTATTCCTTCTTTATTTTCTGCTATCCTGCCCAAAGACTGTTAATATGAGCCAGTTAGCGTAATGCCTCGCAATAGTGTGATAGTTTTTTTTTTGTCCTTTTGTGACACAATAAAAAATAATTCTAAAAAGCACGGGGTCTGTATGCATTTAGCTTCTCCTAAGTTGATACGGAACCATCTCTCTCTGCAGGTGCAGCAGGAATTATATACAGGTAAAAGCCAGTAAATTAGAATATTTAGAAAAACTTGATTTATTTCAGTAATTGCATTCAAAAGGTGTAACTTGTACATTATATTTATTCATTGTACACAGACTGATGCATTCAGATGTTTATTTCATTTAATTTTGATGATTTGAAGTGGCAACAAATAAATATTCTAATTTACTGGCTTTTACCTGTATATCTTATATCAGCTTTCCATATATAGAGACATTGTCTGCCTATTCTAATTAAAAAAAAACTACAATCCTCAATTACATTGGGTGGAGGATACATGTGAGCATCACTTTCCAAACCCTGAGTCTCCCTTGGACGTGGGTTTGAGCTTTCGCCAAAGCCATTGCAACTTCTGAATATGCTTTGATCTTGACCTCCCCAGTGCACCTCTGGCTTAGTTGATGTTTTGATGGAAGGTGGATTTCTGCCTCAGTCTGAAGTCTTTTGTAGCCTCTAAAAGATTTTCTAATGGCGGGTGGTGCGCTGCGTTGGTTTTCCGTTACAGAAAGTGTTTTTGTAAGAGAACAGTTTTTCTCTCATCTAAGCAAGAGCACCTTTTTCACCCGTTTGCCGTTTCCCCCACAAAGGGCACATTCGCATGGCTGTCTGTCAGCCACGTCTCTCTTCTTGTCTCTTTTCCATAATGGCTAACTTTGTGGAAAGTGCGCCTAAGTTGCTCTGTGAACAGATGCTGCCAACAGCTGTGAATGTCTTACTGCTGCTCCAGAGTTACCATGGACCTGCTTTTCTGGTTTATGCTCTCCTTCCCTGGACAGCCATGTTTGATTAGTTTGCCGCTGGGCAATACCCATCTCCATTTTTATCTGATCAGATGAACAGTGTTCTGTGAAATGTTCAAGCTTGGAAAACTATTTAATTGCCTAAGCCTGCTTTAAACGTCTTCACAACTTCATCCCTGGCCTGTCAGCTGTGTTTTCCTTGCTTTTCATGATGCTGTTTGTTCCCTAATGTTCTCTGACAAAATTCTGAAGCCTTCACAGAACAGCTGGTTTCATGTCGACAGTAAATCACAGACAGTCAGGCTCTGTTCACCTGGATATGGGGCTCAAGGTAAAGGTGCTACATCAAACTGCAGATCACACTTTTGAGATTTTCATTTGGCAAACCCCCCAAAGTCTTCTTTTCCTTTCACTCCATGTTTACATGCTACCTTGTGGAGGTTTATCACATGGAATGGCAATAAAATAGACTAAGGCTTGTGGTTGTAATGACAAATGTGAAATCTACGGAAGCCAAAATTATCTTTGGGGATCCACGGCGGGGGGGGGGGGGGGGGGGTTGTTTGGTCCAGCAAATACATTGATGAAAGCAAACATTTAAATGAACAATTCAACAGTTTTTTTTATCTCTGTCAGCTTTTACAAAGTAGCAAGAAGATATCAATTGCTGGATAAAAACAAGAGTTTTACAGCTGAACAGAGATGGGACCAAAATACTTGGAAAAAGTTTAAACAAAGCTTTAAACAAAGCTTGAAAAGTTAAAATATTAGCAATCCTGGAAAAACAATTGTAAGCGTTCCAGCTGTTTACAACTCTGCAAAAGCTGATATTGTAAAATAAAAAATGTGTATCATGGAGCTCCTATTAAGCAGGAGCATAAACCTACATTTAATTCTCTCCTGTAAAAAAAAAAAAAAAGAAAAAAAAATTCTCTCCTGTAGCATGGCTATTTGATCACGCAGGTTTGTGTGTGTGTGGGTGTGTGTGTGTGTGTGTGTGTGTGTGTGTGTGACAGTGTGGTATATCTGACATTTGATAAGTTGGTCTTTATCTTAATGAGTAATGCTCAGAATCTTTTTTTCAGCTGTTTCTGTTTGTCGTATCTGTCTTCATTGAATCGGCATTTTAGTAATACTTCACATAACTGCACTGTGAAAAAAAAAAACTTTGACCTCCTGAGGATTTGTTACACGTAACTGTATTGAATGGGATGTAAAAATTCTGCTGCATCCATATACATGTATTCTGCCAATCCTGCTTTTTTTATATTAACATTCTGTAACTCGCTGCCTACTTCTGCAACCATGACAGAAAAGAAAAGAGAAAGAAAGGCTTGTTTCCTTATTCAAGGCTACTTCATGGTTTGCACGTTATTCTATGTCTTCCTGCCATATTTACCATCTATAAGCCATTGTGCTCTTTCAGTAAAGTAAACAGAGACATTTCTGGATAAAAGGAACTGGGACGGCTTTCCTGGCTATCACATGGTCAAACATGAGCCTTTCGTAACAAAAAAGAGAGACCCCTTTATTTAGCGGAGCTTGACATTGTGTCTCCATGTTTTCATCTCGAGGATGTTGTCAGTTGTGATCTGGCTGTATCATACGGTGCTCTCACTTAGTGTAGCTATGAAACAACAGCCACAGATCAACAAAGGATGTGGTGCAGAAGTTTTAGAACGGCTACCATAAGCAATCTGTCCAAATGTGCAGGCAAGCATAGCTCTGCCTGCACACTTGGACAGATTCTCAGTGTGTGTGACTTTGATGCTTCAATAAAATGTGAAATCAGACAAGCTGCAGGCCTGCGGGAAATAAACAGGCTTTCTTACTGTGTCACGCAGCAGATGACAATAACAGTCAATGAACTTGAGATGTTATTCTGTCCAGGCTCTTATATGTGAAACTATGGCAACAGCAGCAACTTAAACTGAGTGATCCCTTTTAGGTAAACTGGAGGCTTTTTTCGGTGATGGCCGAAGCACAGGACTCTTCAGACAAACAGTCAGTGTATGTTCTGTGAACAAGATTGACAAAGTCAGTAGAAGGCCCCACCTTGTGGCTCAGATGACTAAGAACAGGGATGTTCGTTTAACGTCCAGACCAATCCGCAATGATTACAGGGTTGATTCCATTAAATACAATAACAATACTAATACTAATACTAATAAGTTATTTCGGATTATTATGGCTTTTAGCCAAACAATCAGTGTCTCAAAATATAGAAGTCCGCATAAGACAAATTAAACAAATGATTATTAGTCTAGAAATGTTTCGGTTACACAATAATGTGGAAGACTGGTGACTTGCCACTTGTCCACTGACACCCTATACAGGAGCGTAAGCCACAAAAGGGCATAGCTGAAGAAGCTGACTGTTACCACTGCTGTGTCAACACACAAATGGAAAGTAAAAATGTAGTAGAAAACGGTGTCAATTCCGCTGCAAAGCTCACATAAAAGGGGAGATGTCTTGTAAAATCCACTTTTTTAGCCCTTTAATACATTTTGTTGTGTACTTGGAGTCTCTAGCAGTGCAGAAAACACGAATTTAGTCTGCTCAGGTATTGTGTAGAAGGACATCTTTATATTCTATTTGGGTCATATTTTTCAATCCCTTCACTTCTCTTTATTTTCTATTACGTTTTTTGAATTATGTCACAGTATATGCCACGGAGCTGCTAAACAAGGTCATGGACTTCCGACTTGCCAATTTTGAATCTGCAATTTTTTTTTTTCACTGTGGGTTTGTAGTCCAAGCAAAATGATGCCAATGCTGTAAGTGGATAAGTCAACATGTTCAGTTGTTGAGTGTATTAACCCACACAATTCATTTCATTGTCCCCCAGCATACTGCAAAAATGGCCACATGGGGTGGAGTGGAACGCTCTGCAACCTGGTTGGGGTGAAGTGCCTCCTTTAGATTTAAAGAGACCGCATCAAAACAAGCTGATCTCAGACATACTTCACAATGGGGGGCAAAAGAGGGGCTGTGGGGCAACAATAACGAAGAATTTAGACCAAAGCGTTGCAGTTCCACTTTACATAGACCAAACCTGAATGATTTAAATGTGAAAAGGATGGCAATAAAAAGTAGGATATGTGCCCTTTAAGAGTTTGTGGGGGATTTGCAAGGTGTGGAAAGCAGCTAGAGTCATGTACTTTAAGAGCCATGACAGCACAGAGATGTATTCAAGACAGGCATGTGGACAGGTTGACCCCTAGTGTTGCCCTTTTGTCCAGGATGAGAAAAGCACAGTTTCTGCTGGAGCCCTCTTATTCCTGTCTACACCAGCCTGATTCACTGTATGCACAAGCTTCCACCTTGCCCCTACTTCCATACTTGAGTCTTACCTTCTCCGCTTATCCCTCATGCAGTTCTGTTCTCTCAATGTTTTGCCTGGTATTCATTTATTTAATTAGATAATTTGTGTTACTGTATTTAATTAGATGTGTTACGACCCGGCTCGACTGGTCGCAACAAAAACTGGGGTACACGGAAACAGGCAGTGCTTTCAGCCTATAAAAGGCATTTATTTAAAAGAATCAAAAACTGGTCTAGGCGTCGGAATCAGACGGCAGCTTGGATGGGGCGATAACGCCTGGTCCCTCCACACCACGAAGCCCCGACCCCAACCAGGTCTGGTCTGGATGGCTATCTGCAGCGCGCTTGCTTGCTTCGACCAGGGGACTCCTCACTCCTGAATGGAACGGCGCTCCTTAAGGCCAATCCAGGTGGCCGCATAATGGAAGCGCCTCCCACTTAGAGGACCTTAATTGATAGTCATAGCACACCGGACCGCGCAGCAGGGCCGTCACAGATGTGTATTGACTGTATTTATAAAAATAAATATGTAAATTTAAAATATCCTACTGTTTTTTTATACTTTTGGTAATAGGTGCCCTCTTGTTTGTTTTTTTTGTTGCTTGAGCACCTTTCCCCAAGAATGTCTTATCACATGCCTGATCAGGGCATAGGCTGTAGGAGCCGTCCTCCTTCTGACAATCCGGACATCTTAAGCTAAAGAGAAAACGGACTGCGCTCTTCAGATTAAAGCGAAATTTGCCTTTCATTTGGAAACCCAGGTTTCCCCAGCCAGTGATGCTTTGATGGAGCTGTATTACCTGCTGATCCACTGTATGGCCGAACCCTCGGCTGACAAACCTTGTAAAGAGGCTGATTACATTTCCCTGCAGCACCAGGCACTTGCCCACAATACCCACAGCGAGATTGACCTTCAATGCATCATCATTATATTTGGTTGGCCGGCAAACTGGCCTGACCCAAACCTCAGAGTCCTGGATTTCTGTCAAGATGATAAGACATCAGGGCTAAAGATGCAGACGAGCTGAAGGCTGCTATTAAACCAATCTGAACTTTGGGAAATAGCGAGAGCGACCGGTTTGCTCCATGCTGCGGAGTCCAGCAGCACTAGCATAAGGTTTTCAGTAGGTTGATGTTTTTAATACTGGTTCTATGTGATACTCTAATTCTGTAAAAAAAAAAAAAAATACATGGAGTTTACATTGAGTTTTTTAAGCAATACTCAAAGCTAAAAGAAATACACTTGAAATGTGTTGATATGAATCTCTACAAGATTCTTACTGAATTGAATCACTGAATAACTTTTTGATCATATTTAATGAGTCTGACAATTATCAACTAAGCTTTAACACCACAATCTAATGTAACCTGACTAATTATCAGACTTTAAAACAGCTCTACAAATGTCCTGTACGCTGTCTTTCAGCAATGTGGCTCCTAATCGGCAGAGCTTGCTGCTTTACATTTAGTAGAGGAATAAAATCACAATTATTTGTAACAGTATGACTTTAATGGGAGTGAAAATCCTCTATTTACCTGATGGTAAATCTAAGTAATAACAGCTCTGGAAATGAAACATGAGGCCATGCCTACTGAGTTAGTTTCCACGTGAAAGGAAAACTGAGATTAGCTAAATCTAAGTGACTAAACATCGTTTCAGTTACCATAGTTTCCACTGACCAAGGCTGCATCACTTTCATCTATAATTCAACGTTGCATCTGCCATTCTTTCCAGTGACTGCACTGTCTTGTGTCTTTGTGTCGAGTTTTTCCCCAGTTGAGGTCTGTTACTCAGCGACAAACTGCTGTGTCATCGTGCAGTCTGCCTGGCTCAGCTCCATACACAGAAAGGAGCTTTTTTTAGAGAGTTTCTGGCAAACAGCACCGTCACTGCCTTTCGCGTCGGCTCTTCGCTAACCAAGTCAGAGTGCACAGAGAAGAGAGGTGATCGTCTGTTTTGTATGTTCTCGTCCCTGATCTCACTGAAACTTTCAATTCCAGAATACTCAATGATCGGATAGTCATCGCAGTTATTAAAAAAAAACAGACCTTTATTTCAGTTTTTAATTGCAACAAAAAGAACCAAAATCCAACAGCTCCATAAGACTAAAGATGTGGTGTTGCAGCTCCAACCAGGCAAACGTGAACCCCAAGACGATGGGAAACAATCTGAGTTACGTTTTTACTGCAGTGTCTCTGGATTTGTAGATCACTCCTCTGCTCTTCAGCTCTCTCACCACACCTTAGGAGAAGGAGGAGCAATCATTAGCAACATGGAAGCCCAGTAGGCATTTCCATCAAACACTAAAACCCCTGTTTCCTTTCTGATTTTCTTTTTAACGAATGGCCCATCAGACCATCAAGGTTCAGGCTGCAATAATTAGAAAGTGACAAAGAAATCCCAGACAAACATATTCTGACTGTTACTAGTTTTGTTACCTGGAGGTAGTCTGCCTGTCACTGACACAGCGTATACACCTGGCTTGAAGTTACCTGTGAAATAAACAAGAATGGTCATTTCAACTTGTTTTATGCATAGCAACAAAATTTTTTTAATTTTATGCCATAAAAGGAACATAAAACAGGACAAAGAGCAGCCAGATCTCTAAAGAACAGAAAGCCTTAAGATCTACTGGCTCCTCATCATAAACGGCTTGTTTTCTCTATGTTCTGCTTTTTTTTTTTTCCTTTTTGATTTTGCAAATCTGTTGCTTTAGTTTTTGTGACAGTTTCTTTGTCGACAGACTGTTGTACAAAGAGATTAAATATAATTTAATCCCCTGCAAAGCGCTCTACTAGCTTACACGGTTCAAGTTATGTCAACAGCCCATTTACAGCGTATTAGTTTTTCTGGTCATATCATTTTGTTGTGTCGGTAAAGGTTACCCCAAATAAACATGCACATAACTGACATACAATGCCTTGTATCAGGTACGCATTGCTTCACATTTAAGAATGACAAGCCTGAAAATAGTTGACCGACTGATGAGGAGACAAGTTTGCTCCAATGAAACCTCTTCACATCTTAAAGTGTCCAGCATCTTCTAAGATAATCTTCTCCAGATGAGTTTGCGACAGACTGTGTTGCCATCGGAGAGCTTGTTGAACAGCGGTACCAGATCAATAGCATTCCCCTCAGCCATGGACAAGGGATGGGATTAGGCTCCACACAATCTAAGCAAAGAGTGAAGCCTGACAGAGCATCACGTCACAACAAACCCAAAGCCATTCAAAGATCACAACAAGTAAAATTTACTGACAACTAGTCCATGCAACTCGCTGGAGTTTAAACAAGGAACCATCTATGAACAATTAATAGAGAAAGGAACTGTAATTGATTTATTTCACAGTTTAAATGAATATATAGCATCTTCCACTGCTCTAAAATGTGAGGATGCTGGGTCAAAATAACTATTTAAAATGTATTTATTTTTTTTAGACTTAGACATCTTTATTTGTCATTTTGTATGTACAGAGTGCATACAGAACAAAATTTCCGTTGCATACAGCTTGTAAATTACAGTATAAAGTGCAGCAGTGATTAAAAGGTAAACAATTGAAATGTAAACAATGCAGGAGAAAGAACAGTGTGCGATCACGGTGTACAGGAGAATATTTAAAACCATTTGTATGTGCAGAAATGATGGTGCAAAAATGCATTTAGAAACTACAAGTTCGGCAGCATTTGTAATGCTAGATAGATATGCAGTGATGCAAATGTGCAAATGTGGTGCAGGGTGCAGTTTAGAGTTCAGCAGTTCAACAGTCTGATGGCAACAGGGAAAAAGCTTTTGCAGAACCTGGTGGACCTGCAGCGGATGCTGCGGAACCTCTTCCCAGAAGGTAGCAGGGAGAACAGTCCATGGTGGGGGTGTGAGGGGTCTTTTATGATGTTACGGGCTCGGGACAGCGCTCGAACGAAATGTTCTTAATGGAGGGGAGAGTAGCCCCGATGATCCCTTCTGCTGTCCTCACCACTCTCCTCACGTTCTTCCAGTCGGAGGCATTGCAGTCTCCACACCACACAGAGAGACAGCTGGTCAGAATGCTCTCTATGGTGCTTCTGTAGAAGGTTGCGAGGATGGGCGGGGGCAGGTGGGCTCTCCTCATCCTCCGCAGGAAGTACAGTCGTTTCTGTGCCCTCTTCACCAGTGACGTGGTGTTCACAGACCAAGTGAGGTTGTCTGTGATGTGCATCCCCAGGAACTTGGTGCTGCTGACCACCTCCACAGCTGAGCTGTTGATGAGCAGTGGAGCGTGGTGAGGCCGGTTCTTCCTGAAGTCGACGATGATCTCCTTCGTCTTCTCCACGTTCAGGATCAGGCTGTTTTCTCTGCACCAGCCCACCAGCTGCTCCACCTCCTCTCTGTAGTCCTGGTCGTTGTCGTCTCTGATCAGGCCCACCACCGTTGTGTCGTCAGCAAACTTCACGACGTGATTGGTGGTGAACCTGGGGACGCAGTCGTGTGTCATCAGGGTGAACAGCAGGGGGCTCAGGACGCAGCCCTGAGGGGAGCCCGTGCTGAGGGTGATGAGATCAGAGGTGTTCTGTCCGACCCGGACTGACTGAGGTCTGTTGGTGAGGAAGTCCAGCAGCCAGTTGCGAAGAGGTGTGCTGAAGCCCAGATGTTCTAGTTTTCCTACCAGGTGCTGTGGGATGATGGTGTTAAACGCTGAACTGAAGTCCAGGAACAGCATCCGCACGTGGGTGTTCTCCTCCAGGTGTGCCAGGCTCAGGTGAAGAGCAGAGGAGATGGCGTCCTCAGTGGAGCGGTTCCGCCGGTAGGCAAACTGGAACGGGTCGAGTGTTGGGGGAAGACTGGAGACGATGTGCTGTTTCACCAGCCTTTCAAAGCACTTCATCATGATGGGAGTCAGTGCAACAGGCCGGTAGTCATTGAAACAGGTGACTTGAGGTTTCTTCGGCACCGGAATGATGGAGGCCGACTTAAAGCATGCTGGCACTGTGGCTTGGTCCAGCGAGGTGTTAAAAATGTCTGTGAGGACACCAGCCAGCTGACCTGCACACTCCTTGAGCACCCGCCCAGGTATGTTGTCGGGACCTGGGGCCTTCCGTGGGTTGACTCTCCTCAGAGTCTTCCACACGTCGGCGGTGACAAGGCAGAGCACCTCCTCTTCCTGATAGGGAACAGTCTTCACTGCTGGAGTGCTGTTTAGTGCCTCAAACCTCCCAAAGAAGTTATTTAGTCCATTGAGGAAGTCAGCATCAACTTCACCCACCGGGGGTGAGGGCGTGTTGTATTCAGTGATCGCCCGTATGCCTTTCCACATGCTCCTGGTGTTGCTGGCGAAATGGAAAAGCTCCTGGATTTTCTTAGTGTGGTTCCGCTTCGCTAACCTGATGGCACGGTTCAGGTTGGCTCTCGCTGTCCTCAGTGCCTCCTTGTCACCAGACTTGAAGGCTGAGTTCCGTGCTTTTAGCGCTTGACGGACCTCCTCAGTAATCCAGGGTCGTTGGTTGGCTCGGGTGATGATGGTCTTAGTGGTGCTGACTAGAGATGTCCCAATCCAGGTTTTTACACTTCCGATCCGATACCGATATTGTTTTTGGACTTCCGATCCGATACCGATACTGGCCGATACCAGACTATCCGAGCATGTATTTAAGTTTAAGTTAAGGTATTTAGCCTTAGTTGTAAGACTCATGTTGAAAAGGGTTTTAGTACTCTTGATAACATCTTGCCAGCTGAATTAGGTGAGATTGAGTAAAACACAATGATTGGTAACAACAACAAACTTACCCGTTTATTAAGAGATAAACACAAACTGGACAAAATTATGAATAGCAATCTGAAATTGCACAGTGAACAGTAAAACCATGAACAGTTAAAGGTGCAAGTATTACTGTAAGTTGTAATAAAAATGCAAAACAGACAAGAGTGGAAAATAGTCTATTAACTCAGAATCAGTACTCTTGAAAAAAAAAACACTGCTTGAAAAAAATCTGTGCAAATAATATTGTGAACTATTACACAAAAATGCCTTGTACTCCCCAATCTCCTCCACACCTAGTCTCCATCTACACACTCCCTTCAACTGTTTGCCCTGACTGCTGTCCAAGCATGATGGGGAGATTCTTTTTTACAAAGACGAGCATTTCAAGATTCTCAGGTGTCAGCCTGCTCCTGTGTTCACCAATGATGAGTGAGACTGCGCTAAAAAGCCTTTCGCTTTCAACGCTGGTGAAAGGAGCACTGAGGAACTTGGCTGCTGTTGCTGCCAGGATGGGTAGTCGAGCCTGACTGTCTCTCCAGTAGTGAAAAGGATTGTTCTCACGTCCAAGTGGAGGCTCACTGAGGTAGCTCTCCAACTGAAACAGTGCCCCTGGGGTGATCTGCTGCTCAGACGGACCTACTGTGCAGTGCTCCTCCAGTATCTCGTCAAAGTAGCAGCCCAGGCTGCTGGTTGAGCTTCCAGCCTGCATTCCTGGTGGTTGCTTTGCTGTCTCAGCTTCAGCCACACCTTCTCTAGAGGGCATGGTCTTCAGCTCTTGTTCCATTTTCCTCACCTCTACTTTTACTGCCTCCTTTGCCTGATCCAGGTTGGTAGCAGTGAAGAACCTTAACATTTGGATAAAATGTAATAAAGATGTATCAATTATTTTATATTGTTTCAGCCAGTGTCCACATATTAATGTTCAATGACAACAAGTAACATAGATCACATAGATCAGATAACTGAACAATAATAACAATAATAATCAGCAGTCGAGTTGTAAAAAAAGAATGGGGACAATGTTTGTTTTTTTTAAGAATTCATAGCCTAATTAATATATTCTATTAACCTAAAGCACTATGTCTGGTTGTTCCATGTCAGGTACGCCATAGTTAGGGACTAATTTCCCACTGGGATCAGCTTCATAGTCATGGTAGGACACTTTATTAATAGATTTTACAGTGGAGAATCTTATTTAGAAATAAATGACAACTGTAAAATATTTTAATTATTGTACTATAGCTTGTAACTCACTCAAATAATAATAATAATAAACACTTACTTGTCTTTGTAGCGTGGATCCAGCATTGTTGCCACGGCATAGAGGGGTTCAGTTTCCATGTAGTCAAAACGCGTGTGCACAGCATCCAGTAAGGTAGCCTTCATGGTTTGAAGCATGCTGTATCGTGGTTCCAGGTGTTGGATGGTGCGTCTAAAGCCCACTTTACTGACGAGAGATAATGGCTCGTCATCCAGAATTATTTCCTCAGCAATGACTCTTGTTATCCCCTGGGCTTTAGCACTATTAAGTGGCAGCATGTCACGCTTCTCAAGTGTTTCTGCTAGAGTTAGTTGTGTAGGACCTTTCTTTTTCTTGTCGTCGGTTTTCTTTAGAAACTCTTGATGTTCTTTATGATGATATTTCGCTAGATGCTTCATCACATTTGTTGTGTTAAAATGTCTCACAGCCTTACCACCACGCTTGACTCTAATGTGGCATGTTTTACACTCCACCTCATCATCTTTTTCGTCGAGCAGGATAAAATAATCCCACACCGCTGACATTTTCCCCGGGTGTTGAAGGTGTTCTGGAAAATGCGGACCGGATTAGGGGAACACCGTCGCAAAATAGTGGAATGGATTGTTTCAATCGGCAAAACTGGATTGGCAGTCTGGATCGGCATTTTTACATGCCTTGCCGATACGCATTTTTTTGCAAATATTGGCGTCCGATCCGATACGTGGATCGGATCGGGACAAGCCTAGTGCTGACGTCCTCAATGCATTTGTTGATGTAGGCTGACACAGTCATGGCGTACTCATCAATGTTGATCTTGTCATATGTTGCTGCAGCTTTGAACATGTCTCAGTCAGAGCACTCAAAACAGTCCTGGAGCGCCTCCATTGCTCCCTCAGTCCACACCCTCACCTGCCTCACTGTAGGTTTAGCTCTGATCAGCAGGGGCCTGTATGAAGGAAATAGCATCACAGAAAGGTGGTCTGAAGAGACGAGGTGGGGGCGGGGGGCTGCCCTGAATGCGCCTTTAATATTTGTGTAAACTAAGTCTAGAGTGTTCTCTCCCCGGGTTGCAAAATCCACGTGTTGGTAGAACTGAGGGAGAACAGTTTTCATATTTGCCTGGTTAAAATCCACAGCAATGATGAAAACACCCTCTGTGTGTGCAGATTGCAGCTCAGAGATAGTCAGATAGAGAACACTCATAGCCTCTTTTGTATTAGCACTCGGAGGAACATAAACCGCTGTGATGATAACAACAGTAAACTCTCTAGGCAGATAAAACGGTCTACAGCTAACAGTCAGGAGCTCGATGTCCGGAGAGCAAAAGCTTGTGACTATTCTAGCATTTTTACACCAGGTGTTATTGGTATTAACGCAGAGTCCGCCTCCTCGGGTCTTACCGCTGAGTTCTTTGTTTCTGTCGGCGCGGAAAGTAGCTAGCCCCTCCAGGCTAACGGCGTGGTCCGGGATTGATGAGTTAAGCCATGTCTCCGTCAGGATCAGAGCGCAGCATTCTCTAAACTCCCTCTTTGCAGAGAGTTCGAATTGTAGATGGTCAATTTTGTTGTCCAGTGAGCGGACGTTGGAGAGCAGGATGGATGGCAGCGGCGATCTGAAGGGGTTAGCCTTTAGCCTAGCTGCTAAACCCCCGCGACATCCACGTTTCTTCGGCCGGCTGCACCACTTCCGCTTGGCCCTCCTCCGGCGTGAGCTGCTCGGCGAGTCCGCGGTGCCATAGGCCCCTGGGACTTGTTCCCGGAGGACTCCAAAGCCGCGTGAACAATCGAGCGTAGTAGTGGTTACGAGTCCAAAAACACTACATGGCCGTAACTCCAGCAGGCGCTGGTGGTCATGTACCGATCGGCTGGGTAGATGAATAGTTTGTAGCGAGTATGGCATTTTTTTAATGAAAAATGTCCACCAGTGGTCGGAGCTGTACGCCTAGCCGCTGCCCTAGAGCGCAGCCGGAAGTGTTTTGTTTTTGATTCCCATTTTCATCCTCTGGACATTATTGAGATACAGAAAGATCAGAATCGACTTTCTTCACCAAGCTTCAGGGTACAAACTAGGAACTTGACTTCGGATTCCAACATTCACATCATGTAAAAAAAACACGCAGACAACAGCAAGCAGAACAGCAACTAGAACAGACAAAACATTACTATGTTTATGTACAGCAGCATATTTTTCCCCACAGCAGAGCAGCTGGCTACCCGTTCTGCAAAGCTTTCATCAGAGTCACCGCTTGGGGACAGAAACCGGCTCTGTGTCAAACCGTTTTAGCCATCAGCGCCCCATGGCACCGGCCTGTAGGTAGAAGTCTGAATAACCTGTGAGCGGCATGAGCTGGGTTGAGAGCTATTTTAGCTGCGCTTTTTCAGGCCCTGGGCCTCTACAGCTCTGGGTGGATGGAAGGTCAGTCCCGATGACCCTCTCTGCAGTTCTAATTGTCCGTTGCAGTTTGGACCTGTCTAATTCTGTGGAGAAGCTGAACCACACAGAGAAAGATCGGCACAAGGAAAAGTGAATGCTGGCAGCGGAAACGATGATCAGTAGCTCCTGAAGAAAGTTGTACTCCTTGAGTTGCAGACAGTGTCAATGTGTGGACACCGTCTCAGGTCCAGAGTGAGGGTGGATCCAAGGAACCAGAAGTGACCCACAGTAATAGTACACATCCACAGGGAATAGTGAACAGACTGTCTTTTAGTTTTCGAGAAAGGAAATCCATTGCCGCAGAATTTATTTGTAAAAATATCATTCTATAGTAACGAATGTGACATTATGGCTGATTAAGGTCGAAACCAAATTAACCAACATTTATTCTAATCAGTTAAATGATAAAACAGTTGTAACAGACTGTTATATGTTTGAATGGAAAAGAAGGTGTGTCCCTTCCAGTTGCCGGAGAGCGAGAGTTCGCTGGGTTGTACGGCAGGGGGAGCACGTGAGTGTTGTTGTTTTGTTTTGCTGGAGAGAAGAATAAAGTGAGGAGAAGCGGGGTTACCGCTATTCCGTCTGTTGCTTACATGACCCAGATATATTTATATATATAGCTAGCCGCACCGTATTCATGAATCCAGAACGCTCGGTTACATTGGTGGCAGCAGTGGGATCTTCCTGAATCCCCGTAGTAGTTGTTGTTGTTTTTTTTGTTTTTTTGTCCGTGACGGCTACGTGCCAGTTGGATAGCTTAGCATCTCCGATATAGCTTGCTGGCTAATCTCGTGCGGTGCTGGAAAAACAGAGCTTAAGTGGACATGTGGTTTGCGGACGAGGACCCTTTTAAACCCAGTTCGAGGATGCTTGGTAGATACTCACCGGGCGGTGATGTTAAGATTGATCTCCCCCTCCTTTCACCGGGGACGGGAGCCAGAGTTTCCTCAGCTGGGCGAGACAACTAGAGGTGGCCGTCGGCGCCACAGCCAGGAGCGGCGGCAAATGTGAGGAGGAGTTAGTGAGGATTCTGCCTACTCGTCTCGGCAAGTCCGCGTTCCTGCTGTGGGACAGCCTCCCTGGGGCGACCAAGTCGGATTATACTATGGTGAAGGAGAGACTTGGGGCGGCTTTTGGACAGAGGCAGTTGATGGACCGCTTCAGAGCCAGCCTGACAGCCCAGGTGCGTGCTCCTGGGGAAAGCCTGGAGGTGTACGCTGCTGACGTGAGCCGGCTGGTCGCGGAGACCTTTCCGGATTATGGTGATGTTGCACAGAGAGAAGAGAAGTTTCGACGCTTTCTGGCTGGTTTGGATCCAGCGTTGAAGGCCAAGTGTTTGGAGATGGGTGCCACGGACCTGGAGGAGGCGTTGCACGTGGCTGAGCGCTGTGAGAATGCCAGAGCTGCCCTACAGAGAGATTATGTGAGTACTGCTGCCTACGGTGGTGAGAGCACATCTGTCCAGTCCGTGTCGGTTCCGGGGGGTCTCCAGAAGGCTGTTGAGAAGCTAACGGAGGACATGTACTCCATGAGAGTGGAAATGAGAGAACTTTATGAGGACAATCAGAGGCTGAGGACTTGGAATAAAGACATGGGGGGGCGAAGCGTACCGGTCCAGGAGCTCTCGGGAGGAGCAACGTGGTCGCTCCACTGAATCTGGGCAGTTCCCAAGCCAAAGGGGTTTTCAGCCTCGCGGCTCTGGGGTGTCCTCCCCCTCTAGGTCGCCGGGGGGCAGGAGTCCTAGCCCGAGCTGGCGTGCCCGACAGGAGGATGAGCCCAGACGGCGTAGTGTGCACGTCCTGCCTCGACAGCGGGACGCGGTTAACGACCGTCAGGGAAACGGCCAATAGCTGGCATTGAGGCCCAAATGCCAGCCAGTTCTATAAGGGGCCCCTTGAACTGCTAGGACTGGACTTCCTGGCTCCGAACTGTGCATTGTTGGACTTGGGGCGAGGTGTGTTACAATTATGGGATGTTTCAGTGCCCCTGCTTCAAGGTGGTGAGTTAATCCCTAGTTGTTGTAACGTGTCCCTTGCTGAGGTCTGGATCATTTTCCCCCATTGAGTGAGGGCCTGGTACCGGTGAATGTTCTCACTCCTGCTGGAACCTGTCGGCCTGCTGCAGACTTCGAGGGACACCATGAGCCTAACATTCCGGATACAACAGGACTTGTGGTCGCTCGTACAGTGAACAGTGTGAGAAACGGTGTGACCTCAGCCCGCATCCTCAATCCTACAGGGGAGGCAGTCGAACTCAAACGGGGACTACACTTGGGGGAGTTTTACCCCGTCAAAGAGGAAGACATCTTTGTGCCACCTCATGTTGCAGATGACCATCCAACTGTGCCGCCAGCCGCAGTGAGCCCTGTCTCCCTGGAGGAGTCTCCTGTTACGGCTGAGCAAAGGGCCAGGCTGGCTGAACTGCTCCGGAGGTTTGCTGATGTGTTCAACTTGGATGGCCGGAACACGGGCAAGTGCACGCTGATCAAACACCATATTCGGACTGGGGACTCGCCTCCGGTGAAGCAGCGTGCTTATCGTGAATCCCACGAGAAACGGACAGAGATCGAACGCCAAGTGGCTGAACTACTGGCGGATGGCGTTGTGGAGGAGAGTTGTAGCCCCTGGGCTTCTCCAGTGGTGCTGGTGAGAAAGAAAGGGGGGCAGTGGAGGTTCTGCATCGATTATCGTCGCCTGAATGCAGTGACGATCAAAGACTCACACCCCCTCCCACGAGTGGATGATAGCCTGGACGCTCTAGCTGGCTCGGCCTGGTTCAGCACACTTGACTTTTCAAATGGCTACTGGCAGGTGGAAGTGGCTGAGGAGGATCGTGAGAAGACAGCTTTCACGACTGGACGGGGCCTGTATCAGTGGCGGGCTATGCCTATGGGTCTGACCAATTCGCCAGCCACGTTCCAACGCATGATGGAGCTTATCCTCAGGGGCCTGCCATGGCACATTTGTATGGTGTATTTGGATGATATACTGATTTACAGCCGTACATTCACTGAACATCTCATTCATTTAGATGAAGTCCTGTCCAGGACCCAGTGAGCGGGTCTGAGGCTGAATCCCAAAAAGTGCTACTTTGCTAGGGACCATGTCGTTTTCCTGGGCCACGTAGTTTCCAGGGATAGTCTCCGACCTGACCCACGGAACACTGACAAGGTGAAGACATGGCTAACTCCACGCACCCCTTCAGAGGTCAGGGCCTTTGTGGGTCTACGCTCCTATTACAGGAGATTTGTGTGTAATTTCTCCCAACACGCGGCACCACTGAATCAGCTGGCTGGGAAGAATGTGCCCTTTGGGTGGTCAGCTGAGTGTGAGGCTGCGTTCACCTACCTCAAACAGGTGCTCACATCCTCTCCGGTGGTGACGCTGCCCAACTTTGCACTCCCTTTCAAGGTGTACACAGATGCCCTCTGTTGGGGCACTGCTGGCGCAGGACGAAGAGGGCTGTGAGAAGGTGATAGCCTATGCCAGCCAGGCTCTCACACACACACAGAAAAGATGGTCCACCTTCGATAGAGAGTTATGGGCCGTGGTGTGGGCTGTGCGCGAGTTCAAACATTATGTGGGGGCGTCTGCGTTCTCCATCATCACGGACCACTGCCCTCTGCTGGGCCTTAGGCGCATGGCTATTGATAGTGACCCTACTGGACGCAGGAGTAGGTGGGTGCTGGAGTTGGATCCATTTGATTGGGTCATGGTACACAGGGACGGAGCACGCCACAAGAACGCGGACGCTTTGTCCCGTCGGCCCGTGTCCCCTGACCCTGTCGGGTCAAATGCTCCAGTAACGGGATCTGTTACTGTGGCCTCAGTGGAGACGTCTGACCACTCTCCAGCTGCAAATGTGGAAGCAGAGTCAGTTCTGGTCTATTCACTTTGTGATAGTAGAGCTGAATTGCAGTCACTGCAGCATGAGGACCCGGACATTAGTACTGTGTTAACATGGTTGGAGCAGGGCAGGGTGCGACGGCCTCGTAAACTCCCCCGTGATTCCTCTGCTGGCTTGAGGAAGTTGTGGACTGAGTTTCATCGTCTGTCTGTGATTGAGGGGCTTTTGTGCCGCACAGCGGTCACTGACACCACGGGACAGAAGCTAATTCAGACTGTTGTCCCTGCATCCATGGTGCCGGAACTCCTTCAACCAGCTGCTGCACACTTCTCCGCAGAACGTGTATATTTTAGTGGTAGAGGACTATTTCACTAAGTTTGTTTCCCTGTATGCTTTGCCTAACCAGACAGCCCATTCTGTTGCACGATGCCTTTTTGAGGATTATGTATTGGTGCATGGGGTCCCCGAAATCCTGCATAGTGATCAGGGCCGTCAATTCGAGGCAGAAGTGATCCAGATCCTCTGCCAGCGGCTGGGGATTAAGAAAACCCGTACCACTGCCTATAACTCCAAATCGGATGGCATGGTGGAGCGCCATAACCGGACTTTGATTGATCAGCTGGCCAAGCTGTTGCTTTCTCATGGCGGTGAGTGGGACACATATGTGAAGCATGTTGCTTTTGCATATAACACCTCTATGCATGCCAGCACCCGGTTTACCCCATTTTACCTCATGCATGGACGTGAGGCTCGAGTTCCTGCAGATGTGCTAGTGCCTGCTAGTGCTCCTGACTCCTGGGGCACTGGATCGCTGATGGATTATGCCTCCATCATTGCAGAGCGGCTGGAGTCAGCATTCAGCACAGCCAGGCTTAACTCTGCTGAAGCTCATGAAAGACAGAAACTGTACTATGATCAGGGTAGCTGCCACCGTCCCTATATGGTAGGTGCGCTGGTGTGGATTAACAACCCCCCAGAAAGCCGTATGAAGCTGGCACCGCACTGGAAGGGTCCATATCGGGTTGTGCAAGTGCTGGTTTCTGGTGGAGAGTCTGCACTTACGTATCGCATCGTCAATGCCCTCGACCCGATGGAGCGAGCCCAGGTGGTTCATCATGATAGACTGAAGCCGTACACTCTGCCATTGCCTGCACAGACCGTTCTGCATTCCGGCTGCTGTGATGTCTCCTCTTGGGGTTGAGTCTTCGCTTCCCCAGCACGGGGATCAGCCTCAGACTGGTGAGATGGACAATGGACCATGGGGGAACTTACCAGAGTTCCAGGTGGGGCATTCTCGCAGAGGGCGAGTGGTGCGACCTCCATCCTATTTGCAGGACTTTGTCAGGTTTTGAAGATCTATTTTTTTGTTAAAAAAAAAAAAGAGGCTGTTTTTCTCATTTTTGTGATTTCAAAGGTGTTATCTGAATGTTTGGTAAGGTTTGAATTTTGTGTTACCACTGTCTGGAAGGGTTGGGTCCCTGTTTTTTTTTTTTTTTTTTTTTTTTTTTTTTTAGGTGAGACGGGGACGTCTCTTGTTGAGGGGGGGGACGTGTGTAACAGACTGTTATATGTTTGAATGGAAAAGAAGGTGTGTCCCTTCCAGTTGCCAGAGAGCGAGAGTTCGCTGGGTTGTACGGCAGGGGGAGCACGTGAGTGTTCTTGTTTTGTTTTGCTGGAGAGAAGAATAAAGTGAGGAGAAGCGGGGGCCGTTTCTCAATATGCGTTGTTGAGCGTTCTCGTGTGCTCGTGACACGTCATCAGCCTCAGCCCGAGCACTGTTCCGATTGCCGAGAACGCCAAACCGAGAACGCGCCGAATTCCTCGGATGTTGTTCTCGCCCGCCCTCTTTATCGAGCATGCATCAGAGCAGACTTGTGCGTTCTTCAGACTGACCGCTTGCCCAGAATGCACTGCGGCAAGATAATTTTTAGGCTTTTTAGAAATTAAAAATGTTGCCTGAGTCCGTACTCGTGTTCTCGTGAATTGAGAAACGGCCGGGGTTACCGCTGAACACGCTATGCCGTCTGTTGCTTACATGACCCAGATATATTTATATAGCTAGCCGCACCGTATTCATGAACCCAGAACGCTCGGTTACACAGCAAAAGATACTTTGCATCTAAGAACAGTTTAAAAAAAAACGTGTGATTTCTAGAATCCCACATTTTGGGGGATTTGGAGTCGCAACCTTTCACACCATATCAGCTAAGGTGCATTAATGTTCCCAAGATTTCAGCTTGCATCAGTCATATTTTCTAACCTTGGTATGTTTTAAAAAATGACTCTTTTATGCACAACTTAAAAAAACAACAACTCTGCTAACACGTGTAACAGTGGTCACCTGTTTTAGAGGAAAACACATATTTAAATGGAAAGTGAATAACCGTTCAGACCACTCACAAAAAGCAGAGCCAAATGTGTTTACCTATTCTCTGCCATTTCGCCACCCAGCTGTCTTCTGGACTCATCATGGCTATGACACTGGGGGGACACCGCAGGGAAATCAGCATTACAACGCGTCAGTTCACCGCAAGTGCTGCAAGGAGTGGAGCTTAATGGTTGTTTACCCGTCAAACGATGAACTTGTGCATTCATAAACCATCTCTCTGTTCCCCTTCATCTGCAGGTACGACTCGCAGTTGTCACAGCCGTCATATTCAAACTGATCGATGGTCTGAAGACAAGCGGAGACGGATCAGACAGAATTAAATTAACCAGAGAGAGAGAAAAGCCAACGACAACAAACGCGACACTGGAGCTAACAGCTAGCATAGCCGCTAGCTCTGTGGTCCCCTGGTTTACCTTCACCAGAGAACACAACAGACAGGCCCTCAGGTGGCGCAGATCCTTCGGCACCGTTTCTAATGCCATTGTGTCAAACTACAGCTAAAATAAACCCTGTTCGTGTTTTGTTTCCGTTTGATGTCTGGGCTATGCTTCTTCTATCGGAATCTGATGACGTAGTAGGCGATGACTGTAGGACCCCAGTAATGGCGTCCTGGTTGCGCGCCTGATTGAAAACCAAACTTCGGCCGTTTCTCAATTCACGAGAACGCGAGTCCGTACTCGCGTTCTCGTCAAGTCTGTTCTTGGTAAGAACACAGGAAGATCGGACTTGACGAGAACGCGAGCACGCAGCACGCATTGTGCATTGGAACAGAAGTATACTCGTGACGTCATCACATCCACAGCGCTTGAGCATTTCTTTAACGTTCAAAACTGTTTATACACTACACCATCATATCTTATTGAAAACGTTTTTTTATTAATTTCTAAAAAGTATAAAACATTTCTAAAATAATTACAGAACTGTGGGTTTAAAACCAGCAATAGCGGGAATTTCTTTGTTGGGAGTTGTAATTGTTGTAGTTGTAGAGGCGATTGAATCTTCTTTAAAAATCAGCACTTATAGAACCAAAATGAGCGATACGAGCAATATAGCTGTTGCTTCGGTCGTTGGTCAGCTTTACCAGCAGGCTGAAGAGGAGGTGATGCAGTTGAGAAGGCAAATCCGAGCAAGGAGAAGATAGATGCGGCAGAGGAGGCTCAGAAGGCAAGCTTTGCTCACCCATCTATTGCCAACTGGTAGGCATTTTAAGATTGACAGCCTATTTCCTACTTTTATCTTTAAAAAAACATTGAGGATGGTATTAAAAACGTGATCAGGTTGAAATTGTGACTATTTTTCAATAAATAATTAAAATGAAGACCCAATTTTAACATTAATAACAGTAGGGTTAAGCTACTTTATTGCACCTACTGACCTTCACAGCATTGATTAAGAAAGGAAAAAACATATTTTTATGTCTGTCCACCTTTACAATGATTAATCTATAAATTATGTGCAGTTAGTTCAGCCCATTTTTTCAGTGAAATGGTAAAAATACCAGAGAAGGGAAGCCATTTGCTACATTTACTATACATTTTACCTTTTCTTTCTTGAGAACTATAATAATCTGCATGTTAAGCAGGTATAGTTTTATGCTGTGAAAAGGTGACAACTGAAAAAAAACAATTATGGTAACATTTGGCATTTTTTCTTTACAGGAAGAAACAGAAACCAAATATGTGAGGATAAACACCTCTGTGCCAACCCTCCAAATATTTTTTAATGAAGGGGACCTGAAACCAGCCTTCAGGCTAAACAGGTTCACCATCGTCCTCCTCCTTCAGCTGCTGTCCATCCAGAAGGTCCATGGATGGCCACAGGAGATAGAGGTGCTGGTGACCCTCTACTGGCTGGCCTGCGGTTCATCCTATAGGGAAACAGCTTGCCAGTAAGATTTCTTACCTTCTTGTCCTTAAATAGAGCCAACAATGACACACAATTGATACATAGATTATATTAATTGGATAGAAGATTAAGACATATCAGCATATTACCTAAATTACAAGTTAATTTTATATTTGGTACAGGTCTAGTGGAGGCACGCTACAACAGGCACCACGCCAAGGCGAGAAACATCATTGAGCGTGCCTTTGGTGGTCTGAAGACACGGTGGCGTTCCATCTTCTTAAGGGCGCTGTAGGTCTGCCTGACGTTTCCCCCAAAAGTAATTGCCGCCTGCTGCATCCTCTACAATATTAGTATAGAGGCAGGGGACCAGCTGGACGTGGAGGACGAGACGGTGGACCCAGAGGAGGATGACCATCCGGCGGCTGAAGACAGGGAGCTGCTCCAGCTGCTGCATGTTTAAGTGAACATGACTACACCTGACCTAATGTAGATCAGTTCTAGTCATGTTCACATGCTGCTTCATTTCTTTTTTTTTTCACCACCTGGAAAAATACATTAAATAATCATTAAATTACTTTCCATTCCAACTATTTTTAATTGTAAGTTTATAGGCGTTGTCTATTTGTATGAGATCTTAATAGGAGTTATTTCTTTGTTTTAAACCATGTTAGTAACTGTTAATAATTTGTTGAATATATTACACCTTCATTCTGTTCCAAAGATTAAACATTTGTATAAAATAAATGTCTGTTTTTTCATATACTATTATTACTATTGTTTTCTTTCCCTCTTTCTCCTCTCAATTATTCGTGTCCTGACTCAGAAGAAACTCACTTAGATAGGAAAAACATTTATAGAATTTATTTATTTATTTTATATGCTGCTGTCGTCCTAGGGGGAGATTTTCAATTTATTCCAGCAAGTATTGAGTTAATAAAGCAACACACGTCAGTCAGATAAACACAAAACAAATAAATCATAACCAGCGGTATTATGCACACTACTTTTTTTTAATTACGCACTAACTCTGTAAACAGGCCACATAGGGAAGCTTAAAAGTATAATGTTCTCACCTCAAACTATCTGAAAACTTACTTTTGAAGAACAACAGCAGCAGAAAAGAGAATTTTTTTACTTACCGCTGTGAGCTCTGTTTGCGCTGTCTGGAATCAAGCTGCGGCCGCGGTGCATTCTGGGCAAGCGGTCAGTCTGAAGAACGCACAAGTCTGCTCTGATGCATGCTCGATAAAGAGGGCGGGGCGAGAACAACATCCGGGGAATTCGGCGCGTTCTCGATTTGGCGTTCTCTGGATTGGAACAGTGCTCGGGCTGAGGCTGATGACGTGCCACGAGCACACGAGCACACGAGAACGCTCAAGAACGCATATTGAGAAACGGCCACCATCGGCCGTTTCTTCAATATGCGTTCTTGAGCGTTCTCGTGTGCTCGTGACACGTCATCAGCCTCAGCCCGAGCACTGTTCCGATTGCCGAGAACATAGGCCGTTTCTCAATGGCCGTTTCTCAATTCATGAGAACGTGAGTACGGACTCGCGTTCTCGTCAAGTCCGGTCTTGGCGAGAACACAGGAAGATCGGACTTGACAAGAACGCGAGCACGCAGCACGTATGGTGTATTGGAACAGAAGCGTACTTGTGACGTCATGAGACGCACAGTTCTTTAGCATTTCTTTAACATTCAAAAGTATTTATATACTACACCACAATAAATCTTATTGACAAATTTTTTTAAAACAACATTTTTAATTTCTAAAAAGCCTAAAAATTATCTTGCCGCGGTGCATTCTGGGAAAGCGGTCAGTCTGAAGAACGCACAAGTCTGCTCTGATGCATGCTCGATAAAGAGGGCGGGGCGAGAACAACATCCGGGGAATTCGGCGCGTTCTCGATTTGGCGTTCTCTGGATTGGAACAGTGCTCGGGCTGAGGCTGATGACGTGCCACGAGCACACGAGCACACGAGAACGCTCAAGAACGCATATTGAGAAACGGCCACCATCGGCCGTTTCTTCAATATGCGTTCTTGAGCGTTCTCGTGTGCTCGTGACACGTCATCAGCCTCAGCCCGAGCACTGTTCCGATTGCCGAGAACATAGGCCGTTTCTCAATGGCCGTTTCTCAATTCATGAGAACGTGAGTACGGACTCGCGTTCTCGTCAAGTCCGGTCTTGGCGAGAACACAGGAAGATCGGACTTGACAAGAACGCGAGCACGCAGCACGTATGGTGTATTGGAACAGAAGCGTACTTGTGACGTCATGAGACGCACAGTTCTTTAGCATTTCTTTAACATTCAAAAGTATTTATATACTACACCACAATAAATCTTATTGACAAATTTTTTTAAAACAACATTTTTAATTTCTAAAAAGCCTAAAAATTATCTTGCCGCGGTGCATTCTGGGAAAGCGGTCAGTCTGAAGAACGCACAAGCATAGATATCCATAATAAAGGCTAGATGTCTCGTCCGCGCTGCTGGCCAATGGGGGTCGACGTCCGCACGTGGCGGCCATCTTGCCACAGGCAGCTCGCTCATTCGTAACATTGCGTTTCAACGGCGCATGTACTTAAATAACCATAACTTCCTCAATTGTCTAACGATTCTCAAACTGTTTGGTTTGTTAAACAAAAGTCAGACATGTAGTTATGACACTGCACACTTATGAATAATTATAACCATGGAATTTCATATGAAAAGAACATTGAATAGAACAAACAGGTGCAATAAATATACACACGCACAAGGTATTTATGTTAAATCAATATATGCTATTAAAACTCAGTGTACAGAATGACAACATGATATATATATATATATATATATATATATATATATATATATATATATAGAAACTTTTATTTGGGTGTGATTAATTATTTCACAGTCCTAATTTATTTATATTTACATACATACTTTTATAATATGAATATTACTGTTATAATAAAATATGAAATACTGACAAAAAAAGCTTATTATGTGGCAACCTCTTGGTGTAGAAGCATAATCCAGGTTTCAAATTAAAGGTAACACTTTGAAGTTTCATGTAGACTATTCGGATTATATATCAGAAGTAATTACACAAAAGTTCCTATTTTAAACCATTATAAAAGTGACATTTATTTGCTATTAAAATTGGTACAATAGTCCCCTTCACAAGTATATATAGATGTAGCATGTTGAAATCCCCATCTACACTACTGTGATGGTATACACATGGAAGACAGAGATTTAAAAAATGACCCAAAAAACATAGCTTGGCTAATGCCCTTTGAAAAGGACGGTTTTATTGAGCTTCTGTTGCATGTTGTTGCTCTGTAAGCTAAGGTTAGTTATTTTGGCAATTTGGTGCAGCCTTAACTTAAAAAACAAGGACACAACCAACGTTAACAGCGTATGGTGGTGGCTGTCTATGCCATACTGTGTTTCTCCGATGTGCTCTCTGAGCACAAACACATCCTCTGACCCTATCCTCTTCCTTACAATGTACACAACTTCTAGCACTTTGATGGGCTGTGATCGTCTGGTACATGAGGTCTGACGAATGACCCACTCTGCTGCCCTGACTACCATCACTGTGCCTTCTGATGGAATCACCAGACCTCCATTGTTTTTTAACTTCAGCAGGTGGTAGCTCTGGTCCTTGATGGCAGATGCAGCATCTGTTACCAAGCTGGCACGGCAGACATCACAGGACAGCTTTTTCAGAGCACGTCGCACAACAAATCCTGAAATAAGAGTTGGTATATTAAAATAATTTATAATAACCATGGGAAAATTAAGGGAACATTTATCTTTTTGGACCATTGTGAGATTGATTTCCCTCAAATTTACACCAAAGATTAATTGTCATACAATCGTTATTGGTGTCAGTAAAACCTATATAATTGACCAGTGGTCTCAGCCTTGATAACTTGCGCAAGTAGCCGTGATGCACAACTATGCTGCATGATTAAGTCATTTTTCGACGAGAAAATCTGCAATTTCGACATGTTCAAGCATCAAGAATTATAGCCACGTTCATAACGTTTGTAAGAAACCAAACTGTTTGTAAATCCGTTAAGAATTCAAAGAGTATTTGTGTTCGTGCTGATCACTCACCTTACATTAGGTACCACAGAGTGTGGACGGATTCATCTTTTATTATTGCCAAGATTGAACCCTGTTTGTCTTAATAACTGAAATCACTGCCAAAGAATGATTAGTTCTAGAATGTTTCACTGAATCACAACAAGGTAAAGTAAGGCCAAAGCAACTTTAGTTAAACTACTCTTGGCTCTTACTCTGTTTCTGTCTTTTTCCAAAGTTCTGTTTATAAGACTTCCTAGAAATGGAAGAGCACACACACACCATTTCACACACACACCCCTCCAACTAGGGAGGGAGGGCTTTTGGTCCAGAGCAGCGCCTGTACACAGTAAGATATCATGTTCCTATTTATGTCATACTGTATCCCTATAAAGGCTGAAAGTTACCCCATATCGTTGGGATTGTTGGGACTGCCGTGAAATGAAGATGATTGTAAGTCCAGAATAAACGAATCCCCCTGCTGGTCATTGAAGAGAAGTTGTGGTGTCTGGTCTCGTCTGTCTGTCTGTTTTTTAAGGTTAAACCCTCTCCCACATAATTGGCGCCCAACGTGGGGCGGAACAAGGGAGAGGAAAGAAAGGCTTTCCACAGCATCTACCTCCAGTGGCAAAACGGGGCCCATTGAGAAACAGAAAAGAGAAGGTAAGTTAAGCATACCTCTCTCTTTATTTATTTATTTTTTTTAACATAAGATTTGCCACACAGAGGTTCTGCTTTGGAAAGAATGTATTGATTTTAAAGGCGAGACAAGTGAGGCATTGCTGCTTCTTTTTGTGACCACCAGCTGTAATTTTCCGCGGAAAATGGATTGTCATAAAATACACAATACACAATTGACAAACTTGACAATCTTAATGAAGTGACTTGTTACTCCCAGCCGCTTTAATCGTACGTCTCGTTAGAAAACGCTAGTATGACGACGAATAGAAAATGGATCGGACCATGACGGTTTAAGCTGAAGTTTTCTAATATATATAACTTTTTAGAATAAAAAATCATCCTGAGAGGGTGATTTTAGAAACATGGGCTGGTCGGAGTCTTAAGAGGTGAAGCCTCTGAGTAAGCCGTAAGCTCGCACCCGTTTGTACGTTCGAGTATTTGAAAGATCGGGCCGAACTGAAGTTGTTTTGTAAAGCTGAGATCTCCGGTTTAGGCTTTGAGGTGAGAAAAAAACTCCGATTAAATTTGAAATAGTAGGCCTGTTTTGAAATGCATGCAGATTTTGTTTGGCGGGGCCCAGAAGTTGTAAGCGCTTGGAAGAAGAGAAATGAGGTTTCTCTTGGATTATCCGTGTGGCCTTAAAGAAGTTAACTGCAGTCTGGTTTAGGTAACGGGGTGAAAACCTCCTATTAAATTTGACATAGAAGGCCTGTTCTAAAACACGTTGTTTTATGAAATTTTTATTCAGGATCGGGAGAGATCGGCAAACACAAATAAGGACTCAAACACTGTTTCTGTTAGAATATAAGGCACACATTTATTATTATTCCCCACAGAATACAGCACATCAAAACAACAAGCACTTCACACAGGCAAAGTAGCAAGCATTAAAGCAACAAGCTTTCAAACAAACGTGACGCTCAACAGATTCTCAGAATCAGCCCTTACCATTGACACGAACTGGGAGCCCTCAGTCCTAGGTTAAGATCAGCGTTCACGATGCCGGTATCCACACACGAACTCACGGCAGACTCACTGGGCTAAGGGCAGTCTCCTCTTTATATACTTGTAAACAAAGAGTCAGGTGTGGAGCGAGAATGGCCATCTCTCCCTCCACAGCCGCCCTCCTTTCCAAAACATGTTCCCAAACAGAACCCGTTCCCAGCATCTCAGCAGTGTGCGAAGCAAAATAATATGAGTGCACTCAGAATACAGCAAATATAAACAAAATAAGGAATACAGAATCAGTCTTTCCCACAACACATTGTCATAAGTTCCCACCACAAGTTAACACAATAACACATGTGGTTCTTAGTTTCATGTGAACTCAGGTGCGAACACCACAACAGCAATAATCAATGTGTGAACTGGCCAGTCCTCTCTCTTATTTAACTGACCAGTCTTCTCATTTATATATCAAAAGTTAAAACAAGTTATCAAACTGAGCAGGTTTTCCCATAATACATTGTTAAAGAGCAAAAATAATTCTTTAATATATCACTCCACCCCTTGGTCTTTGACAATCCTAATTTTGGGAAAACTTAATTTTAGAAAAACTGTCCCCAAGGTCTATTTTAAAGTTATTCTTTCCGTCCCAAAACCACTTTTGATTATACTGGTGCAAACATTACATTAGGTTAACACTATAATAACAATAATGAGCAAAAGCAAGGGAGGTACTACATAGTTTCGAGCAGTAAAAGACATTCCATTAAAAATGTCCCACCAATGATGTGCAGATGATTGCACCATTAACTTAGCCGCATGCAGAACCTGTCCTTGGGCCATAAATGTAGACACCTTTAAGCTGTAAATGTTGGACCTGTGTGATTCAATTAAGCAATTTAGTTCTGTAGACTGATTCAATGCGCATTTGAACCGATCCAGGGAGATGGTGAAATTGGTTAATTGATAGGTCATGTTATTCCAACTTCAGATGTATACATCAAAACACCCAACGAAAGGCACCTGAGGTAATTGAGGATGACTCTTTATTGTTTCTCTATCTGGTTCATGAATCCAATCACATAACACCTCGTCTCCGGTTAAACATGGGTTAAGATGTCCTTGTTGTAGCATACATACCATCCCTTTATCAGCAGTCTCGCATAGATTCAGGTTCATAGGTGTAGTTTGTCTGTGGGCCAAACCAATCACCATCCAGTTTCAAAAACCAATACCCCTGTACAGTCACTACGGGCAATATATTATAATGACAGACAGTAGTACTATCGGTAACATCATATTGTGTCCAATGTCCTTCACACATAGTAGCATTACAATAGATCTTCTGTGGTTCTAGTTGTAACCAACTTTTACTACTAATGTTCCATAGTTGTCTCCATTCATGGAAATTTCCGATAATAACCACACGCTTGAATCGTTCTTGTTGTATATGAGCGTGCATCATTTGTACACTACATACCGTCCAGTTCAAAGCTACAGAAATGTTCGTTAACACTTCTGCCGTCGTGTTCCACATCTTTATTTGCCAGTTCAGTTCTTTAAGGAAGATCTTTGCAGTTTCCTCCTGTGATGTTACAACAGTAGGCATCCATATTCCAACCTGATGAACAGCTCTTGATGCATGCTGTCCAGTGTTTAATAACATAGTTCTTGTTATGTTATTGTCAAAAACGTTGGAAACACTTAACACAGTACCTGTTCCACCAAGCAAAGTGTCCGACCATGCACGTTTCGTCCTAGTGCATGTTGGCAGAGGAGGGGAAAAAAAAAAAAAAAAAAAAACTTTCCAGTGACCTTTATTTGTTATCGTCGATTGTGCCATTTGTTGACAAGTGTGTGCAGCAGGTGCAATTTGAGTGTGTGTCTTCTTACACGCTCGTTAGATGATTCATATTGGCACAAACCTCTCCTTGAAACCACTTTAACGTTACATCCCTTGAAGACTACTGGTATGCTTCTAACACGTCACCGAGAGCATGTGTAGTCATCCTGGATTCCGTTGCGCGTGCTGTCTCCCCATCACAGTTGATACGGCTGAACCACTTCTTTCAGGATCCGGCCTGGTGCTTCTGCCCAACAGAGGTGTGCCAGCAGGACCATGGCAGCGAGGACACGGAGGATGATGGTCCCAAGTCCTGCACCAGCCCTGTGGTGCCTCCCACGGTTTGGGACGTCCGCCATCGCGTTGTCCCTCGGGTCGTCCAATCAGCAGATCCCACGGAAACATGGATCTGAAATCAAAATTAGTACTGCTATAAGACAAAAGAATTTGATTAGTTTTCTCTTACATAACATTTATCCATTTTTTTTTCCTGAGTAAAATACTGACACTGTTGCATCACTCCCTTGTGAAATGATTTCAGCTGGTCTAGGTGGACCATTTACTTGTCTCACCTAAACTTTGGCTCCTGGTTTATCTGTTGAGCCAAACCCCCCTGTTCCTCTTACAGTGATGTTAGTGGGGGCAGCCACCCCTTGAACCTCTGTCATTACACAGGGTTTCACTAGTTTTTCTTCTTTCTCAATTACCAGGGATTTTCTCCTTGATAATCCCCATCAATCACTTCAGCTTGTATTGTCATTAACAGCTGAGGCCTGCAACTGTACAGGCCCGGACATCATCTTTCCCAATTACACAGCTTGTTGTATGACTTTCTTAGCCAAATCTAATGCTCTTTGCTGTGCTTCTTCCCACATAAAATTTTCTTTTTCAGACACTTTTAAAAATTGGAATGACCACATCCTTGTGCCATAAAATTATAAATTCTAGTCAATAATGCTGAAATATTTTTAACTCCTTTATTAAGCATTCACATATACATTAATACATTTTCCATTCAGATAAAATCACAAGTTTTATTGTTCATTTATTTTTACTCTCTTATACACACACATAATCCTGAGCGGTTTCTCAGTTTGTCAAATGCAGAGACAGTAAGACTGCCCCTGGAGCAATTGGCCTATTATTCAATCGGGCCAATGCTTGCATCAATTTAGGCTTCCAATCTGTTATGTCATGATTATCAGACACAATTTTTTTCAATATAACTGCCTTGACCAGCTGTTGTTTGCACGCAGAACGCTCTCCTGCGCGGAAAAAAACCCCCAACAACATACAAACATAAAAACTTCAATCTGTCCTCCCACGAATTTCCATGCTGCACAATCCTAGTTAAACTCCATCAGATCCGTCAGATCAGGGTACATGTTGCTCCTCCTTCTATCTTTGTTCTTTCTTTTCCTTTTTTTCACTCTCCTTACTTTCACTTCTTTGCCCGAGGATTCCTCAGACTCTGACACCTCAGTCTCAACCACCTTAGCAGGTTCTCTGCCCACAACAGACTCAGATTCTTCAGCAGGTGGAGCCGATGGTGTGGGATGAATCGCCTCTCGCAACAGCTGAATCAAAGAATTTAATGGGTCCAGCTCAGCACCAAATCCTACACAGTTAACTTTTAAGCCTCTCCTTTGACACATCTGTCTCAACTCATCAGTAGGTAATGCGTGTATCTCTGAAGCAGGCACCCCAGCATTAATCAGTGCCTTCCACAACATGTTACGTGGTGGACCCTGTTCATTTCTCCCCCGCTCCCTTTGCGGCCTGCGGACCGGAGTTTGTTGAACTCGTGGTCTGCATTCCTCCTGCTTGCCCCATTCTCCCAGATTCCCCAGCTCCATGATTCGAGCCTTAATGGTTTCCATCGGGGCATCTGGAGCTCCCAGCATCACAGTAAGCATAGCTGCCCGATAATGCTGTGGGGCAGTTTTAATCAACTGATCTCTCACCACCTTCGGAACAGCCACTTGCTGATATCCAGCCACCATCCCCACTGGTAACAAATCACGCACACACAGCCTCGTCAGCCTCTGCACACACTCCTTTAATGTTAACCATGGTCCAGAGATTTCGGGCCAATCAGATACATTGGGACATGTTGCTCGTACTGCCTCAGACCACACGTCAAACAATGATCTCGCCTGATCCCCCAAATTTCTCACTTCCTGCCTATAATTAGCATTTACATTCCCATCAGTGCTCAGACCACAAAATGCCATGCCATCTCCGTGATCTATTTCAATCTGTTCTGCACCTTCATCCAGCAGTCGAGCCACCCATAGATCAGTGGGTTCGCCCGGATGCTGCCTTAATTTTTTAGTGATATGAGCAACTTCATCCTGCGAGTAATCTTCTGTTATGGTCCGTGACACCGCCGGCGGCTGCGGCTGTTCCACCCATTCCATAGCAGGTTGTCCCGCAGCATCAAGTACATCATTACCTTGAGCATCTATCCGCTGCCGGAAGGCTGCGGGTACATGCTGCTGCTCTCTCCTCCTTCGGACAACGGGTTTAACCCCCAATGGAGGGAAAGGACGTGGATCTGGAGGACCTCCAGAATCACTGTCCTCCTCATCGTCCCACATATTACCGTCCCAGCTCTCGGGATCCCACCCAGACCCCAATCCAGCTACAAACGAACGGACTTTTTTCAGAGGAAAACGGCGGGGTTTTATCCCCTGTTTTTTCCTTGTTAACACAGACACCTGGGCCACAGCTTTTTCTGCAACACTGGTCATCTGTTCCAGCTGATAAGTCAGCCTTTGCACATGCAGCCGGTACAGCGACTCAGCAGACTGCAGCTCACAGTCATTGCCTGTCTGTCTTTTAACTGCTGAGATTTTAATTGTTGGCCAGCTTCATACTGTATTTTCCACGCTGTAACACAGATCCACAAGCGCCTCTGTAATCCGTCCACCGGAGCCTTTTTTTGCACCTCAATTTTCTTCAACACTTTCAATAATTCTTCGGGTCCCGCTGCCTCCAGCGGGCCGCTCCACGGCTCCGGTCTGCCCCCACCATCGCGCAAACACAGCGCTATCTCGTTACACGGAGGAAGCTCCCATCCGGGAACTACCTCTTCCCTCTGAATTTTCTCATCAGAGTTCTTATTTCTCCTTTTAAACATATTTCTAAACATATTTGTGTATTGTAGTCTCTCCTCCAATCCTGCCGACAACGCCAAAATGTTTTATGAAATTTTTATTCAGGATCGGGAGAGATCGGCAAACACAAATAAGGACTCAAACACTGTTTCTGTTAGAATATAAGGCACACATTTATTATTATTCCCCACAGAATACAGCACATCAAAACAACAAGCACTTCACACAGGCAAAGTAGCAAGCATTAAAGCAACAAGCTTTCAAACAAACGTGACGCTCAACAGATTCTCAGAATCAGCCCTTACCATTGACACGAACTGGGAGCCCTCAGTCCTAGGTTAAGATCAGCGTTCACGATGCCGGTATCCACACACGAACTCACGGCAGACTCACTGGGCTAAGGGCAGTCTCCTCTTTATATACTTGTAAACAAAGAGTCAGGTGTGGAGCGAGAATGGCCATCTCTCCCTCCACAGCCGCCCTCCTTTCCAAAACATGTTCCCAAACAGAACCCGTTCCCAGCATCTCAGCAGTGTGCGAAGCAAAATAATATGAGTGCACTCAGAATACAGCAAATATAAACAAAATAAGGAATACAGAATCAGTCTTTCCCACAACACATTGTCATAAGTTCCCACCACAAGTTAACACAATAACACATGTGGTTCTTAGTTTCATGTGAACTCAGGTGCGAACACCACAACAGCAATAATCAATGTGTGAACTGGCCAGTCCTCTCTCTTATTTAACTGACCAGTCTTCTCATTTATATATCAAAAGTTAAAACAAGTTATCAAACTGAGCAGGTTTTCCCATAATACATTGTTAAAGAGCAAAAATAATTCTTTAATATATCACACGTGCAGTATGACATTTTTTTTTTACTCTTGTTTTTATCCTTGTATTATGGGTCCGTTAAAATTACAAGCAAAAATTCACTGTGCGCACACATATAAAATAAGAGAATTGGACATCTGGACCATCAGGAAAGCCACTAGTTTCCCAAGGAAGTGAGATGAGAGAAATGATTCAGAAATGAGCGATCAGGAGAGAGTTTGAGATGGGTGTGCATGAGACGTCTATTTGTGAGCTGCTGTGTCATTTGGGTTCACTGGATTAATCATTGATTTTGAGTTTGAGTGGAAGGCTACTTAGAATGGATGTTTAATTGGACGTGTGATGTGATATATGGAGTTATTTGAATGTGTGAAATGCATGTGATAAGGTATTAACATTGCATGTTTGGTTTTAAGCATTAACAGCTGCTTCAATCGTAATGCAGAGCGAACTCGCTGTGTGACAGCAGACACACACACACATGCATGCTTTTAGATAATCGCTGATAAGCAACTTTTAGAAACACAAAACTGTTTAACCTTAGTAATCAATAGAATAAATGCCGGCAAGATTATCTATAATATACAAATGTTTGTGTATGTCTGTCTAAGTGTTGTTTAAATGTTGTGTATGTCTGTCTAAGTGTTGTTTAGGGGTATTTTGTGTAAATGTTTAATCTATGTTGTGAAGGTGGTTTACCGACAGTTGTCTGACGTTTGTCTGTGATATCGCAGTATGTTTTAATAATAATGTTGATAAGCATTATTAACGCAATAACATATTGGATCAACGAGAAATTATTAGTGTAAACAAGGGTCATAAGTTTTAGCTGTCCACAATGCCTGATGTCTCAGTATTCACAAAAGTCCGGACTGAAGTGAATGTTGGCGAATTGCCTTAAGATTATGCATTGGATTGTACTAAATTCTTAGGAATACTGGGGTGTCAGTCAGGCTGGAACTCAATTGTGAGGTTGATTAAAAGAAATCATCATCCATAAGCCTTCGTTAGTATCAGGAGTATTACTGGAAAAAACAAAAGAGGAAAACCATGAATGATGTTGTGTATTATGTGATAATGATGTCTTAAGATCTATGATCATTAGAATTTTGGTATACTTAAGGTAACATATTGAGTTAATGGTGTATTAAATGAAAGTGAATATTATTGAAGTTTGTGGTTATGAAAAGACTAAATACCAGGTTTGACACAATGCCAGGAGCTGCAGAGCTCTGAGAGGAAAGCAGCAGAGGAAAAAAAAAAAAAGGGAGGGGCTGAGACTCACAGCTGCACATGGGCGACCCTAGAAAAAACAGGGCCCCAGCATATTAGACGTCTATCGGATCACTATGAGTAAATAAAACATAAAAATTAAAGCTTATGGGAAATCTGGATAATTAACAATAACTTAAACGGGGAAACTGAAAAGGAGGCTTGTGATCAAAAGGTACTTCTAAATTAGTTCTCTTTTGGTTGGTTCACCATTGGGACTGATTATTAAAATACAAGTTTAATGTAAGCAACAGCTAAAAAATTGTAGCATTAACAGTGATTAATAAGGTCTAATTTGAATAGAATTAGAGTGTCAAAGAATAGGTTGTGATAATTGTCATCCTTACTAAAAATAATAAAATAAAATAACTTAGAGTGAGAAGTAAGATGGTGATTTGATTATTTTGCCATTGGGAAACCTCTGTGAATTCATGTGATAACATCCAAAATTATAAAATGACTTCAGAAAATTGGTTAATTTCGGTACAGGGGAAGTAATGAACAAAATAGAACATAAGGAAACTTATGGAATCAACTCATTAATCTCTAAATGGTGGATCTGATGAAAAGGGTTGCACAAACTGAAATGGCACTGAAGGAGGAATGCCTAATGAAGCAGCTGACTGGTGATGGTATAACCTGAGGTTTGTCAACACGGAGAACCAGAACAAAATCTTCCTCAGTGGGAATCCTGCATGGATTCCAGAGCACTGGCTCAATGCCTGCTCAGACATGGAGCAGCGAAGGACGCTCAGGCCGTCAGGAAACACGGCTGAGCAAAGGAAGCGGTCTCCACATTCGTTGACATATGGTCATGGAAGAGAGCTGAAGAGAGCTATTTGTGGAAACCCAGCGACTGAAGGTCCACCACAAGAATTAGCACAATGCAATCAAGTCAATTAATTCTGAAAGTAAAGTAAAACAAATAAGGAGAATAGCAACTAGTTACTATAAAGTAACAAAATTACATAAGTGGCTAAAATTAAATTGTCCAGTGTAATTATTAACAGAAAATTCCCCTTCCTCAGTAAAGTTAACATTTTATTTTATTCCTTTGAAGGTAAACCAGCAGAGTGTTGAATAATAAGACGATGGGTTCTCCTATGACAAAGTAATTAATTACCTCATGTACTGTTAATTAGGAAATAGGCACTTTTAAGAAGAGGATAGCAGGTTTTGAGCATTACAGAAAGAATTAAGTATTCAACACTAGTGTCACGTTGTGATTAAATGACACGAGTTGATTGGGAAAGCAATAACGTATGAAAAGAGATTTATTCTGCAAGCATGGCTTAGCTGCGTAAACACTAGGAAAAAGATTAAAGTCATAAATTAAAATAATTTGGTTTGAAGAAATTTCAGAAATAGTTTGAACCCTAAACTAAGTATTTTTTATTTATTTCCTTTAAACATTAGACAAGAAGGACATGTTATTTTTTTTACTAACTTCTCTTTGCCATTATATTCATATTCTTGAAGTGGATTTCAAACCTTTCTGCTAGTATCAGCAGATCACAAGCCTCTGCACAGTTCAGTGAGTATTTTATTTCGGTAATTAAAACCTTGGGTAAAAGTGAATCAATCTGTGACAGCAACCCGTTTTTTTTTTTTGGTATAACTATAAAAATCTTAATGTAAAAAGATACATGGTGTATTTGTAAATGCTTCATTTGAAAATTGAGTTTCTCACCGGGTAAACAGACTCAGCCAAAATAAAAAGAGTAAATGACCGGATTTAATAGAGTAATGACAGGACCATGTTTTGATTGCATGCTTGGTATTAACAACTCAGTCCTGATTGAGAGCACTAACTGTTCTGTCTTCAGTCCTGTTTTTCAGAAATTGAGATTCTGTCCGGTTCTGGCCACCCTTTTTCTGATGGAAGACATCAAAAAAGACGAGAAGAACAGCTGTAAATTGAGCATGGAGAGACGGTATGATAAATTATAAAGTGAAAATCAGACTTATGTCAACCTCTGATTTAAGCAATCAAATTTTGAAGTAACTTATATAGATCTCTCTGGCAAAACGTTGTCAGAAGGTTAGTGTAATAGTTGTTCGCGTAAATTCACCATAAAAAGAAATTGGAATAACTACTGTTATACGAACAACATGTGGAAGATTATTTAGCTATTTCTGGGAACAGTTCCGCAGACGTTGATCAACAGATAACTTTATCTTAACAGTTGACCTCTGTTGGTAAACACAGGGTGTCATGTTCTGGACTTTTGCTCTCTTTGCCTCGCTAGCGAGGACACACAGACATTAGATGTTTTCCTAACTTCTGTACAGATATTTCCTAATCTCGGCAAAGAAAACTGAAAATAAACAATGTTAAACTAGTTATTGAGTAGTAAATTGGGTTACATTGCTGAAACAAAATTTTAAGTATTTTAAATAAGGTTACTTTTTGCTCGAAACTGTAATACTATCATTATTAAAAGAGAAGCAAACATTAGCCTGAATCATCTTAAACTTGGAAGAGACCTGAAGTTTCAATGTGACGTTCCTATTAACTCTGCCATAATTCTACTTAAAAGGAAAATAAAAATGTAGGTACTTCTCTATAAAAACGATGAGGAAGAAAAAGACGAGTTATACGCTATTTCATAAAGAATGTGTAAACAGGAAACGACAAGACAGGGTAGAACATAACCTGAGTCCCGTCTGTCTCTGAGGAATTTTCCTTTCATTTTTTTTTTTTTTTTTTTTTTCTTTTTCTTGCGCTCATGACTCTGGATCCAACTCACAACATTTGGCAATGGTATGCAACTCTTATTGCACAATTATCGAAATAGTTGGACGAGCGACAAACTACTATTTGAAAGTAATTAGTTTTACTAATTGCATGTATGCTGGCTTATAAAGTCTTTACGGTTGGAAAAGCAAATTATCTTACAAAGAATGTAAGTTCCACAGATTTACAACAGGCAAAATGAACAGGATAAGTATGCGCAGAACAAAACATATTTGATTAATCTTGGAATTGCAAAAAAGGATAATGACAAAAGGTTTACGTGTGAGTTATATTTTAGTACTGTGAATGGAATTATAAACAATTCTAACTAAATTACCTGAGTTACTAAAATAGGAAAAACTGGTGATGAAGTTTCAAACCTTTTATGGAGAAATAGAGCAGATATTACATATATGGAAAGTAATTGCACCCCACGGTCCTGCTGCAGTCTGTGTCTGGTAAACATTAGTGAGGTCGGACTGACCTCAGAGTAAAGAGAGCGATAGCATTGTTTAACTGAAGTGTTCCAAAGATAAGTCAAGTAGCGGAATTAATCGGTCTTTGTTTTTGTGCTTTTGAGCCAAAACGTTTACCAGGGGTGAAGACCGGGCTGCCAACAGCTGGAGACATCTGGACGCTATCTGGCTGCTACTGTTACACAAAAACTTTAACACATACGAGGACCATTTAGGAATAAAGAAAAAAAAAGATGAATTAAGCATTCAATAAAGCGGTTATTAGTGTCTAATTTAGAGTTGAGAAAAGAAGCGGCAGATGGAGAGGACGTGACCAATACAGACCATAAAAACTCAGACCTATGTAAAATCATGATAACTAAAACAGATTAGAATGAGAGGGTTTTTGAGAAAGCTGGAGTAAATGTACTAATTGTTGAATATTCTTGTCAACCACTCGCACATTAATGAGTCACTAGCTGAGAAGGACGGACTCACCAAGGAATGAAGGAGTTGATGTTTATAATCAAGCTTATCGCTCTGTTTAATTAGGGAATCGTTCTGTTCAGAATGTTCTAGGCTTTAAAGAGCCGTTACGTGTTCACAATATCTGAAGTTCTACATCTGGAAGCACTTTCATATTACAAATTCAGGAATGGTAATTTCTATGAGGGTTGGAGCCACATCAAATCTAGTCTGAATGATTAGCACAAAATCAGGTTCAAAGTAAAATTATTGTATTAAAGTCGAAGTAGGTTTAGAAGCTGATGATGCAGGATCAGTATAACAAACTATAAAAGGGAAAACCTTTTGTAAAGTGCAGGTAAGAATAGAGAGAAAACAGGGTCTTCTGCTTCTAAATCAATGATAGCGTTTAGACAGAAAACATGGAATTTTTAGATGTTTGGAGCACCGACAATAAATTACTACATACGGCATTTAAAGGGTAAATAGGCAACATGTATATTTTATTAGAGGAAAGTAGAAATCAAGCGATTACAGTTACTCTGATGGACACCATGACCATAATGTTGTGGTTAAGGACATAAGGGGGGTGTTTAGAAGTTATTGGCATACTTGCTTAAGACTAGTGGGAGTACATTAATTAACACTAAATAAGAAGTTAAACTCAACGTGGAAGTAAATACTATTTAGTGGTTTAAACTAAACATTATTGAATGAATCTGAGCAGTCGGTTACATTTTTGGATTAGGATTGCAGTGCAGTACAGAGTAATGAATAATTGAAACTTTTTTTTTTTTTCTAAATTCCTGAACAACAGAGAATAGAAACATATCACTTAGTTTTACTTAGTTCTGGAAGGAAAAGGGGGCCTTAACTTCTAACACTTCTTCTTCTTCTTCTTCTTTTCTTCTACTTTTGCTTCTTTATCTTGCATGAAAACCCTGGTCACTAAATTTTTATCGTAAAGATTGATATTTCTGTTAGAGATATCTTTCAGGAGCAGACGGACAGCAGATTTGCACAGGAGAATGGCTGAATCTGGGTACTGGCGGAGTAAGCCCTGTGAACATATCCTTTCTAAATTGTGAATTTTGATGAATGATTTTGAGACAAATGAGGACATTGTTAAACCTTTTGTTTGATAAATATGTGTAAGGTCACTATTTTGCCGTTGATGTGGACTTTAAGTTCTAAATGTGCTCATGTATTTTATTTTCTACTGTTCTTAATATTTTGTTTTTAATTGAGTCGGCATAGCTGTTGTTTTTGTTTTGATTTAAGCTTTCAGGTGAGCGATCTTGGAAGGTATTTAAGTTTGGAAGTTCAAGTCGAATACACACAAAAAGATCATGTTGCAGGATAAGTTAAGGTGTAATTACGTATACACAGAGTGTTGTAATGTTATTAGTGAATTCTTACAACTTATACTCAGTACGAGTTGAGATAAAACTGAAATGAAATCAAATGGACACTAAACATCAATGTTAAAGAAAATGTACATTAGCCCCATTGACATTTAAAGGATATCATCATGAGACTAGTGAAGACTCTGAGCTGGGAAATCATTGTAATATACGATACTGGTTAGTTTTTCCTGTCTCCTTAGGGCGACCCAGGGACGTAGAAGGGCGGGGTCCCTCTTTGTGTGCTGGACTAAGGGACTCAGAGGC
>CM073136.1:14449792-14797292 GCA_037039145.1 Fundulus diaphanus | reverse complement strand
CAGAGGCTGCGCAAGCTATTCTTATTAAAACTCTTTCTTCGATTGGTAAGTTGTTTTTTCTTTATTCGACGGGAAGCGGGACGCGTTCGCTCCCTGCGTCGACTTCCTATTGCCGGTTGGCGACTCTGACCAACCTGTTGCTTGCCGTTTGGTTTTGGCTGGCGCATATTTTGTTATTCGCTCCCGCTTTCGGTTGGGCGTTTCTTATTTACTCTACAGCCGTTTTTGCGGCTTGCCTTTATCTTGGCAATTGCAGCCGTGTTGGCTTACATATACTGATTGAGCTTGTGTCTCGTTACCGTGCAGCCGTTTTCGAGCTTGCCTCCTTTATTTACCGGGCAGCCGTTTCCGAGCTTGCCTCCTTCGTTTACCGGGCAGCCGTTTTCGAGCTTGCCTCCTTCGTTTACCGGGCAGCCGTTTTCGAGCTTGCCTCCTTCGTTTACCGGGCAGCCGTTTTCGAGCTTGCCTCCTTCGTTTACCGGGCAGCCGTTTTCGAGCTTGCCTCCTTCGTTTACCGGGCAGCCGTTTCCGAGCTTGCCTATATTAGTTAATTGCGGCCGTTTTCGGGCTCGCCTTTCTCATTGTGAGCAGCCGTGTTCGGCTTCCCTCACAGTGCTCTTTGCAGCCTTTCCGCTGCTGGGGAACCCCTGGTGGCGTGTTCTGCTCGGCCGGGTTTCCTAGCCTATTTGCTCGTCTGCTAGTGTCAAGAGTAGCGTTTTCAGCTCGACCTGACATAGTCCTGCAAGCACATGATGTTGGACGTGCTGTGCTGCAGAGCTTGTTTGGCCCCTCTCCAGTTAGAGGATGGGCATGACCTCTGTCCCTCTTGTTTGGGACCGGATCACCTGAGGGAGGCCTTGACTGAAGCTGCCTGCCCTAATTGTTCTGTTCTTCCCTTGTCCCTGCGTAATGCTCGCTTAGCTGACTGTCAGGGCACCGGCCAGCCTAGGAAGCGTATGGTTCCTTAGGCTGCGGGGCCTCCCCGGAAGAGGACCAAGAGAAGCCCCACGGTTTCCGAGGGCTTATCTGGGCAGGTGGCTCATCTTACTTCTGAGTTGAAGGAGATGAAAGCGCTGCTGGAGTCCCTTAGGGACGGACATGGTGCGGGCTTGGTTGAAGAGCCTGACCCAGTGCAGAGCATGGGTTCAGGACTCTCTGCCTTGGAGGACGATGCTATTTCCCTAGCAGCATCGGGTACTGATTTTCAAGATCAGTTTGACTCCGGCTCGCATCTGTCGGATGCTGGTTCGCATATCTCTTCCGATTCTCGGTCGGAAGAGGACGATTCTATACTGGGTGCGTTAAAAACTGCTTTTGCCCGGTTGCAGCTGGATGCTCCGCAGAACCAACCTGTGACTTCCAGTGCGTTCTTTCGACGTCCTCCTGCTAGGTCGTCCTTTATGGTTCCCCCATCTTCCGAATATGTTAAGGAGGTTCATGCCTGTTGGGCAGACACTAAGGTCTTCTCACGGCCGACCTCTGACGGCAGGGTTCTGGCGGCCATGCAAGATGCACCCAAGTTTGGCTTGGGCCATATGCCTTCTGTTGAGCCCGCAATAGCATCCCTCATTGTGGCGCCAGATGAGGCTTTGAGAGCTAACGCCAGGTGTCCTCGTCCTCAGTGCCGGGTGACTGATGACCTGCTGTGTAGGGCCTATGACGCAGGGTCTCGTTTGGGGCGGCTTGGTAACTCATTGTCTCATTTGTTACTGGGTCTCTCAGCCTCCTTGGAAGGCTTTGCAATTGATGCGCCCACTCGGGGGCTGCTGGACGCATCGCTTCCTGCCTTTGCCCTTTTGTCAAGGGAAATCGGCCGTGTCCTGTCTACCCTGGTTCAGGCACGCCGCCAAGTGTGGCTGGCTCAGTCTCCTTTGACTGAGGCCTGTAGACGGACCCTGATGAGCCTTCCAGTGGTTCCTGGGGAGTTGTTTGGCTCTGCTGCACTTGCAGCCTTGGAGCGGGCGGCCCAGGCTTCCCGTACCAAGCAGCAGTTGGCTGGCTTTCATCGCAGACCATCGCGGCATCCTGTTGCGGGTGCCTCGGCATCTCTTTCACGCACTTATGTTGTTCGGACTACACCCCCCATGGGGCTGCCGCGACCTGCTGCGGCACCTACTGCAGCGCCTACTGCCGGACCTGCTCGGGTCGCTTCCGACCCGGACAGTTTCCTTGGCGGCCCTCCCGCCCTCTTCAGGGCAGGGGGTCTCGGAAATGACATCACCGAGCTGGCGGTGGGACACTTTACCCAGGGCCAGCTCAGTTGTTGGGCCGCTCTTGTTCCCGATCCGTGGGTGGTGTCTACAATTACCCAGGGTTATGCGCTACAGTTCCGCCGCCGCCCCCCAGTTCCTGGTCGGGTCAGGATGATGGTGATTCACGGCCTGGACTTGGCTCAGACTCTGAGCCAAGAGATAGGCGCCTTGCTGGCCAAGGGTGCTATATTGCCTGTCGACCCCCTGCAGGATCCAGGGGGCTTTTACTCAAAATACTTTTTAGTCCCAAAAAAGACTGGCTGACTCCGCCCAATTTTGGACCTGAGAGGTCTGAATGTTTTCTTGAAGGCTATCCCCTTCCACATGTTGAGCGTCAGGGATGTGCTTCAGGCAATCTCCCCAGGCGACTGGTTCACCTTGGTCGACTTGAAGGACGCATACTTTCATGTCCCGATTGCACCGCGTCATCAGCAGTTCCTCCGCTTTGCGTTTCAGGGCAAGCATTTTCAGTTCAGGGTCCTTCCGTTCGGTCTCTCCCTGTCCCCACGTGTGTTCACGCGGTGCGTAGCTGCGGCCCTGTGTCCTCTGCAGGCCAAGGGGTTGAAGATCCTGCCCTACTTGGACGACTGGCTCATCTGTGCACCCACAGAAGCTCAAGCCGCTGCAGACACACGCACGCTGCTCGATCATATAGACCTGTTGGGTCTTCATGTGAACTGGCAGAAGAGCAACTTAGTTCCGTCTCAGGTGGTCACGTTTCTCGGCATCACGATGGACTCCTTAACCATGACTGCTCGACCATCGCCTCAGCGTGTCGAGGGCATTCTGCAGATGCTGCCCGCTTTTCTGCCCGGCCATGCACCCCTCTTTCTCTATCTTCGTCTATTGGGCATGCTGACTGACCACTGCAAATGTGGCTCAACAGCCGGAGGCTGGACCCTTCTCTTACGCTGCACCGTCGCAAAAGGCTGCGGGTGTCCTCTTATTGCCTCGCGTCACTGACTCAGTGGCGGGATGCATTATTTATGACCCGGGGGGTTCCACTGGGCTCTCTGCCGTCTCGACGGGAGGTTGTCTCTACCGACGCATCCACCACAGTGTGGGGGGCGTCGTGGCAGCGACAGATTGCCCGGGGGACATGGTCTCCGCAGGAAAAGCGGCAGCACATCAACGTCCTGGAGCTGGAGGCTGTGCGGCGGGCGTTGCAACACTTCCTCCCAGGCCTGCGCCACAGGCATGTCCTGGTGCGGTCGGACAATACTTCGGTGGTGTTTCATATCAACCATTAGGGGGAAACACGGTCGATAGCCCTGCTGAGGCTGACACAGAAGCTCTTGACTTGGGCAGCCCCTCTTTTCACCAGCCTCAGAGCAGCCCACATTCCAGGGGTCCAGAATGTTCCGGCCGATATTCTCTCTCGGGGACGCCCACCACCGGGGGAGTGGAGGCTCCATCCGGAGGTAGTGGAGATCATTTGGCAAAGGTACGGAAGGGCGGCTGTAGATCTGTTCGCATCCAAGGAGACAACACATTGCCCCCTGTGGTTCTCCCTGGCAGACAGTGCCAGTCTCCTGGGTCAGGATGCGCTGGCACACGACTGGCCCAGGGTGCTGCTCTATGCGTTCCCGCCACTTCCCCTGATAGGCCCAACACTCCTGAGGGTCCTTCAGGAAGGGCATCAGGTCCTTCTGGTAGCCCCCCGGTGGCCAGGGAGGACCTGGTTTCCACTGCTGCACAGGCTCTGTTGCAGCTCTCCGATGCCTCTTCCCCGCAGGAAGGACCTTCTGTCACAACTGGATGGTCAGATCCTGCATCCCAACCCCAGTTGCCTCCATCTCTGGGTTTGGCCGCTACAGGGCCCGGCGTGTCCTTCTCTGAGTATGACGGAGACATCGGACATACAATGACTAATGCCAGGGCCCCTTCCACACGACTGGTGTACACTCATAAGTGGAAAGTCTTTAGCAGCTGGTGTCAGGCAAGACATGGGGACTCTGTACACTGTCCCGTTTCTCTTATTTTAACCTTCCTTCAAGCACTGCTTTCTCAAGGTTGGTCTCCATCCACTCTGGAAGTTTATGTTGCTGCCATCTTTTGCTGGCATTCGATGGTAAGTGGAGAAACGATAGGCCGTGACAAGGATGCTTTGTGTGTCTGAGAGGTGCCCGATGTTTGCTCCCTCCCACATGCCCTGTTGTGCCTGTGTAAGACCTCTCTCTCGTCCTCGCTGCCCTGTGATCTCCTCCGTTTGAACTGTTGGCAGAGGCAAGCCTTGAGTATGTGTCAAAAGACTTTCTCCTTGCCATGGCTTCGGCGAAGCTACATGTGTTGTCTGCTCACAAGCCCTGTTGCCATGGGAATCCAGCTGGTGTTATTCTCTGGCCTGATGTGGGGTTCCTTCCTATTGTGCCCTCATTTGTGGGCCACACCGTGCCCCTCCAGCTTGCTTGCCTTTATACGGATGAGCCTGAGTCTTTCCTCCCTGTTCGGGCACTGAAGGCATATGTCAGACTCACAGCTTCTCTGTGGCAGTCTGATAATCTGTTTGTTTGCTACTCAGGGCCCTGCGAAGGGCAGGCTTCTTCTAAACAGCGTCTTGCACGTTGGATTGTGGACGTGGTGGAACAAGCGTACATTCTACAGGTCTGCCAACCCCCTGCTGGTGTACGGTGCCATTCCACCAGAAGCATTAGTGTGTCATGGCCACTATGGCGGGGGTCACTCTGGAGGCTATATGTCCAGCAGCCTCTTGGTAATCCCCGAATACCTTTGCAAGGTTTTACAGGGTTAACATGGCCGACTTTCACCCTTTGGTGGGGATCCTATCCCAGCACGCATCGTCATCCCAGTGAGGTGGGCATGTCGTCAGGGTTGTTTATTTCTGTGTGATTCCTCAGGACTCTGTTGGTAATCGTCATCCAGTGCTTTAAGCACCGCCTCTGGCGGTCAGTAGGGATGAAATAGAACGAAAGTTACGACTGTAACTACGGTTCTATGAATCCCGGATGACCGCCAGATCGCTCGGTCCCTCGGAATCATCGTGTTGTTCGCGAGAAGATTAAGGGACTGAGCTGTCGTTGTCACGTGATTATATGGGCTTCCGGTGTCACCGGGGGTTACACGTGACCATGTTGGTATAAGATTCTCGACCTGTGCATGCGCAAGAGTGATCATTCAGTGCTTTAAGCACCGCCTCTGGCGGTCATCCGGGATTCATAGAACCGTAGTTACAGACGTAACTTTCGTTCCTTAAATTTCTTTGAGCAATGTATGTATCGTAAACACCAGTTAAACTTAGGAGTAGATTGCATAGCCAAAATAGGACCCCTTTTCACTTTTCTGCTTTTGATAGAAAACACTAAAGAATCTAGCAAACTAATATTAGCTGTCTAGTTAGTTAGTTAGTCAGGCTATCTGCTCAGGTAGTCCGCCTGCTGTCAGCTGATTGGCACACATGGTACTTTTAGTGTGTCCTGTGTTTTTGAAACAGCATTACCTAAATAAGAGTGATAGGTGGGGCTCGTTTCATTCCTACAAGCTATGGCTGTCGCTGTCTTTTTTGCAACTGAAAATATTTCCTAAAAGATGAATTTGTCTATCTTTTAAGTGAGGGAGGGTAAGTAACCTTTGGTTACCACGACTGGAAACAATGTCATGATTTGAGGGACGCTTCTGAAAGCCTAAAAAGTGAAACAACTGGACATCCCCCAAGAGTAGTGATTCCATAAGTTTAGGCTGTAGCTGTCAGCTGATGTTAGTGTAATCAGTTTTGCACCAGATAACAATAGTGCTGAAATTATTTTCTGCCGATTTGTTCAGTGTTTTGTTCTTTAAATTCTCAGCAGAGCCTTGGAGTGTGGACGATCTTCTGCGTGAAGACATCATTGACAAAGTGCCACTGCACAGGCTTCAGTCGTTGGGTAATGATCCAATTTTACGTGTCTTACAGCACCTGGAGTTCAGAAAGGGTTAGGGGAAAAAATGTCAGCTTGTTTTGTTTTTTTTACTTGTTTCTTTCCTGCAGGTCAGTCAACAGAGCTGAGAGACCTTCTCTGCAACCCCCACCTGAGACAGTTACTGCGCTCTGTTGACGGTGCAGAAAGCAAAGAGGCTGCGATCAAGGCTGCCATGCAAGAACCTCTGTTTGTGGAGTTTGCAGATCAGTGTTTAAAAGTTGTTGAAAATGAAGGCACTGCATAAACTTCCAATAACTGATTCATAAAAATTGTGTCCACAGCTAATTTTAGATTTTTCTTCTCCGTACATGCCATAGTTGTTACGTAGCAGGTTTTGCTATGCCTCTACTGCAACAGGATGTATATAATGTGCAAATAAAGGCTGAACTTTTTTTCCAGAAACTATTTATTCTACACAGATTTTGTACAGGTTTTACTGACATTAACACATTTACTCCCTGAAAGTTGGAATAAAATACTAAGAACAGCAGAACAGATGTCTTACTGCACTGTAAAAGCCACAGAGGGAAGATTCAAAGCTTAAGAAATCCTGCTCTGGCCCAGAATTTTCAAGAGCGGATCTGTGTGAATTTCAAAGGTCCTGTATCCATGCCACTTCCAGAGCTGTGTAGGTTGTTTCTACTTGACTCATCAGTGGGATTCAAGTTTATATACATGGATCCCTTTGTAACCCAGGCCAAAAACGGCTTGCAATAAATTATAAAGTTGTGAAATGACATATTTCCATGAATCTACCACTGAATGACGAGAAACAAAATCCACATAAAAGCCAAAGCTGTTCCTGAATGTTGTATGCTTGCTATGAACTGAAGAGTACAGACAAATCAAGATTTTTCAGACAAAAATATAAGACTCATCCATCCAGGCATTACAATGACACAAAATTCAACGTTCTTTAAATTGGGATTTTCTGAGATAGACTGTTTGCATGGTTTTAAAACAAATTAAGACAGGGCATACACACAAAACAACTGATCCAGTTTGTTAAAATATTGCACTTATTTTATTAAAACCAAATTTTATATCAAGTTCTCAGATGCGCGCATCAGTACAAAAAAATCTTTGGTAGATTATTTTGGTTATTTAGTGACTGATTAGGTTTTTTGTTGTCTTGTTCATCCTACAAAGGAGCATGTTTTTAATGGCATAACATCAGCAAACCTGGTAAATCACATTCACCTGTTGTGTGCTTTTAATGTGCTGAAATATGAAACATTTGATAGTTTTGTTCCTAAGAGGATTCTTTGGAATTGAAAGTATTACCTTAATAAATACACAAGTCAAAAGCTGGTCCATGATGAGTAGCTTTGCCAAAAGGCACTCCATAAGGCCCCATGAGTTCAGAAATCTCATGCAGGCAGCAGTAAGAAAACCCTGGTTTTGACTCTAAGGTGCTAAAATTGTGCCATCTTTAGTCCATCTTAGGTACAGCAATCACTTGTTTATGTAGTTTTGCAAGAAATGCTGCAATATAATCATGATTTATATATATTCTGATATACATGGCACATATGATCATTAGTGGGAAAATAATCTCAAATACGCAGATGATTTTTGATTCAACACTGCATTATTTTTCTGCATCACCGCTTTATGCAGAATTGTACAAATATGGGCATTTTGGCAATAAATGTCAGATTTAGTGTTCAAAACGAAATGCAGAGGAACATAAATAGCAGCTTTTTGTGGGACATCAGCAAACGTGTCCATGAAATCCTTCTTCAGAGAGGGAGTTCTTATAAAGTCTTCTCTAGCAGGATCTCGTTAAATCCCGTCACGTCGCTCTTCAGGTCCGGCTGCATGTCAGCATACAGAAGGGGGGACCGCTGATAGTGCAACTTGATAGATCCCTGTTCAAGAGAATAATAAAACAACCTCAATCAAGAGCCATGACAAAATCCCCCAGTTGATGAAATCCTTTTGAAGAAGGAATTGTGTCTCACCCTGGGCTGAGCCCGTATGGAGGCGATCCCCTGCTTGTACTGGTTGGTCTTCACTTTGTACTCTCCTCTTCGGGATGGCAGATTGAGGGAAGTCATCATCGATATCATCTTCTGGAAGCCCGTGGCCGTCAGAGAAACAGTGATGGATGGTGCCGAGGCCAGAGCCAGGCCCATGGGCCACCCGCACACAGGGACGGGCTCCTGGAAGCTGGAAAGCTGCACAGAGCCACGCTGTCTGATAACAGGGTTTAACGCTGGGAGGTCCTCCTCTGCAAGGTCCTTGGCATCGTCAAGTTCTGCTTCAGCCAAGGCCTTCAACAATGCCTGCCAGAGTATTAAAACATTCATTTATGTGCCGTGTTCAAGTTTACTTAAAGAAAGTGATGGAGAAACGATGAATGATAGCGCTAAGTCTGACCCTCCATTTCTTCCAGGTGTCTTGGATCACTGCGGCTGCTCTGTTCCACCTCTGGATCTGCTTCCTGACCAGCCAGGACCGGACAGCTGTGACCAGGAAGAAAAAATCTAACCGTAAACAACTGACTCATTCCATTACTGTGTTCACATTCATGGAGATTAGGGTTTGTGTCACTGTAAAGAGAAAGCTTACACACGTTCATTGCAGAGCTGCACAAAAAGAACATCTGCCAGTCACACAGACCTAAGACGGTATCACGTGTGGCATGTCCTACCTCTAAGAGGACAACCTGTCTGAAAACACCATGTGCAGACACCACCAGCTGCTCCCCATTCATCAGCTCAGAGCCAGCAGACACACAGAGTGGCATCGAGGCCACGCTGCTCTGGCTAATTCCAGTCAGCTTCTCTTGTCCGGAGCAGTAGCCGTTTACCTGCTTGGATTAAAGCGGCAGCCCGTCGGCGGGCGAGGCGTCTGCGCTGCTGGTATCGCCGCCAGCTGCACTGAATGGTGAAGGCACATCGAGACAGGATCTTCTTTCTGTGATCCTCCAGCAGATCTAGCTGTGGGGAGAGTCGGGCAGGTCAGTGTAAAAGATCTACTGAGACCCGACTGAGTCCAAAACGTCCCAACAGTAAACTCCTGGCAATCGTCTGGGGTCAATCTAAGGCTGGTTGGTGCACCTACAGAACAGTATATATATATGGTGTGCAATAATCGTGTTAAATAAGAGACTTCAGCTGTTATAGTTATCTCACTACCTCACTGTTGTTCTTTACCTGGTACCACTTTAATGTACAACGTCAAATCCATATGTATATAAGTCACCTTAAATGTACATAAGTCGTCTTTAATCTCTGCTTTTTTTTGTTTTTTTTTCTCAATCCACTGTATATATGTGGACGCACTGTATATACCTCATGCACCTTTTCCTCCTTTTGGCACCTTCTTTTGATTATTGAGCCGATGTGACACGTGAATTTCTCCACTGTGAGATCAATAAAGTCCATCTTATCTTATGTCTTATCTTATCTTATAGCATATTTCAACCAAAAATTATTTTAAAAGTGTTTTATTGGAACATCCAACAATTTATCACATAATTGTAACATTTAAGGAAAAGGGTGTTTTTTTTGTTATTGTTTTTTTTTTTACAAATAAATATCTGAAATGTGTGGCATGCATTTTTCTACAGCCCCTTTCACTCTGATACGCCTAAATAAAAGCTACTGAAAACAATTAAATTAAAAGTCAACTAATTTTTAAACGGAGCCAACCTGTGAGATGTAATCTCAGTGTGAACCCAGTTGTTTTGCTTCTGGCCTCAGAGGTTTGTTACAGGACAGAGCAAACGGCATCATGAAAAGCAAGGAAGCCAGCAGAAAGCTCAGGGACGTCTGAAGCTAGATTAGGTTGTAAAACAATATTCCAAGTGTAGAGCATCATGGGGCTCCGTTTAATCCATCATCTGAAAATAGTATAACCCAACAAACCTACCACCACATGGCCGTCCGCCTACACTCACAGGCCAAGCAAGAGCGTTACCCAGAGAAGCAGCAGGGAGTAAAGGGCAACACACGGACAGCAGCAGACTCTTTGTAACAAGCCATGTAGGCTATACAGCAAAAAAGTAGAAAAAGGGAACTTGGTTGCCATGGATGTAGGACTGTCAGAATAAAGGTCATATTGTGTTTGTGTCTGCCTTTTGCAACTGACTGAAGTTTGTTTATGTGACGTGGCACAGTGTGAATACGTTCAAGGGGCGTGAATACTTTTTCAAGCCGCTGTAGTAACTGACCATTGGCTGGGTGAGAAAAACTTTAGTCCTTCCACAGTGCACCAGGGACCTGTGATCGTCATGGGACACGTGGTGCGGGAGCATCGCGCCAAGGAGCTTCTCCACCTCCAGCCGAAGAACGCCGGCGCTGTCGGGGTCTGGATCTAAAACGAAAGAATCAGCATGAGCAAAGCCGCGCAGATCCGGCCTTACAGATCCGTTATGAATACTGGGAGTTCAGTGATTGCAGACCTGATCACATTCAGGGGCTTCTAACTCAGAGTTAAGAGCGTTATGGCTGCTTTACAGGCGAATCAGCCAGAAGGCAAAGTGTCAACAAACATGGCGGAGACACGGAGGCTGAGACATGATACCCAGAGACCTGCACTAGAAACCCAGGTCATCGTGGGCATGAAGGATTTAAAAGCTTGATTTAAATCTTTCTTTGTCTGCCGTGAAATTATTGCACAAAGAACACATTGAATTTGTATCATAAGCCACAATTTGTTGTGGCTTTTCTTTAACCCAACCAAGGTCATAATTGTACATACAGGAGCCAATATTTCCATACGCCTCCACAAATAGTTGGATTAGTAATTTCTGTAGCCATCTTTAAGCTTCTGGCTGAATATTTGAGCTCTCCTCTACAGAGTTTATATATAAGAAATAAATTGGATGGTTTCCTGGCACAGACCAGAGTTTTAAGCATAGGCCTCAAATTAAAAGTATTGTTGAGGTCAGGGCTCTGCAGAGGCTTAGCTTTACCCTCCGTTTCCCCCATTCCAGTACGCGTTTTGATTAGTGTGGGGTTGTCTTGTTAGAACACCCAACTGTATCCAAGTTTCAACCATCTGACCCCAACTTTCCTCACAGTTGAAAGGAAACTGGTCCAGGAAGCACCAACCAACTGGAAACTTCAGGGTCGTCTCCCGCAGTAAGAGCTGCATGGACTGAAAGCATGCTAACGATCTTATACCACAATCAGGTCCTTGATGAATGTATGGAAACTTTTGACTCTAACTATACTGGTGGAGTCAATCAGTTACTTCTCAGGATTTAAGCTTGTTGAAATTTCAAGGATTACCTATGGGCCAAATTACCTTTTATCCTGTAAAATCTTAGAACATATTTTTCTCATGACTGTGCAGATTTGTGCATTTCTCCAAATAGTGTTTGAAATACACTTAAGATGCAATCAGACCGAACGCTATTTGAGCGTCAAAAAGCCATCCAATGCCTCAACTTGGACAGACTGGTCTGACGTGCGTTGGGAGGAGCTACCCTGCTCTTTCAGATTTCCCAACTCTAGCGTCTCAGGCGTCTGAGCAGACGCTTGAAAGCTCAAAAAATGGCACATTCGACACCTGAAATGCGTCGCGCCACCTCTAGATGCGTGTGTACATTTAAACCAGACACCGCTGACACTCAACTCGCGTTCGGTCTGAACGCAACATAACAGGAAAAAAACGCAAAAAGTGAAGAACCCAGGAGTAATGGACTGATCGGGACATAATTTGGTAAAAATGCCGAACAGGGATGTGTCAGGCGTGCTCGTCACAACATACGTGTTAGCGTGTGCAGGATGACAGACAACACATGTAGGTGGCCCTCATGCTACCACCTGGCCTCACCACAGGACCCCCTGGGTGCTAACTCGTTAGGGGGTCCGTGAGCACAACAATCAGCAATAAAGTTAAACTTGTTAAAGCTGTTAAAGCTGTGATCAATAGGGCTTTGGTGTGCAGAACGTTAAGCGGGGAGGGGAGGCATGCAGAGCAGGCTGTGGCAGACTCAGGCATTCACCTGTAAAGTTTAGAAGATGTTAAAATGTTTCTCTTAAACCCCAAACTGAAAAGACCCAAGGAGAGTAGAGAAGTCAGGATCACGTTTTACTAAGAGAAGAGCGAAGAGAATAAACCTGCTGACCTAAGCTGAGGAAACACTCACAGTTTGCCCAAGTGACCAGGAACAGGTTCACCACTAAAACGCACTCACCGGCATCCAGATGCCCTGACGTTGAACACTTGGCGATGAGACCATAACGCTGCAGGAACCTTTTGAAAGGAATTCTGGGAAACAAATATCAATTAAAATCAACCTAAAGCAAAGAGAAATTGTATTTTCTCGTATTTGAGGAGGAATGCTGCACCTTATTGGAAAGCCAGCAGCGCTGATGTGAATGGTCTCCACGATGCCGCAGGCCTCCAACTGCAAAACGACCTGACAGAGGAAAAGGGGACGCGGTCCTTCAGTGAACGCGGACGCTGAGAAACAAAGCGGCAGGATGCAGCTGTGTGAGCACATCACCTACCTCTTTGCTCTTAAAGGTCAGCGGCCTGCAGTCCGAGTTGGGCTTGATGCAGCGAGTGTAGTGAGGCGCTGTGGTGAGGAGGAGCTTCATCAGGCTCTCCAGGGAGTTCTACAGGTAAACCATAGCAACCCTGCATCATTTCACTGTACGACAATCCTGCAGAGCACTAGAACCATTGACAGATGCCGTTAATAACATTGATCACTTTATTATGGCGCCTGTTAGTCAGCGGGATACAGGGAAGAGTAATGTTGACTGGGATAGAAACGTGTCATGAAAACAGTGCATTGCACAGGTCTCCTATGCATGTTTCATAACAAAACCCATTACAGACACCAATTTCTGGATTTTCTTTCAACATTTTGGGGAATTTGAGAACCTAGAATTAACCTTGAAGCTACTTGACCAGTACTTGGGTCTTATTATATTAATATCAGCTTTCTGGGAGTGGTATAAGGTCATTTTACTGTATTTTTTCTGGAGCAAGGGCCCGCATAGCTGCTGATTCGGGGTAGACATTTTATTTCCTGATGGCACTTGTGGCAAACGAAGCAAAAAGGGGAACAAGTTTCAGGTGTTGCCTCCAGATTACCCAGACCTCAAGCCAATCGAGCATCTGTGGGAGGTGACGGACAAACAAGTCCGATCCATAGAGGCCTCGTCTCACAACGTTGAGGACTTGGTGCCATACACCAAAGCGCACCTTCGGGGGTCTGATGGAGTCCTAACCTCAACGGGTCAAGGTTGTTCTGGCAGCAAAACGGATCATTAGGCTCTGAAGGAGATCCTGGTTTACTCCGATCACCTTCTCCGCTCCCCTCACTATCCTCTGCGGGGCAATCATGGCTGCCACGTTGCCACTGGAGTACCATGCTGAGATGCAGCATGTCAACACATTCCCAGCTCCATGTGCACATCACCAGAACCAAAACGAAACCTTTCCAGGACAAACACTACGGACCACAGATGACAAATGCATGTGTTGCCTCCTACCTTAAACTTGGACACCACAGTAACTTTACTGAGCCCCTTGTTATTGGGCATCTCAGTTTCCTTGCCAGAGAAGATCTCATGAAGAAGGAGGTTGTCAGATTTCTGCAGCAGGCCAGTGAGCTCTGGTGGGACCGGGTCCTGAGGGAGAAAACTCACGAACTTGAACGGACAGCTGTCAGGTCAGTCGGTCTGAACATGGGGTTAAAGAAGGTCCTACCTTGTTTTTCTCCACCATGCCTTCTATCTGGTAGCACACTTTGCCCGCGTAATGGGTCACAGTGAAGTGCGGCACCTTGCTGAATTTGTCCCAGCTTATGTTGCCGTTACCACCCAGCTCCTTCTCTAAACGGACCCTCAACATTTTCGAGTCTGAGGCTCGGTTCAGACGACTCTCCTTTAGGACAAGCACATAAAAAAAAGAAATCAACAGAAAATCCGTACACTAGAGTACATCCAGTCAGCTGGAAGTTTAGCAAAGATATTTGCAAACTATTTTAACACATAAAATCGCTGACAGCGTGTTTCAAAACATCTTTCATGCAGCTAATAATTTGGATGTGATAACTTGAAATGCACTGATCAGGCTTCGTTTTGAATTTTGAATTCAAGAAAAAAGGAAGGAATTATCATTTATTGATCAAACCTAAAGTCCCTAACCCTTCATGTGACGTTTGAAGTGCCTGCTGTTTCTTGATGTATTTATAGTCTCAATAATGGTGCCATTTCTCAGTTTAGAAGTAATTGATTCTTCAAGATTTTTGATCTGCTGATCAAAGCGATGCCTGGACAGTTCTGATATCCGGCCGGCTGATTGTTGCATCACAAATTAGAAACAAGGAGAGTCTCCGCAGAGCAAAGATAATTAAAAGCAAACCTCATTAAGAAGAGAAAACACGCTGATAGGGCTTCCCTCCAAAAGATCGAGGCAGCTCTGGTTGTCCTGGTATTTAACAAAGGACCACTCCAATCCTTCGGACACATACTCCTCCTAAGAAAGGAAGCAAATAACACGGATGTTTGCATTCAAAACATATGAGCAGCTGTCAGTTATTAGATCACCTAAAATAAAAGACTCAAACCGTCTGAGGGCTGCAAACAGATACAGCCACCTTCCTGCTAATATCAGGAAAAAACTGACTGACCATACCTGCTGAGCTCTAAGGTAATGGGCCACAAAGTGCTGCTGGAGCTTCTCATTGGCGTAGTTGATGCACAGCTGCTCCAGGTTGTTGATCTGAAAACACTCGAAGCCGTACACGTCTAGGACTCCTGCAGAGTACAGACAGCGACCCTGTCAGAGCTGGTGTGGAGAAAGTGGGAGTTATGTCCGCTGTTAGAGGAAATGCAGCCTTTACCTATGAAGTTGCACCATTTGGATGTGTCGGCGCATATGCAGCTGTTGATGAACATCACCAACCACTCAAATAATCTGAGGAGACAAGGAAAACATCGAATATAGCATAAAATAGGTTCAAATTCAGAATCAGAATCAAGTTTAATCGCCAAGTAGGTTTGCACTTACAAGGAATTTGACTTGGTGTAGTTGGTGCAGACAAAAAATACGAATACAGTAAAATAAAAGTAAAAAGGATATATATACAGAAGCAATATACACTCCGTAAACTGTGCGTTAATGTAACGCACAGTCCTGAACGGGGGAGAGAGACAGTGTCCAGTGTCATGGGCGGCTCTTGGCCTTGTTCATGAGGCTGGTAGCAGATAGGAAAAAAACTGTTCTTGTGGCGTGAGGTTTTGGACCTGATGGACCGCAGCCTCCTGCCAGAGGGAAGTGACTGAAATAGTCTGTGACTGGGGTGCGAGGGATCAGCCACAATCTTCCCTGCACGCCTCAGAGTCCTGGAGGCAAACAGGTCCTGGAGAGATGGAAGATTGCAGGCAATCACCTTCTCTGCAGACCTGATGACACGCTGCAGTCTGCCCTTGTCCTTAGCGGTGGCACCAGCGTACCAGATGGTGATGGAGGAGGTGAGGATGGACTCAATGATGGAGGAGTAGAACTGCACCATCATTGACCTTGGCAGGTTGAATTTCTTCAGCCGCCGTAGGAAGTACATCCTCTGCTGGGCTTTCTTGGTGAGGGAGTTGACGTTCAGCTCCCACTTTAGGTCCTGGGAGATGATAGTTCCCAGGAAGCGGAAAGACTCCACCGTGTCAATGGCGGAGTCACAGAGGGTGATGGGGGTAGCTGGGGCTGAGTTCTTCCTGAAGTCCACTGTTTTTACAGCGTTGAGCTCCAGGTTGTTCTCCCTGCACCAGGTCGCCAGATGGTCAGCCTCCCACCTGTAGGCGGACTCGTCACCATCAGAGATAAGTCCGATGAGAGTGGTGTCGTCCGCGACCTTCAGGAGCTTGACAGACTGATGACTGGAGGTGCAGCTGTTGGTGTACAGGGAGAAGAGCAGAGGAGAAAGAACACAGCCCTGGGGGGAACCAGTGCTGATGAGCTGTGAGTCAGAGTCGTGTTTTCCTAGCTTCACGTGCTGCTTACTGTCAGACAGGAAGTCTGTAATCCACCTGCAGGTGGAGTCGGGCACATTCAGCTGGGAGAGTTTCTCCTGAAGCAGAGCTGGGATTATTGTATTGAAGGCAGAGCTGAAATCCACAAACAGGATCCTGGCGTAGGTTCCTGCAGAGTCCAGGTGCTGGAGGATGTGGTGAAGGGCCAGGTTGACAGCGTCGTCTGCAGACCTGTTGGCTCTGTAGGCAAACTGTAGGGGGTCCAGGAGGGGATCAGTGATTTCTTTAAGGTGTGAAAGCACAAGGCGCTCAAAGGACTTCATAACCACAGAGGTCAGAGCGACGGGTCTAAAGTAATTAAGTCCTGTGGTCCTTGGCTTCTTGGGAAAAGGGATAATGATGGAGGATTTGAAGCAGGCTGGCACGTGACATGTCGCCAGCGAGGTGTTAAAAATGTCTGTGAACACTGGAGACAGCTGATCAGCACAGAGCTTCAAGGTGGATGGAGAGACAGAGTCTGGTCCGACAGCTTTCCAGGGGTTCTGTCTTCTGAAGAGGTTGTTAACATCTCTCTCATGGATGGAAAGAGTTGACACTGAGGAGGAGGTGGAGGTGATCTGTTGGGTGGAGACGTGGGGGGTGATTGCAGGACTGTCCCTTTGTCTGTCGAAACGACAGTAGAAGTTGTTCAGGTCGTTTGCTAACTGTCGGTCGTTCATGGAGTGGGGGGCTTTAGGCTTGTAATTTGTTATCTGCCTGAGACCTTTCCAGACAGAAGCAGTGTTGTTGGCTGAAAACTGGTTTTGCAGCTTCTCAGAGTACAGTCGTTTAGCGTCTTTCACCACCTTGCTAAATTTGTATTTTGCATCTCTGAATCTGCATTTGTCCCCACTTCTGAAGGCATCTTCTTTGTCCAACCTTAGCCTTCTGAGTGTTGCTGTGAACCAGGGTTTATCATTGTTGTAACTAACCCTGGTTCGTGATGGAACACAGCAGAAGCTGATATATGATGTCACAGCCTCTATGGGGTTAAAGATCCTGCCCTACTTGGACAATTGGAGTAACTAAGGCTACGTTCACACTGCAGGCCTTGATGCTCAATTCCGATTTTTTTGTGAAATCGGATTTTTTTGCGTGTCCGTTCACACTTCCGAATATATGCGACTTGTATGTGATCACTGTGTGAACTGCATTCATGCAACTTAAGTGTCCCGCATGCGCTGTAGAGGACGCGATGACATCACACATAGCAAGCGTGCTCATTGTTTGCGGAAGTAAACATGGTTCGTAATGCTGCAGCGTATCTTAAGTTCTTTAAGTTCTTCTCCAGCCGGAGCCAGCACATTACCGCCGCAAGCTTTTTAAGAAGATCGAAACGAAAGAGCCAAATTTTTGGCAATGGCGTTTTGTGCGGCAGTAACGTCCGTACAGAGAAACGTGTGGGTGCGGAGTCGATGCCAGAAATGGTGGGATAGCGAGGTGAGCGGCTTTTCTGATACGGATTTCATTCACAATTTTCGAATGACAAAGGCAACCTTTATGTGCGTCTGAACGGACCTCTTTAGCGCTCCTTACGTAAAGACACACATCTTCGGCGGGCTATAGCAGCGAGTAAACGCGTTGCCGTGGGGCTGTATGGACTTGCAACAGGTGCTTGGTACCGCATCAATAATATGTATCAATGACGTGTAGGTCGGATGAATGCGACCTGGCCGTTCAGACACAGGTCGCATTTGAAAAGATCAGATACGTATCGGATTCAGGACCACATATCCAAGCGACCTGGGTCGCATTTGAAAAAATCCGATCTGTGTCGTTCAGACTGTCATAAAAAGATCAGATACAGGTCGCATATGGGCAAAAAAATCGGAATTGGGTCACTTCAGGCTGCAGTGTGAACGTAGCCTTAGTTCCATCTCAAGATGTCACGTTCTTGGAATCACAATGGACTCCCTCACTGTGACTGTTCGCCCATCGCCTCAGCGTGTCGAGGGCATTCTGCATATGCTGCCCGACTTTCTGCCCGGCCGTGCACCCCCTTTATTGCTTATCTTCATCTGTTGTGCAAGCTGGTTCCTGCCGCTACAGTAATACCCCTGGGACTGTTGTCTCTGCGACCACTGCGGATGTGGTTCACAGCACGACACTGTGGGTGTCCTCTCACTGCCTCGCATCACTGGCTCAGTGGCAAAATGCAGTATTAATGACAAAGGGTTCCACTTGGTTCGCTGCCGTCTCGACAAGAGGTTGTCTCTACCGGCGCGTCCGCCACGGTATGGGGCGTGGCAGCGACAGATCGCCCGGGGACATGGTCTCCGGAGAAAAACTGCAGCACATCAACGCCTTGGAGTCGGAGTCTGTGCAGCGGGGTTGCAACACTTCCTCCCAGACCTGTGCGGACGGCATGTCTTGGTGCGGTCAGACAATACTTAAAAAAAAGTGTTTTTTCATATCAACCATCAAGGGGGGACACAGTCGTTAACATTGCTGTGGCTGACCCAGAAGCTCTTGACCTGGGCAGCCCCTCTTATCGCCAGCCTGAGAGCTGCCTACATCCCAGGGGTGCAGATGTTTCGGCCGATATTCTGTCTCGGGGACACCCACCACCGGGGGAGTGGAGACTCCACCCGGAGGTAGTGGGGGTCATTTCGGAGAGGTACGGCAAAGCAGCTGTAGATCTACTTGCGTCCGAACAGACAACACATTGCCCACTTTAGTTCTTCCTGGCAGACAATGCCAGTCCCCTGGATCAAGACGCACTGGCACATGACTGGCCGAGAGTGCTGCTCTGCACTTTTCCGCTGCTTCCCATGATAGGCCCAACACCCCTGAGGGTCCTTCAGGAGGGGCATCGGGTCCTTCTAGTGGCCACCTGGTGGCCAGAGAGAATCTGGTTTCCTTTGCTGCACAGGCTCTATTGCAGCTCTCCAATGCCTCTTCCCCACAGGACGGACCTTCTGTCACAGCTGGGGGGTCAGATCCTGCATCCCAATCCCAGTCGCCTCTAACTCTGGGTCTGGCCGCTACGGGGCCACTGTTTCCTTCACAGAGTATGACGGAAACATCGGACATATGATGACTAATGCCTGGGCCCCTTCCACACGACTGGTTTATACCCATATGTGGAAGGTTTAGCAGCTGGTGTTATGCAAGACATGAGGACCCTGTACACTGTCCTGTTTCTCTTCCTTCAAGCACTGCTTTCTCAAGGTTGGTCTCCATTCACTCTGGAAGTTTATGTTGCTGCCATCTTTGCTGGCATTCGGTGGCGAGTGGAGAAACGATAGGCCGTAACAAGGATGCTTTGTGTGTCTGAGAGGTGCCCGATGTTTGCACCCTCCCACATGCCCTGTTGTGCCTGTGTGAGACCTCTCTCTCGTCCTCGCTGCCCTGTGATCTCCTCCGTTTGAACTGTTGGCAGATGCAAGCCTTGAGTGTGTGTCAAAAGACTTTCTCCTTGCCATGGCTTCGGCGAAGCGGGTCAGGAAGCTACATGTGTTGTCTGTTCACAAGCCCTGTTGCCTTGGGAATCCAACTGGTGTTATTCTCTGGCCTGATGTTGGGTTTCTTCCTATTGTGGCCTCAGTTGCAGGCAACACTGTGCCCCTCCAGCTTGCTTGCCTTTATACGGATGGGCCTTAGCCTTTCTGCCCTGTTTGGGCACTGAAGGCATGTCAGACTCACAGCTTCTCTGCAGCAGTCTGATAATCTGTTTGTTTGCTACTCAGGGCCCTGCGAAGGGCAGGCTCCTTCTAAACAGCGTCTTGCACGTCGGATTGTGGACGTGGTGGAACGAGCGTACGTTCTAGAGGTCCGCCAACCCCCTACTGGTGTACGGTGCCATTCCACCAGAAGCATTAGTGCGGCATGGCCACTATGGCGGGGGTCACTCTGGAGGCTATATGTCCAGCAGCCTCTTGGTAATCCCCGAATACCTTTGCAAGGTTTTACAGGGTTAACTTGGCCGACTTTCACCCTTTGGTAGGGATCCTATCCCAGCACGCATCATCATCCCAGTGAGGCGGGCGTGTTTTCGGGTTGTTTATTTCTGTGCGATTCCTCAGGACTCTGTTGGTAATCGTCATCCAGTGCTTTAAGCACCGCCTCTGGCGGTCAGTAGGGATGAAATAGAACGAAAGTTACGACTGTAACTACGGTTCTATGAATCCCGGATGACCGCCAGAGCGCTCGGTCCCTCGGAATCATCGTGTTGTTCGCGAGAAGATTAAGGGACTGAGCTGTCGTTGTCACGTGATTATATGGGCTTCCGGTGTCACCGGGGGTTACACGTGACCATGTTGGTATAAGATTCTCGACCTGTGCATGCGCAAGAGTGATCATTCAGTGCTTTAAGCACCGCCTCTGGCGGTCAGTAGGGATGAAATAGAACGAAAGTTACGACTGTAACTACGGTTCTATGAATCCCGGATGACCGCCAGAGCGCTCGGTCCCTCGGAATCATCGTGTTGTTTGCGAGAAGATAAAGGGACTGAACTGTCGTCACGTGATTATATGGACTTACCGGTGTCACACGTGACCATGTTGGTATAAAATTCTCGACCTGTGCATGCGCAAGAGTGATCATTCAGTGCTTTAAGCACCGCCTCTGGCGGTCATCCGGGATTCATAGAACCGTATTTACAGTCGTAACTTTCGATATAAATTTGAGGAGGCCAGGTCATCTGGCGGAGCACCCTATCACTCTCCTTCTTGGTCAAATAGCCCTTACACAGCCTGGAGGTGTGTTTGGGGTCATTGTCCTGTTGAAAAAAAAATGATGGTCCAACTAAACGCATACCGGATGGAATAGCATGCCGCTGCAAGATGCTGTGGTAGCCATGCTGGTTCAGTATGCCTTCAATTTTGAATAAATCCCCAACAGTGTCCCCAGCAAAGCACCATCACACCTTCACACCTCCACATCCATGCTTCATGGTGGGAACCAGGCATGTAGAGTCCATCCGTTCACCTTTTCTGCGTCGCACAAAGACACAAATTTGGACTCATCAGACCAAAGCACAGATTTCCACTGGTCTAATGTCCATTCCTTGTGTTCTTTAGCCCAAGCAAGTCTCTTCTGCTTGTTGCCTGTCCTTAGCAGTGGTTTCCTAGCAGCTGTTTTACCATGAAGACCTGATTCACACAGTCTCCTCTTAACAGTTGTTCTAGAGATGTGTCTGCTGCTAGAACTCTGTGTGGCATTGACCTGCTCTCTAATCTGAGCTGCTGTTAACCTGCGATTTCTGAGGCTGGTGACTCGGATGAATTTATCCTCCGCAGCAGAGGTGACTCTTGGTCTTCCTTTCCTGGGGCGGTCCTCATGTAAGCCAGTTTCTTTGTAGCTCTTGATGGTTTTTGCGACTGCACTTGGGGACACTTTCAAAGTCTTCCCAATTTTTCGGACTGACTGACCTTCATTTCTTGAAGTAATGATGGCCACTCGTTTTTCTTTACTTAGCTGCTTTTTTCTTGCCATAATACAAATTCTAACAGTCTATTCAGTAGGACTATCAGCTGTGTATCCACCTGCACAACACAACTGATGGTCCCAAAAGGATTTATAAGGCAAGAAATCCCACTTATTAAACCTGACAGGGGACACCTGTGAAGTGAAAACCATTTCAGGTGACTACCTCTTGAAAAACATCAAGAGAATGCAGAGTGTGTGCAAAGCAGTAATCAGAGCAAAAGGTGGCTACTTTGAAGAACCTAGAATATAAGACATATTTTCAGTTGTTTCACACTTTTTTGTTAAGTATATAATTCCACATGTGTTAATTCATAGTTTTGATGCCTTCAGTGTGAATCTACCTTTTTCATAGTCATGAAAATAAAGAAAACTCTTTGAATGAGAAGGTGTGTCCAAACTTTTGGTCTGTACTGTATGTTGCATTATACTTACACTTTTATGTATTCCAGTAGGTTATTTTTCAGCTGTTGCTCATACTGTATCTACAGCTGCTTGTTAAAAAAAATGTCCCAGTAAGACATTTGGGACAAAGCTTTGATTCAGAAACGCCTTTTTAGAATAACTTTAGAATAAGAAAAACATATCGAGATTAATATTGTATATCGGCATTCAGCCTAAAAATATAGAGAAACAATTTTTGGACCATGTCGCCCAGGCCTGAAACATGTGGCAGAAAACTAACACTTCACATCACCCTGAACACACCATCGCCACAGTGAAATATGGTGGTGGCAGCATCATGCTTTGAGGAGAAAGGAGAGGGAAGCTGGTCTAACTGTGGCAAGGCCTGAAAAACGCAGTTCACAGACTCTCTGCATCCAGTCTGAGCTTCAGCTGTTTTGGAGAGAGGAATGAGCCAAAACGTCTCCAGATGTGTAAAGCTGGTAGAGACATACCCTAAAGGACGTGTAGCTGTAATGGCAATGGCTCGAAAAGTATTGACCCAAGGTGGGCTGAACATAAATGCAGAATTACTGGATCAATGTGTGCTTCTGTGCTTTTTTGTCTCTCTTGTTGTGTCTCTGCTCTGTCTTCTGTAACCCCCAGTCGGTCGAGGCAGATGACCGTTCATACTGAGCCCGGTTCTGCCGGAGGTTTTCCTTTCCGTTAATGGGGAGTTTTTCTTCCCACTGTCGCTTCATGCTTGCTCAGTATGAGGGATTGCAGCAAAGCCATGGACAATGCAGACGACTCTCCCTGTAGCTCTACGCTTCCCCAGGAGTGAATGCTGCTTGTCGGGACTTTGAAGCAATCAACTGGTTCCCTTATATAGGAACATTTTTGACCAATCTGTATAATATGATTGAACTTGACTTTGTAAAGTGCCTTGACATGACATGTTTCACGAATTGGCGCTATATAAATAAAATTGAATTGAACTAGGGCTGGACGATAATTCAATAACAATATATATCGATCGATAGACGTGTGGCGCGATAGGAAAAAATGGGGTCGATAAAAGTTCGATAGAGAGTTTTCCTTTCTTCCTTTCAGCCTATCATATTAGTTGATGCTACAGTCACTACTTCCTCTCGACCAATTGTAATCGCGGACCCAGGCACGCCGTCACAAAGCGCTGCCCTCTCAAACCACAACACAGAGCACGTGAATATGTCGCAGCAAGTAGCAGCGGAGGAAACGGTCCCAAAACGGTGTTTTACTAGTTCGCCAGTCTGACAGAAATAAACCACAATGATTTGTAAAACTTGCAAGAAACCGGTAAAAACAAAGTCTGGTAACGCAACCAACTTGTTTCATCACGTAAGCCGCTCAGCCGCTCACTACCGCAGCAGCGCGAGCTGTGTCAGCCCTGCGCGTCTTCGTGGTAATCTTCTGGAACTTCTTCCAAAACAAAGCAGGTATAGCAGCTAAACTGGGCTCCCTTCTTTGTGATAAAATGAAAAAGCGTCCAAGCGGCATAAGGACATCACGTATGCAGTAAAATGCTTCATAGTGATGGATATGCCGCCGTTGTCTGCAGCTGAAAAACCTGGCTTCAAACAATTACTCGCCAGTCCTGATCCGCGATATAAAGTTCTGGGCTGCAAGTTTTTCTCTAACAGCGCTCCCTAAATAGTGCAACGAGTGCAGGGAATCAGTGCAAAATGAGCTGCAATCTATGTCTTCCCACGCCACAACCTCGGACCTCAGCCCTGCGTCAGCCTCTCAATTATGAAACCTGAGAAGTAACTAGTGTACTATTCCCACCTAAATAGGCTATTTTATTTATTTATTTGGTATATTTATTTTGGTCCACTATCCGGCGTCTCAGGAGGGGGAAGCAGTGCAGTACCAACACTGTTTACAGTGGGGGTGGTGTGCTGCTGACCTCGACTCGGGACGTCGTGCGTCGGTGGGCGGAATACTTCGAAGACCTCCTTAATCCCACCAACACGTCTTCCATTGAGGAAGCAGAGCCTGAGGACTCTGGGTCGGGTTCTCCCATCTCTGGTGCTGAGGTTGCCGAGGTTGTTAAAAAGCTCCTCGGTGGCAAGGCCCCGGGGGTGGATGAGATTCGCCCTGAGTACCTTAAGGCTCTGGATGTTGTGGGGTTGTGTTGGTTAACGCGGCTCTGCAGCATTGCGTGGACATCGGGGGCAGTTCCCCTGGATTGGCAGACTGGGGTGGTGGTCCCCCTATTTAAAAAGGGGGACCGGAGGGTGTGTTCCAACTGCAGAGGAATCACACTCTTAAGCCTCCCTGGTAAGGTCTATTCAGGGGTTCTGGAAAGGAGGGTCCGTCGGATAGTCGAATCTCGGATTCAGGAAGAGCAGTGTGGTTTTTGTCCTGGCCGTGGAACACTGGACCAGCTCTATACCCTCAGCAGGATTCTTGAGGGGGCATGGGAGTTTGCCCAACCAGTCTACATGTGCTTTGTGGATCTGGAGAAGGCATTCGACCGTGTCCCCCGGGGGATCCTGTGGGGGGTACTCCGGGAGTATGGAGTACCGGACCCTTTAATAAGGGCTGTCAGGTCTCTGTACTACCGGTGTCAGAGTCTGGTCCGCATTGCCGGCAGTAAGTCGGACTCGTTTCCGGTGAGAGTTGGACTCCGCCAAGGTTGCCCTTTGTCACCGATTCTGTTCATAACTTTTATGGACAGAATTTCTAGGCGCAGCCAAGGTGTTGAGGGGATCCGTTTTAGGATTGCGTCTCTGCTATTCGCGGATGACGTGGTCCTATTGGCTTCATCAGGGCGTGATCTACAGCTCTCACTGGAGCGGTTCGCAGCCGAGTGCGAAGCGGCCGGGATGAAAATCAGTGCCTCCAAATCCGAGACCATGGTCTTGAACCGGAAAAGGGTAGAGTGCCTTCTCCGGGTTGGGGAGGATGTGCTGCCCCTAGTGGAGGAGTTCAAGTATCTTGGGGTCTTGTTCACGAATGAGGGGAAGATGGAGCGGGAGATCGACAGGCGGACTGGTGCAGCGTCTGCTGTGAAGCGGGCGCTGTACCGATCCGTTGTGGTGAAGAGAGAGCTGAGCCAAAAGGCGAAGCTCTTGATTTACCGGTCGAGCTACGTTCCTACCCTCATCTATGGTCATGAGCTTTGGGTCGTGACCGAAAGAACGAGATCCCGGATACAAGCGGCTGAAATGAGTTTTCTCCGTAGTGTGTCTGGGCTCTCCCTTAGAGATAGGGTGAGGAGCTCAGTCATCCGGGGAGGACTCAGAGTAGAGCCGCTGCTCCTCCACGTCGAGAGGAGCCAGTTGAGGTGGCTCGGGCATCTGGTCAGGATGCCTCCTGGACGCCTCCCTGGAGAGGTGTTCCGGGCACGTCCCACCGGGAGGAGGCCCAGGGGAAGACCCAGGACACGCTGGAGGGACTATGTCTCCCGGCTGGCCTGGGAACGCCTTGGGATTCCTCCTGAGGAGCTGGCCCAAGTGGCTGGGGAGAGGGACATCTGGGCCTCCCTACTGAAGCTGCTACCCCCGCGACCCGACCCCGGATAAGCGGAAGAAGACAGACGGACGGATATTTATTTTGGTCATTTTACTGGTCACTTTAGTTTATTCTTTGTCAGTATTTAATAACATAACTCAGGTCTTTTAAGTTATTTTTCTTTAAAAAAATTCTGTTATGGTTAAAAAAGTTGGTTAAATAAAGATTTAATTGGAATTCTGTGTTTGTGTTCTTTATTAAAATTAAAGAATTTAGCAATATCATAAAATGTCCAGGCAGAGCTGCACATAAAATATGGATTTAAATATTTTCAATAATTATCGATATTGATCAATATGCATTTTTTTATCGATAAGCTTTTTTGCTATATCGTCCAGCCCTATGCAGAACGCTTTTCAGATTTTGTTTTTAAAGTTTCAGAACCCGTGTACATCCTTCATCCACCTTTACGTGGATCATCCACCTCACACTTAGGCACTTTCTGTTCGTCTACTGCATGAAATCCTAAAGTGACTCATTTCAAGCGCTATGAAAACTTTTGCAAGCACTGCATTTACAAAACAAAAACAATCTCATTGCTCAGCAGCCGTTAGAACAAAACATCACACGCAGCGGACTAATTGCTGCTGTGTTACTTAATGATCAACTTGCAGCTCTTACCGGCCGTAGATGACCTTGGCCAGGCAGTCCCGCCTCACTCCGCACTCGGCCTGGGAGCAGGGCTTCAGCACGCTTTGCTTCCCTGCCTTCAGGGTCCTCACTCTCAGACAATTCCCGAGCTTCTCTGCCGGGACGCCCAGCAGCTCGGAGGCTCTCTGCAAGAAGTCTACAGAGATGTGGTTTTAGTCTATTAGTAGCAGAGATGTTACTCAAGTGATTTGTTAAATCAAACATAATGATCAACACCGGGATTTATGAGATTTCATAACATTTGTCGATTAGTTTACGTGTCCCAAACATAGGGCTTTTTGCGTATTTGTTGAGTTGGTGATAAACCTGCAGAATCAAAGCTACCTTCAGAGCGTTCATCCAGGTCGCAGGGCTGTGATTCATTCGTTGAAGGGAAGAAACTCAGGTTCCCCAACTGCAGAATCCCTGCTAAAACCTGCGGTAGGAAAAAACAAACGTTATGTATGTGCAGTTTAAAAACAAAAGGAGCTCAAGTTAGTTGATATTAAAACGTATTCTAATGTTTAATAAAAGAGAATAGGTTAACCTTACCCGAAATATTTGTCTTTGCCTTTCTATATTAATCCCAAGGTGAACCATCGCCTCAACGGTTTCATGGAAACTATCCTCTATAAAACAAAGTTATTTGTCTCAGGGCATTACAAATAGCTCATAGAAAGCAAAAGTAGGCTTTCACACACATAAAAATTAAATACCAACCCTCGATTTGTTTGTCACTGTTCGGCAGCCACACGAAACACTGACTTTGTGGCATCTTCCAGTCTTTCCTCTGCTGGTCTGTGGCTCCGTTCATCATCTAGAAAACGGCACCCAGCTTTGTAAACACATGAAGAGGAGAGTCCCGTGGGCATCAGGCGGCGGGACTCACCTGGTAGAAGATGTGGAAGTTCCTTTCACTGGCTGGCTGGCAGGCCACCCGGGTCTTCTCCAACAGATACGTCTGCACCGAAGCACCAACCAACAGCTGATCCCTTGACGAGACACGAGTTGAACAGGGTCAGCTAACCCAATCATGCAACGGATCAAGTTGTGAGGAGAGAAAGAGGCCCAGGTACCTGTCGAGCTGCAGCTGGATGTACTTTCCGAAGCGACTGCTGTTATTGTTACGCAGCGTGCAAGCGTTGCCTGCGGGGCGATAAGTGACTGCTCACACCAGTACATGTCACAATAAAAAAAAAAAAAAAAAAAAAAAAAACATGCCCAGATAAAGTATCTCTAGCCCTGAAACTTTTTGCCATTTTCTCACAATACAAACACAAACCTTTAGCTTTGTTGTGAAGTGGAAGGAAAACCGTAATGGGTTTTAATAAAAATCTGGAAAGTGTGCTTTTTACCCTGTTCTGTTTTAGGTCTGAACTTTGACTAGGCCATTCTAACAGATAAATCTTCTTTGATTTAAACCTGTCCATCGCAGCTCTGGCTGCATGTTTAGGGTTGCTGTCCTGCTGGAAGGTGAACCTCTACCCCAGTCTGAAGTCTTTGCAGCGTCTCTAAAAGTTTTCCCTCCAGCATTTTCCTTTAAAACATGAATTTATGACCTAATCCTTTTTTAAGCTTCTCTGTAACTTTCTCCCTAACCTGATCTGCTCATTCTTGGTCTTTATGATGCCGGGTGTCCCCTGATGTTCTTTGGCAAACTTTTAATCCTCCATAGAACACCTGAATTTATACTGAGACTATATTACATAAAGGCTGACCATCTACTAATAAGGTGACTTATTAGATTAGATAGTTGTCAATGATACAGTTTTTTCACACATCATTACTTATCAAAGCAATTACCTCCACTGGATTGCATTTAGAGGTACAGAAACACACATGCATGCCACACTTCTGGCATTTTATCATAAAGCTCCATATCATTTATCTCATACTTACCAAAAGCTTCCATCAGAGGATTAGAATCCAACACTCTCCTCTCTATTCTCTCCACTGTGTCCTGACTGCTGACAGCGGGGGAGGAGGCCGCTACAATGGCGTAGTATTTCATCAGGCAACGAGACGTCCATGTCTAGAACAAAACAAATCACCCAAACTCAGAAAAGGCGTCATGAAAGCACCGCCTTTTCAGGGGAATTCCAGCCAATGCTTTCAAAAAGGAAACGCTAACCTGGTATTGTAAACATCTGACAGCATTAGCATTACTTTTAAGAGTGACATGCTGCCATCTCTATGGCTTTACCTTTCCAGCTCCGCTCTCACCGCTAACAACCAGCGACTGGTTCACTGGCTCCAGCTGACCCCGAACATTCCTGTAAGCCTCCTCCGCCACAATAAAGATGTGGGGTTTGAACTCCTGTTTTCAAAAACACACAGAGGAATCCATTGAATCGATTACTTTCAGCTTTATTTGGGGGGAAGGATTTGTAGGACGAGCCGTCGAAGCCCATGACAATGACTAGATCAATGATGATGTGGAGCTTTCGCTGTCATGATGTAAATACCTGAGGCTGAGTGGCGTAGTGATACTCCCTCATCACATCCACAGAGTAGAGGTCTGGAATGGGCTGGAAAGGGTTTAGGGCCACCAAGGTGCAGCCAGCATGGGTGTAAAAGACGTTCAAACTGTACCTGGCCTGCAGGCATTTTAGCACTACCAGAAGAACAATAAATATTACTCATTAACAGGAAAGACTTTACAAGGCTTAAGTTGAGCTCAATTTCTTCCATGGCTAAAGTTTTCCTTGATTAAAATAACCAGATCCAGAGAATCATCCAAAAGGAGCACAAGTGCTTCTGTTAGCAATCCTGCACCTCTGCCAAAGATGGGGAGGGGAGCTGAAAATGTCGTTGCAGCGTCCCAGCGTCTGTTGCAGAGCTGCTGCAGGAAGAGGGCTCTGAAGTTTGTCAGAGACTCCTCACATCTCCTCCATGAACCTACTAAAGGCTGCCATCAGACAAACGATACCAGAACACCAAAAGCAGCTCCATCAGATGGTAGACAACTTCTACTGTAAGCTGATAAAATGCTGAACTGCTGTTGAGACAGCATTTATTACAATAGCACAGTTTTGGTTTTTATCTATTTGATTTTTTAACCCATTGGGATGGGCTTATATGATTCCCACCTTATGTCTATAGTAAAGATACCATGATCTAATGGTAAGAACACAAGAAAAATATATGGCTTTTGTATAATATAATATAATCTAATATAATATAATTGTTAGAGTTTGTCTATAACATTTATTTGTTGGAATTTGGATACAAAGAGCTAAGCAAAAGTGTAGATTATCCATTTTACCTCAAAAGACAGATACGTGGCAAAACCACCAGATGTCGCCGTTGTCACTCCATGTTTCAACATGTCACTTTCCCTCATCCTGACCACCAGAGCCCGGCTTCACCCCCACCGCTCATCCCCACACTTATCCGTCTCTCTTGGAACCGCCCACTTTGGAGGCATTTTTCAAAATGTGTCTTTACATCGGGGTGAGTTACATTTTCATTGCTTTAATTTAAAACAACAAAATAAATCAATTATCCACAATACAGCTAAAATAATACGTCTATTAATCTAGTTAGGATCAAGTTTTCTACAAAACTTATTCATTGGTGTTAAGATTTTGATACTTATGATAAGATAAGATGCTTTATTTGTCATTATACACACAATGTGTGTACAACGAAATTTCATAGATCAGATGGAGGGTTAGCCTGAGCCGCTGCGACTGAGCGCACCGCCACTAATGGCCGACCTAACCAGCATGTCTTTAGTGGTAGGGGAAACCAGAGTGCCTGGAGGAAACCTACGCAGACACGGGGAGAACATGCAAACTCCACACAGAAAGGCCCCTGCTGAGCCCAGGACTTTCTTGCTGTGAGGCAAGAGTGCTGACCACTGTTCCACCGTGCCGTTGGGCTGATGCAAAACCATAAGAACCACCTGCTAAATTTAGTAGCAGAACACTAAACTACAACTTTATTATTCCAGTCATTCTTCACTTTAGAGAAAGACTGGGAGCATAACAAGCTGCTTACGGCTGCTTTTATTAATCACACCATCAGTTCTGCATCAATTTGTCCTTCTTGTAAGGAAAAGAAACTTGAGCTAGCCCTCTTTCAGCCAGCTGAACAGCAGTTTGCAGCATCTCATTTAAAGACTTTCAATTGTGGGAACAGTACGATAGAAAAGTGGGACTTTTTAAAACTTTAGTATACCTCCATGGTCCACCCATTACACAAAATACATGATACAGAAACTTTACAGGAGCATTTGGACGTTTGACATCCACTACCTGTTGCTGGAGTCACTGGGTTAACTTTGGTGAGGTCATCAAAAGTGTGCAGCTGGTCCTCGTCAATAAGGAAGGCCTGAACATCCCCCACCAAGGAATCATTTAGCGATGGGTGAGGAGAGCTGACGTTCTGGATGAATCCATTCACCTGTGTGGAAAGATTAGGTGAGAGAATGCCATAAGGGAGGGTGCATCTGGAAGCCTAACAGATGATGATTGCAGTTTTTGTACATATTGTGCTTGTTATTGCCACAACATGGGGGACATAAACACAAACACTTCTCTGCAGAAATAAAAACAAGCACTTTTCTGCATCCACTGACATCCTCGTGACACTAAGGGTTATTCAGGGTTCTTACAAATTTTTGCATTTTAAAATCCACACATTTCAAAACAACTTTTTTAAGACTTTTTTTCCAGTTATCTGACACACTGAAAACATCCAATTAGATTGAGTTTACTTGTCTTTTTTCTCAGGCAAATCAACCATTTAACATAATTTTCAAGCTGGTTTCATGGTTAAAGGACAAGTTTTTTTGTTTGTTTTGTTTACATCAGGACAAACCTAAATTGGTTAAAATCTATTATAAGAAGAAAAGAATTACAAAAGAAATGTCAATCGCTAGCACACTAGGATTTAGTTTGAAACCTAGAATTAAACGGATCTAGAGGTTCAAAAACCGATCAAAGCAACTCAACATGCCAACATTTATTTCATTTTCAAACTAAAGAGCAGAATACATATACATGCTGATGCGTTATAGACAAAAAAAAGTGCTGTGTAAAAAAAAAAAAAAAATTAATTCTGAATTGATTTCCATATTAATTCCTTAAAATCGATTCATATAGCCAAACACATCCTCTGTTTTCTACCCTGGATCTGTTTGGGTATTCTGCCCTTCAGCATGTTTGTGAAAGCAATTGTCTCAACATTCTGGGAGAGGGTTTGGTCCTTGCGGCCGCCATTAACTACCATTACTTTATTAATTTGCTGTTGAATCTTGATATAATACCAGTATCAATATGTTGTTTAACTACAGTCATGTAATTCAGGTAACAGTAAAAAAAAAAAAAAAATTAATACCACCAATCCAATCTGAGATCTGATCAGATCGAGAGAAAAAAAATCTATTCTGAATCTTGAGAATTGGAATCGAATCAATTTTTGAAGTTTGAATCGATACCCAGCCCTAGGAAAACGCAGTGACTGCTGATAGTTTTGATCCAGTAAATTAATAGGAAAAAAACGTACGTTTCTGCATTTAAGCTGCAGATCACCGATGAGAGTCAGTAAATTGACATTGGCCTATTCCAATCTGTGGCTGACAGATTCATCTCTAATGGATGTTGATTACTATTTTTGCACATGACGTCTCTTGAATTTTTTATGGCTTATTTTTTTAGAAGTAAAAAAAATATATATTTAAAATCTGTGAACTGAGTCACAGACACTTTGCCCTGACTTAAAGCCTGCCATCTGACCTGAACCTGCAGCCTTCCCTTAAGGCTGCCAGCTGTCCAAGGCACTGTGTCCAACACACTTAATCCTGCAGCCGGTAACCTACATCCCAACATTCCTCCATTTTTAGACCGTGACAATCACCTGAGGTCACGTATTTAGTAAACAAAACAACACAAATTGTAATTATCGGTACATATAGTCTAAATCAGTAGAAGTAGATTATATATACATAATTCTCACAGCTAACAGTACAAAGTAAGTGATTTATATTTGTTGTGACACTTTGTTTCACAGGTAAACGCAACATTTATGTCCACTGGGAGAATTATTATTAATCAGGCGCAGAGCGGTCACAGGTATTTTATGTCGCCTTGAATGAAAAAAAAACGTAAACTGTATGCCTGTTATTCATTCATATGTAAGAACAGGTGATGACCGGTCGTGTTTAATGTTAAAATATACGTATTAAAAGTTTGTATATTCAGAAAAATTGTAAAAACAGTTCCGTGAAGTCCCGGTGAAAAACTTGTGCTCGGGTCCTAACTTACCGCCGCTGCCCCTCCTTTCCTGGGTCTTACAGCAACGTTACGGCGCTGGTCGGTGGAAGAACTCATTTATTGATCCTCTTTCAATATCTGTCCTGAAACTCAGTCGGAAAAAAACTGGTTCTGGGCGATTGGTCCTTCTTTCTAATTTAAACGAGTTCCTATTCTACAGATAAAAACGTTATTTGAGCAACTCCACTGCTGTCAGCAACGCCTCAAGGACTTCTACTGCTTGTCCCGCTGCCTGCCTGGCTCCCAGACCACACGTCATTCCCGCCCTCCTCCTGGCCATTCATTGACTCCTCTGTACTGTAGGACCAGTCAACTGCTAAAAAAGCTTTTATTTACAACTTCATAGTTTTATTATTCTTCTAACTGGATTCATGTTCCGTTTTGAGTTTAATTTTACATTTAGGATCCAACTACGGCCTTTTAAAATGTCCACAGTGGGACACATTTTCTAAATAGTACATATGATCTCAAAGTGTTTCACAGTGTGCCATGTAAATGAATTTTACGAATTGTGTATTATCATAACCTCCCGTTTTATGAAATTGTAAGCAAGAATTGTATATTTAAAAGTCACTTACGATTGGAACCTAAAACCTAATATTTTGGAAGAAGTTCCAAAAATCCCAGCCTCCTCGAATGCACCGTGGGTCTCAAACACGGAAGTGAGTGAATGAGCCATAGCTGCGTATGGATAGGTTCTGCGAGCCTAGCAAAATAACAATGCCGTTAAACAGGTATTTCTTCATCTTCCACGTTTAACAGCCAAAGTCGTGGTAAGTGCGGGTCACTAGACACCTTGCTATTTCTGACGTTAGGGAAAAATAAGGACCAGATTATTTTTGTTGACTGTAGTCGCTTGCTGGTGACATCCTGCTTTAGGGCGCAAAACATTATCCGAACCTTTTTTGTACGTGAAAGCTTACGTATGGATGGACTTGTTCTTCTCCAGCGCTTGTTAGCAGATAAGCTAAGGTTTCCTTTATGTGTTACAAAGTGGGTTCATATACTGTAACAAGCTGTGATATTGTTTCAGCGTTATGGTTGTCTTTAATCCGTTTCTGAATATATTTCAGGTTCTTTAAAGGTTACACTGTGAAAGTTGAAGATGCTGTGCAGGGAACCTCTCCTGAAAGTTCTCCAAACGTGAACGTCAATTGAACCTTTAGAGAGCTTTTTTTTCTAATAGTTCCCAAACGTTCCCACTCTCAATGTTGCAACCAAAATTGTGGAAACATTTAGGCAACATTTCTTTAAGGTTCTCCAAGGGTTTAACATAAAAGTTGTAGGGACCTTAAGGCAATATCCGTCGGTTCCCTAAAGATGAAATCGCAAACTTTGTAGATAGACTCAAGAGAACCTTTGAAGCACATTTCCTGATAGTTCTTTAAAGGTTGCACTGTCAGTGTTGAAACTAGCGCTTAAAGAACCTTTAGGAATATTTTTCTAAGGTTTTTTCCTGGAAATGTTACAAATAACCTTTAGGAATTGTTCCCTTAAGATTTGCTAAGGATTGCATCATAAACGTTGCTGAGAGTCTATAAGGAAGCTATATACAACATTCCTAAAAAATCTGCATTATCAATTTGAAACTAACCTTAAGAGAACCTTTAAATAACATTTGACAAAGGCTCTCTTAAAGTTACATTGTGAATGTTATAAGTTTAAGGAAATGTTCACCAAATGTTTTCTAACGGTTATGCCATAAAAGTTGGTGATCTTCAGGGAACCATGAGAGAATTTTCTTTGGTAGTTCTTAAACAGTCAGCACAGTAACTACAACTCGGAAAACCCCAAGGGAGCCTTCTCTTCAGGTTACACTATGAAAATTGCTTTGTGAAAGGTGTAGAGAACATTTAGGGAAAGATCCTTGAAGGTTTTAATGTTTGTGTTCCATCCTGTAATATACTGTTAGTTTTTGTTTTTTATTCTTTGCAGACTATGGCTCAAAGGGACGTGAAGGAGGGATTTGTCAGTAATCTCAACGGGACCAGTTTGGGAGAGGTGGCGCTTGGATCGTTTCTCGCTCCAGTATGTCTCATCAACAGGGCGTTCATCTTAGTCTTCTACTACCAGGCCAAGGGGACTCTGCCGCTGCCACTTCCCCTGATTTCCCATCTGCTCCTAGACTTTTCTGTCGTTGTGCTTCCCCTTGTATTATCTTGTACAGTTCTTAGCAGCATTCTTGTCCAGGTGATCGTCTGCCTGAGTTTTATTTCAGCTTGTGTGTTCTGCTACATCTGTCGCACCAGCTTCCAGTCCTCTGCTCTGCAGCTGCAGAAGATTGTCGGCACCTTCCTGCAGAGTCACGTTCAGTTCAAGCAGGTTCCATTTGTGACTCTCTTCAGAGTATTTGTCAATGTGAAAACGGCCATTAGCATCCTTGCTGTAGACTTTAGCGTCTTTCCAAGACGATATGCCAAAACGGAAACCTACGGGACCGGCGTTATGGACTTTGGAGTCGGGGCATTTGTTTTTGCAAACGCTCTCGTCAGTCCGGAGGCACGAAGGAGGGGCATCTCAGGATCCAAGATGAGCCATGTCACAAAGCAGATCCTTTCTGTTTGGCCCCTGGTGGCTCTTGGCATAGCAAGGCTCGTGAGCATCAAAATGACCGGCTATCACGAGCATGTAACAGAATATGGCATCCACTGGAATTTCTTCTTCACGCTGGCCATAGTCAGAGTTCTGGCTTCTGCTCTTTTGGTTGTTATACCAGCTGGACAGTTGTGGCTCTTTGCCCTTCTGATCAGCGGGTCTTATCAGTTTGCTCTTGAAACGTCTGACCTAAAGTCCTTTCTAATGCACAATAATGACAGGGAAAAGGACTTTCTGCACGGCAACAAGGAGGGCATATTTTCCATATTAGGCTACGTTGCCATCTACCTGACAGGAGTGCAGATTGGACTCTATGTGATGCAACCAAGAGCTCAAGTCAAAGACTGTCTAAAAATGCTATTTTTCCTTTGTTTGGGAAGTTTGCTGTTGTACACCACTTTGTTCGCATGCCAGACTCTCTTAGAGCCAGTCTCTCGCCGCTCAGCGAATTTACCCTTCGTCGTCTGGAGTGTTGCTCAGTCTTTGTTTTTCATGTCCTGCCTTGGCCTGGCGGATTTGGTTATACTGTTCTCAAAAGGAGCATCCCACTGTCATTTTCTGCCATCGTCGATGAATTTTCAGGAAACTAGCATCGACTCTCTGACTTCTAGAAAGAGAGTTGAAATGGAGAGACTCTGCCTCATCCAGGCTGTCAGCAGGAATCAGCTGGTTTTTTTCCTGCTCGCCAACCTCCTGACGGGGGTAACCAACTCTCTCGTGGACACGCTCGGCTGCAGCACTTCATTTTCAGTCTGCATCTTGCTGTCGTACATGCTCATGAACTGCCTCGTTATATTTGGTTTGCATGTCTGTGGAATTACAGCAAAGTTCTGGTGAGATTCGTATCTGTAAGCTCAGCATCTTCATGTCCTCGTTTTTCAGTTTATGTGAAGCTTGAGTTAACGTGAACTGAAAACAAAAACAACGGGAAAACATTAAAGATGTAAAAATATGCCAGCTGCATGGGGATATTTTAGTATTTATGATTATTTGTGGTAATACTGTCTTAAATGGTTGTTTTGTATGTGTATAGTTAGGGGACTTGAATATAAATTCATGTGAGACTAATCTTGGTTCTCTTTTATTGACACGTCAAGGCCATGTTTGGGCAAATTTACCTGAGCCGGCCTGAGGTTTAACCTGAGCCAGCGTTCTGTCAGTGTGGCATAACCTGTCAGATTAGCATACCGGTAGTTGATTTTTTATATCTCGTCTGTCAGTGTAGACCAGGGGTCCTCAATTCTGGTCCTCGAGGTCCGGTGTCCTGAAACTTTTAGATGTCTCCCTGATCCACCACACCTGAATCAAATAATCAGGTCATTAGCAGGACTCTGGAGAACTTGACATACCGAGAAGCTAATTCAGCCACTTGATTCAGGTGTGTTGAACCAGGGACACATACACGAGGACCGGAATTGAGGACCACTGGTGTAGACTATTTTTTTGAAATTGCATACATACATGCTGATGGTGCTTGTTAGAAAATACAATTTATGATGGGGTATACTGTGTTGATTTTAACATGTTTAATCTCGATCAGTTTGGGGGAACCTGCTAAATGCTAATAACTTGGTCCAACGGCACAGTGAACGATTTTACGGGAGATTAAGCAATTTTTTTTCTTGCTAAAACAAATGATAGAAAACTTCAGTGTATGTTTCTTACAAGGGATGCAATTAAGTCATGTGTAATTCATACGCAATATAATTCACATAAACCACTCGTAGTCAGAGGTTTACTAAAATGATGAATGGAATTTAGCGCATGCGCAATTATGCAGGTTTCATTGCAGTGCATGCGCATTAACCAAAGTATGCCGTTCCGATGGGTATAGTAAACCATCAGAACACCGGCCCGAGGCAAAGCAAACTACAGTAAGTCGCAGAGCACCCCCAAACCATCAAGTGCCTCCAATAAATGGTTGGATTTTAACACAAACACTAGATCTAAAATTTCTCTATTTGTTTGAGAATGAGAATACCATTACATTTGATTTGGTGGTTTCAGCAGAAATAAATGATTTTGAATGGTTTAAAATTGAGATTTGTAGGAACTGATAAGTTTACTTTGTAAAAGTTTGAAGGATAATCTTCATTTTTTGATTGTTGTGTGAACATAGTTACATTCTGAGTTAAATCTTGGCATTTTGAGCTCGCTTTGTTCACAAACACATTTCAACAAATAAAAACCAATTATCTGATTTCTTTTAAGCTCAGCACAGTTAAACTTCAAATTGAAATCTCTCCCAGCTCTCACTTGATCTATTTTGAAACAGTTAATGGAGGTGATATTTGTAAACAGAAGAGGGGCCCTGATTCAAATTCTGCTCAAGGCCAAATACAGCCTTGGGTCAGCCCAGTACTTGAATTCATGCGGGACCAGTTTACCAGTTGTGTACATACTAAGTTAATCATTTTAACAGTCATATTTTAATAGTACTTTTATCAGTTCTGCTGATTGCTTCTTGCTGGGGCCATATTTTATGGACACTGTAACGGCTTGTAAGTGGATAAAATGAATGACTTTTTTCCCCAAGTAGTTGCTTCTGAATAAAATATACTCTGCTGCTGCTTCCCAGCTTCCCACAAATATTCAAGTCTAGGTTAGTCTAAGTCGGCGTTGGGCTCCAAAATCAAATTTAGTTTACAACCTTAGCCCAGCCTTGAATATTTACCTAAATACATGTTGATTCAAGATCTGTAAGATTTCGTGAATTCTTTATGTGATGCCCTGGATGGAGAGGAATTAGCAAATCCATATGAATCTTTCTCTCTCCACAGTTCAGCAGTATTATTTAATTTCATGTAAATTACAGATATCACCTGTTAGAAACAACACTTTTATGCATTTTAACAAGCTCTAAATTTCTCGATTTCTTTAATTTTATTCTTAAAAGTAAACCTGAAATCTAACAACTGAAGCAACGTTAACTAGACAAAACATAATGAACCTTGCTAAATTATTAAAATTAGGAAAATGAAATTTTTAACTTCCAAGGGATGTGTATTGGGATTTCATGTCATAGACCAACACATTTAATAAAAATCACAAAAGGATTGTGTGCATTTATATTAATTAATTTTATATTAATTACATTAAATGGGGAATAAATTATGTTGAGGTGGATTGTATTTAGTAAGTATCTGATTTCTGAAGGCTATTGCGGATTCACTTTATTTACGGTTACCAGAATAAAGAGGAGTCTAAACAAAGCTCAACACACCTGTTATATATATATACATTTTATTTACATTCAGTTTTTTTTCCTAATCGTCTGTTTATGTTACTTATCCTAGTGTTATACTGAAATATTAGGAACTGATATAATTTACAATTAAAGTATTTTGTATATCAAAATATTTCCTTTTTGCAGCAAAAAATAAAGGACTATGTCCCTCAACAATTTCTAACTAACGCTTCCCCTGGGCCTCCTCCCACCGGGAGGAGGCCCAGGGGAAGACCCAGGACACGCTGGAGGGACTATGTCTCCCGGCTGGCCTGGGAACGCCTTGGGATTCCTCCTGAGGAGCTGGCCCAAGTGGCCGGGGAGAGGGACATCTGGGCCTCCCTACTGAAGCTGCTTCCCCCGCGACCCGACCCCGGATAAGCGGAAGAAGACGGACGGACGGACGGCTCCGTGATAGTATAAATGGGTTTACAATAAATTAAATCAAAACCAAAAAAAATTAAATTCCTTGGTTTATGGTTTGATGATAGAATTACATGGGCATTTCATATTCAGAAAATTATTGATAAGTGCAAAAAAGCTTTGAATGTTATGAGATGTTTAGTTGGTCATGAGTGGGGAGCAGACAGAACTGCTTTAAAGGCTATATATACAGGGTTAATAAGATCAGCAATAGACTATGGTAGTGTGGTTTATGGTTCAGCAGCTACTACATCACTTAAAAGAGTTAGAGTGTATACAGAGACTAGCTTTAAGATTAATTACAGGAGCATTTAAAACAACATCTATTGTAGCATTGCAGGTTGAAACTGGAGAAATGCCACTGGAAATCAGAAGAACACAACTGTTGCTAAATTACTGGGTTAGTTTGCAGGGTCATGGTCAAGATCATCCTACAAAAGAAACATTGCAGCCGTGTTGGGAAAGGGAGAGGAGACAAATAGGAAGTTTTGGATGGATAGTGGGGGTGGTGGGGGGGGGGGGGGGGGGGGGGGGGAATAAAAGAACTTCAATTAGATCAAATTAAATGTCCAACTATACCGTTACCAGTAATCCCTCCCTGGATCATACCTGATAATACAGTAGATCTGACATGGTTAGAAAAGAAAAAAGAAGGCAATATTAATCATAAACTGATACAGGAATATGTTAATAGTTATAATATGGTTATATTCAAATATATACAGATGCATCTAAAAGAGTGAGTGATAGGCTAGGTATTGCATTTTATGTTCCAGATTTCAATATCAAAGTAAATAGGAGAATAAATAATGAATTATCAGTATATACAGGAGAATTATTAGCAATATTATTAGCATTACAATGGATAGAGGAAGTAAGACCATTAAGAACAATTATATGTTCAGATTCGAGTTCAGTTTTAATCAGTATACAAAATAATTTTTCGGAAAGTAGATTAGACAGCTTAATTGAAATACAGCAAATTCTATATCAAGTTTAAATGATGGGTATTAGTGTTACATTTATTTGGGTGCCAGCACATATAGGGATTAATGGAAATGAAATTGCAGATAAGATTGCTAAGGAAGCATCAAAAATAGAACCATTGATATGATGATTAATTTAAGTAAGACAGAAATTAAAAGTATCATTAAACAAAGGATGAAGGAAAGGTGGCAAAAACAATGGGAAGAAGAAAGGAGAGGAAGATGGTTTTATAGGATTCAATGGAAAGTCGGAGAAATGAGGATAGCAGAAGAGAGGAAACCGTTATTTCAAGACTTAGATTTGGACACACAGGATTAAATAATATACTATTCAAAATAGGGAAACATATGTCGGGCAAATGTGAATATTGTGGACAAGACGAAACAGTAGAATATGTAGTGATGTATTGTAAGAAGTATGAAGAAGAAAGAAGGAATTTGGTTAGAGACCTTAATAAGGAGAAAGTTAAATTTGACATGGTGGATATTCTACAGAAAAAGTCAAAAAAATGTTATCAATATTTATTTAAATATTTAATAATAGGAATAATTAGGAGGATTTAGTATTTGTAAATTAATATTATATAGATATATAAATATAAGCAGTGTTGGGTAAGTTACTTTAAAAATGTAATCCGTTAGTTACAAGTTACTTTGTTTAAAATGTAATTGTGTAACTTTTTCGATTACTTTTAAAAAGTAATGTAACTAATTACTTTGATTACTTTTTGATTACTTTAAGGTTTTAATGAGTTGATTGACCCATGTTCAACATTTAATTTTTGAGAACTGAATGTGAACCTTAAAAAAGCGGAATTGGGAATTGACACTTGTATGACTCTATTCCTGTATATCCATCAGTAGTTAAAGGACAAGAGTCAGCAAATGCAAATTCTGCCCTGTAAAACAATGACAGCACAATTGTTGCTGTATGATCTGAAGCCCCATTTGGAGCTTTTAAACAGGCTTTGAAAAACCTTGATAATTTGCTGCTGTAATATTATAGATTTTTTAGAATAAAAAGCTAGCAGATGTGCATAATCAAAAATAACAGAAATACAATTATAGAGCATTCAGTATTGTAAGAAAGCCCACACTGTTTCTGGATAAATAGATTATTGTATGAGTTAAGTTCTGTTCCGTTTTCTGCCTTTTTCGTTGTAAAACTGAAATGTCCCATGCTGCTGAATGCACCACAGCTTTCCGACGCTCACGAATGCAACACTGTGAACGCTGAGCTGTAGACGCGCGTTTGATTTTCCGCTTAGACAAAGTTTTGCAGTTTCACAACACACGTCGGCTCTCACGGTTTATTGTTGTGTGTGAATAACAAGAGGTGGCTGTCAACAAGCTTGAAGGCTGTCATGTTTGATGCGCTGCTTGAGCTGAAATAAAACCGTGAAACGTCCGCTCGCTTGCTGTTCTTTCAGAAGGCTCCAGCAGCACAGGATGGATCATCAGTGATAGAGACAAGGAGCCGTAGCGGGGAACGGCGATACAGGGCGCGAAGCAATAAAACTATCATTACATATTTCGCAAAGGTTTTTCTTTATATTTTTTAAAAAATGTAACTAAATTTGTAATTCTTAATATTTTCGGAAGTAACTGTAACTGAATTACATATTATCTCATTGTAACTGTAACGAATTACAGTTACTATTTTTTTGTAATTAAATTACGTAACGTCGTTACATGTAATCCGTTACTCCCCAACACTGAATATAAGTATCTTTAGGAATAGAGCCATTCTGATCCATACTCCTCACCAGTTGGTGGCGGTAATGCACACCGAAAAGATGTTTGCCGAAAAAGAAGAAGAAATCAAAACACATGGCGGTAATATTACTGTGTCCATCAGTTATTAGATATATCAAACAGAAATAGCTGTTGCAAACACCCGAATATTTAGAAATAAAAATAATTAAGATTAATAGGGGTGCCCAAACTTTTTCATATGACTGTATATATATATATATATATATATATATATATATATATATATATATATATATATATATATATATATATATATATATATATATGTTTGTGTATATATATTTGCATGTGTATGTGTTATGAATATAAGGATCAATTTGTTAAATCTAAACATTGTGGTCTTCATTATTTCATAAAACAGTGTCACATGTGAAACTTTAGGAGCAGACTTTTTGGGGGAGTATTAAAGAGGTAAAATTACTAATATGAGAAAAAAAGACCTAGGACGATAAAGTAAAAAAACAAAACAACAACAAAAAAACATAAAAGTGGTAATGTTATGAGAAAAACGTCATATTATGAGAATTAAGAGGGAACATTTCCAGAATAGTCACAGTTTGCAGAATTATTTCACTCCTGGAGTAATAGGGCCAGGTTAGATTATTTTAATTATTTTTGTTCTTTACGAGAATAAATTCAGGAGAATGAAGCTAAAGGGATACGAAAATAAACTTGTAATATTACAAAAAAAATACTACGAATACAAAGTATATTCAGAGATTAAAGTCCCTCTGATTCTGTTTAAGTGACTGAGTAACTGCAGATTTGCCACATTTAAGATGGCGAACGCTCTGACGCATCGCAGCATAGGCAGAACCCGCCCAATAGACCCTTTTCACAGTGACGTCATGCAACTTCCGTTCTGCGGTGAAGCAGGGTATCTTTATTTCCGCTTTCTCCCGAGCAGTGTTTTTACATATGGATTTCACACAGTCCCTCACCAATCTACCCAAATTTCGTTTGGGAGACGTGCACAGACTGGCACAAAAGCTTTCGACCACACCAGCCTCCAAACTCGACAAAGATGACAAGTTCTTTGTGGAACAATACCTTTTCGATTATGAAGGTAAGAGCTTTGTCTTCTTAGCTCTGTTGTTAGCATAGATGCTAGGATAATGATAGCAATGCTACCAAAAGGAATTTTGTCATTTATTAGTTTTCTATTTCTCCATTATATTGCTACGCTAGCTTTATTGCTATATCGGCTATTCTGTTTCACAGCTTTTAGCCAATGAGTCTCACCAGGGATATAGTTGATGTATAATGTTGAGCCTTTTCATACTTTGTTTTGGAACAGTGTCAATGCTTTTGGCCACTTGGTCACAGTTAGAGCACGCTGTCACACCTCTATGAATAAAAATGAGGAGCCTCATTCCCTCCCGTTTTTTTTTTTTTTTTGTGTAGTATTTTACTGAGGTTGCAGACTTTGCAGTATCCCTCAAAATTCCTCTGTGGGTTCAGTGTGTTTCTCAGTCTCGTCAGTACATTTGGAGCCTCAATTAATAAAATAATTCTGCCCATTCCTGTTAAAACTGTGATAGTTTAGGACATCATAGACTGAGAAAGACGCTGTCAATAATGTTGCATGCACACTAATAATCAATTCATTATAGTATTTATGGATTATGCTGCTGTCAGGGCAAACCCCTTGTGTCCTATACTGTTATTTTTGAGGAACTGACCAAAAAAACATGGATTTTAAAAAACTTCAGACATCACACTTCATATATTTTAGTTATTTATTACATAGATACTTCATAGCAGCTCTGTCCATTTTACCTTTTACCTGTCCTGTTTATCCTGCTGCCTTGCTCCGGTTCCCCTCTGCCTTACAGAAGAGCCTGCTGCCGAGCTCTGGTGGGTTCTCCCCTGAACTGTCAATTCTCTTCCGAGCTGTGGACCCTGCTGCCTGTTCCTGGTTCCAAGAAGTCTCTCTCCGGGCCGTCAGCTCCTGCCAACACCATCACCCTGTTCCCGTGCAGTTCTACCTCGCTGGTTACATCACCCTCCATCCCATCAAACCTTCAATAAAGACTTTCATTTTAAGTCCCGTGTGTGTGGTTCTGGGTTCATCCAAAGACAAATTAGACTTAAACAACTTTATTTGTCATTATGTATGCACAGAGTGCGTACAGAACGAAATTCCGTTTGCATACAGCTTGAGAATTACAGTAAATTACAGGATAAAGTGCAGCAGTGATTTAACAGTAAACAATTGAAATGTAAACAATGCAGGAGAAAGAGACGGTGTGTGATCACAGTGTACAGGTGAGTATTTTTAAAAACCATTTGTATTTGCAGAAATTAATTAATTTCTCAGATTAATTTCCTTTCATTAACAAATTGATTTTGACAGCTCTAATAAAAATTTACGTGGTGAGCCACTGAAATTATCTTGGGAATAGCTAAATAAGCTTATAACTCAATTATCTTTAAGAAAGAAAGATGTTTAATTTGTTAAAGACCACTTGCAGAAACATAGGTGTCCTTGGAAGAGAAGTGCTGACTGCAGGCGTAAGTGCTGCTGCGAAGGATTTTAAAATTTGGCCCCTCGTCTCTTCTTATTGCTGTCACCCAATAGGCTCCAGTCTCAGCATCAGCCGGGAAGTCGTGAAAACTGAGATATGGAAAGTTTTTTTTGTTGTTCGAACACTGTGGGACACTGCAGTAGCAGTTTCTCTGTGATTGTGCCATGCTTGGTGGATATGATGCTGCTGAGAGATGGACAAAAGGGGAGAAAAAATAGATTAATTATAATACTTTTTAAAACCTTTATTTAACCAGATAAACTCCCATTGAGATTAAGATCTCTTTTTTTAAAGGTTGATCTGACTAAGAGGTCAGCAGCACATGTCATTACTAATACAGTATAATAAAACAATTTCAGGCTTCTACTTAAAATATACAGTATTTTGCACAAAAACTAAAAAAAAGTGCATTAATATAAGTGCAAATAATATTATTAAGAAAATTCATTATAATACACAGAAAATTCAGAAACAGAAGTACTGTCCAATAGACCCACGGTAATTTTTTTTAGGAATGAACAAAAAGATTCAAATGGAATAAGATCTTTTTAATTCAGTGACTGCAATTATATAACACGTCACCATAATCAAGTAAGGGGAACAATGTAGCAGATAAATGTCTCTTTTTTCACTGCGTGAACAAGATTTATTTCTATAATAGCAAAGCTACAGTAATCATTTTATAACATCTACATCAGATTAATGACAGGTAAGGTAAGCTAACAAGCTGCTGCATGTTTGCTTTGATCTTCATGTTACTGTCCCAATCAAAGCATCTATATAACAGCAATGATCGCTACAAATACTAAGGAAAATAAAGATAGTCAATAAGACACGTTTAATATTGTGCTCTCAGTCTTACTTAATGAAATCACGCTGATCACTGATAGGTAAAAGTTTGGTAAGGTAAGCTAACAAGCTGCTGCATGTTAGCTTTGATCTACATGTTACTGTCCCGATCAAAGCATCTATATAACAGCAATGATTGCTACCAATACTAAGGAAAATAAAGATGTCAATGCGACACATTGTGGTCTCAGTCTTACCTTATGAAATCGCGCTGATTATCAGTGAAACACCTCTTCACCTCCCGAATTTTCTATGTAAAAGCATGTAGCCGGAAGTAAAGATACCCTGCTCCGCTTCAAAACGGAAGTTGAGTGACGTCATGTGAAAAAGGTCTATGACGCGTCTACTCTTAGGCCGTTTCTCAATATGCGTTCCTGAGCGTTCTCGTGTGCTCGTGACACGTCATCAGCCTCAGCCCGAGCACTGTTCCAATACCGAGAACGCCAAATCTCGCCCGCCCTCTTTATCGAGCATGCATCAGAGCAGACTTGTGTGTTCTTCAGACTGACCGCTTGCCCAGAATGCACCGCGGCAAGATAATTTTTAGGCTTTTTAGAAATTAAAAATGTTGTTTTAAAAACATTTTCAATAAGATCTATTGTGGTGTAGTATATAGATAGTTTTGAATGTTAAAGAAATGCTAAAGAACTGTGCGTCTCATGACGTCACAAGTACGCTTCTGTTCCAATACACCATACGTGCTGCGTGCTCGCGTTCTTGTCAAGTCCGATCTTCCTGTGTTCTCGCCAAGACCGGACTTGACGAGAACGCGAGTCCGTGCTCGCGTTCTTGTCAAGTCCGATCTTCCTGTGTTCTCGCCAAGACCGGACTTGACGAGAACGCGAGTCCGTACTCGCGTTCTCGTGAATTGAGAAACGGCTTTATATTATGTCTATGGTTTCTCAGGCCGTTTCTCAACGCACCACATCCCCGGATGTTGTTCTCGCCCCGCCCTCTTTATCGAGTATGCATCAGAGCAGACTTGTGCGTTCTTCAGACTGACCGCTTTCCCAGAATGCACCGCAGCAAGATAATTTTTAGGCTTTTTAGAAATTAAAAATGTTGTTTTAAAAAAAAATTCAATAAGATTTATTGTGGTGTAGTATATGAATAGTTTTGAATGTTAAAGAAATGCTAAAGAACTGTGCGTCTCTTGACGTCACGAGTACGCTTCTGTTCCAATACAGATACGTGCTGCGTGCTCGCGTTCTCAAGTCCGATCTGTGTTCTCGCCAAGACCGGACTTGAATTTTTTTTTTTTATTATTAAAGATTTGAAAAAATGTACAAAATCACGTGGCATGTGCAAATATAAAGAAATGAGGTCTTACAATCTTAAGGCACACATATTAGAAGATAATAATAAATCAGAAACGACAAAAGCAAACATAAACGACAAATAAAAAAAACAAAGAACATACAACAACAAAACAACAACAATGGGGCAGTAGTTCTCAAAAAAATTGAGATCAATATAGGCGTTCAGAGCTGTATTCCATGCTTGTTTTTTTTATCAGTTTTAAGGTTCTTAAGTGGTTGTCCATTAGAAGGTTTTTAAAGGCTGAAAACACAGGTGTCCTATTACCCCATTTACAAGAATGGATGAAGAATTTCGCTAAAATGAGCAGGTTGTTAAGAATGAGGTCAGTTCTTCTGTCTCTGTGGATGGTTCCAAATATTATATCTTCTCTTTTAAAGGGATGATGGAGGGAAAGTTTTGCTGAGATCCAGTCCTGAAAGTTTCTCCAAAATGTACCAGTGTGCACACAATAGAAGAAGAGATGATCTGTTGTTTCAATGTCGTTGTCACAAAAGGTACAGGTGTTGGTATCAAAGTTGAATCTTTGCCTTAATAGTTCTCTGGATGGAAAAATGTTATTGAGAATTTTGAAATGAACTTCTTTAGCTTTAGGACTTAGAGGGTATTTAAGGTAAGCGGTTCTCCACTCTGAATCAGAAAACAAATTTAAAATGGAGTTTTTATTTGGTCTGGTAGGAATTAGTTAGATGTTGACGCATCCGTTTGTTAGAGTTACTTTGGTCCAAAAGGTTAACTCCAAAAAGTTGAACTGAAGGTTAGCTGACTGAGTGATTATATTTTGAACCAGATTTTTGACTGCAGTTGGGATAGAGTTCATTACTGTGTTAAACTGAGTGTGTGAGCAGTCCAAATTATATAATAAGCAAAATTCGTCATAAGACAGCCAGTCTCCATTGTCGTTAAGAAGATGTTTTATGGACCAAATACCTTTTTCCATCCAGTGAACCAAATACAGAGACTTGTTTCTGTGTGACCGGACTTGAATTGAGAAACGGCCCAAAAAATTTTTGATCAACGGGCAAGTTACACCTCACTTGCGCCCCCTGGAGGCTGCGCGTTCTACAACATTCGCAGTACGTACGAGGAGGAGGGGGCAAAGGTGAAATCCGTAATCAAGATTCCGCCACCGTAGCAGGCTCAGTCACACTTGTTTACTTTTAAGTTAACTTTCAAACGAGGGTAAGTCGAGACGATATAAACTTTTAAGCAGGCGCTCGTCTATGCTACCGAAACGCCATTCTGTTGTCAGTATTTTCGGCATATTTCCAAAGAAACTCACGGCTAAGTAGCCACTCACAGTTCCAACTTTCTATTAGCTTAGATTAGCTTGCTAACGTTAGCGTTGAGGAACAACGACGTTAACGAGCAGGTTAGCCAGGTTTGCCATCTTCGACAGGGCGAAGTCAAGCTACAATAATACTCCGACATGCCGTCGATGATGGAAGGAACGCCGCCTGATCAATAACGTGGTTCCCAAATTTGACGGAACGGCATACTTGATTTCTGAAGTTGTTTAGTGTAGTTAGCAGGAAGGCTAACGGTGGGTAATGGTTTAAAGGACGAATAAATACAGGCGAGCGTTGCTAGACGCGGCTCTCTAAACTGTACAATGTAAACCTAAAATGGGAAGAATCATCTATAAAGCTAATAACTTAATAATTTATCAATCCTTGCGTTCGTGTGCTAGCTTGGAAGAGTAAATCTGGGTCGAGACAACCCTGCTAGTCACTTTAGCAGTTGCTATAACAGTAGTTTGCTGTAACTTCCGCTGCTTGCTTCGTATTCTAAATCATACTCTAATGATAACGAACCCAAAAGATACATCGCTACCTTCGAGACGACCTCAGCTGCCCTCTATCCCTTGAGCAGGATAGCATTGGTTTGGTGGGGCTTTTGCTAAGGTTAGATGTAGCCAGTGAGTGTCATTCTTTGCACATTTCCTACAGCCTGTGATCGGCGCTGCGTGTGCGTGTAACCTGCAGGTGAGCTGCTCTACAGGCCAAAGAAGACATGGCACGCCTGGTAGCAGTCTGCAGGGAAGGCGAGGAGGACCACCCGTTTTTGGCCAGACAGATTCCCCTGTATATTGATGACACTATCACGGTAAGACCCCCATCTTCCCAGGAAATCCATCTAATAACTGCGTGACACGGACACAGTTAGGATTTAAGAAGATAGGCCCCTGTGGATCATTGTCACGTACGGTACATGCGTAAGAGAATTTGAAGTTTGCAATTCTTGAAAGTGTTGAGTGTATTTTGATTTTCAAAGTGGATCCCAACTTTGAGTTATTGAGTACAATGGGTGTTATTTCTGCCAAAACGTACCAGAGAAAACGGAAAAAACGCTCAGAAATTTAGCAGATTTTTCTGGAGGAGATGGTCTTGTTTCAGTTTTGTAGTTTTTCGGTTTCCAGTCGAGGTATATTCAGACAGCGCTAGTAAGGATATTGGTGTTGGAAAGCTGAGTTATGATTGTGTTCTTCATTAGGCAAGGCAAATGTATTTGTATAGCACGTTTCAGTACAAGGAAAATGCAAAGTGCTTTACGTGATTAAATATAGGAAAATAAAAACAGAATGAAAGCAAGTAAAAAAAACAACTGTCGGAATAAAATGTAGAAAAGTTTAAACAAAATCAAGCATAGGAAAATAGAAAACTAAAAGCAAATATTAAAAACAGTTGGACTACAAACTTAAACTAATGATGTTTCAGTAACAGTTTAACTAGAACAGTCATAGGCAGTCCTAAACAAATGTGTTTTTAACCTTGATTTAAAGGAACTCTGGCTTTCAGGACTTTTACAGTTTTCTGGAAGTTTGTTCCATATAAGTGGAGCATAGGAACTAAATGCTGCTTCTCCATGTTTGGTTCTGGTTCTGGGTATGCAGAGTAGGCCAAAGGCAGAAGACCTTGGTGGTCTGGAGGGTTTATACACTGATAACAAGTCTGTGATGTATTTAGGTGCTAAGCCATTCAGGGATTTATAGACTAACAGAAGTATTTTAAAGTCTATTCTCTGAGATACAGGGAGCCAGTGTAAGAACTTTAGAACTGGGGTGATATGCTCTACTTTCTTAGTCTTAGTGAGGACGCGGGCAGCAGCGTTCTGGATCAGCTGCAGCTGTCTGATCCACTTTTTAGACAGACCTGTGAAAACACCGTTGCAGTAATCAATTCTACTAAAGATAAATGCATGGATTAGTATTTTCAGATCCTGCTGAGACATCAGTTCTTTAATCCTTGAAAAGTTCCCCAGGTGATACAAAGCCGACCTTGTAATTGTCTTTAGATGCTTTTTGAGGTTCAAGTCTGAGTCCATCACTACTCTCAGATTTCGGGCTTGATCAGTGGTTCCTAGCTTTAGCTACTGAAACATATGTTCTAACTTTTGATCTCTCCTCTATTGGTCCGAAAATTATTACTTCCATTTTGTTTTTCAATTGAAGAAAATTCTGGCTCATTCATCCATTAATTTCTTCTAAGTATTTACTCAGCGCTTGAATGGGTTCATAGTCACCTGGTGACATGTTGATGTAGAGCTGTGTGTCGTCTGCATAGTTTTGGTAGCTGATGCTGTTTTTTATGATCTGAGCTAGAGGGAGCATGTAGATATTGAATAGGAGGGGACCCAGGATGGACCATTGGGTAACCCCACATGTGATTTTTGTCGTTTCTGATGTAAAGTTACTTACTGACACAAAAAAGTCCCTGTCCTTTAAGTAGGATTTAAACCAGTGGAGAGCTGTACCAGTTTTCAAGGCGCTCTAACAGAATGGAGTGATCATCAGTATCAAATGCTGCACTGAGGTCCAATAATACCAGCACTGTGGTTCTTCCACAGTCTGAATTTATATGCATGTCATTAAACACCTTGATAAGGGCGGTCTCTGTACTGTAGTGAGCATGGAAACCTGGCATCAAAGCGGTTTGCCATTGTTAAGGTATTTAATTGTTGAAACACAGCTTTTTAAATAATCTCACTAATAAAGGGGAGGTTTGAGATGGACCTGTAGTTCTGCAGAAGTAGTTTGTCCAAATTGTTCATTAAGAGACATCCAGTCTCTAAAAACTGATTAGATTGCGTTTAAATTACAGAAGGAACAGTCTGAAACTGAACTTCCGATTTGAAGACCAAAACTGATTTTCCTGTTCTCTGAGATGTACTTGTGCCTGTAGACTGTCAGTATGGACAGAACACTGCTGTGGAGTTTGATGTTCATTAACTGGTGTGTGCTAATGGTCGTCAGATGGTGATGGAGTTTCCTGACAGTGTAATGGATGTTGATGGCCACGATATCAACCCTGCTCATTGGAAACAATTTTCTGAGGTAAGCAGTTCTCATTACACACACCGTATTTCAGACTTTGTCCTAACGCAACACACACACAAAGCCCAAAAGTTTTTTTGTGTTTTTAGTGTGGAGGTGAAATTGACAGGTCTTCCCCCCCCCCCCAGTCTTACTCCAAGATGAAGCAGCAGGACCTGAATATTGCCTTGATGGTGACATCTAGAGAGGTGTACAGTGCATTATCTCAGCTGGTGCCGTGTGTGGGCTGCAGGCGCAGCGTGGAACGCCTCTTTTCACACGCAGTGGAAATGGGGAACCCAGCACTGGAGCCTCTCACAGTGAAACCCAAGGGCATGCTCACTCTCACCAAGGCCTGTTTGGCAGACGTGAAGAAGCTTTATAGCCTCTTCTACATCCATGGGTGAGGGAAAAAAATGTTTTCCTTTCATTGTCATAGTGAGAATGATGTAATAAGCAACATAATGCACACTGATCTCCCCTTTAGGTATATCATTCTGATTGTAGTGACACTGACTATTTTCTTAATCATTGTTACCAAACACTATTGGTGTATTTATATTTAGTCTTGAATATTACAGAGCCTTTCTAAAAGGCTTTTTACCCTTTGAATTTTGTTTTAGGCTATTTCAAAAAGTTAGTACTTTGTAGGATTGCCTTTTGCTGGCTTTGCCATTGTAACTGCAACTAGGGCTGGGTATCATCTAGGACGAGCCGATTCGATATGATTCTCGATACATAGCTCACGATACAATACGATTCTCGATATATCTCAGCTTGATTTGATTTGACTCCAATATCGATATTTATTACCTTCAAATTAATGCTCAAAATCATTCAATGAACAAAATCAGCCAAATATTATATTTATGTTCAATTTATTGAACACTGATATATTAACAGGAAAATAAAGTGCATTTGGTTCAATGCATTTAACGTATCACAGAAACCAAAAATGTGCCCAAACGTCGGATTTTTTAGGGACGGAGGCGCTTCTAAAATCCTGTCGCCCATTCCACAAATTCGTCTCACTTGCACTTCCTCGCTGTGAACAGTAATGACGCGCTGTAATAACGCACCCTAGGGGTTGGGAGGTATATCGATATTGAAAGCCAGAATATCAATATTAAATCATTTTTAAAAACATCGAAATTAATCTTTGTAACGATTTTTATGCACAGCCCTAGCTGCAACCGACTGCATCTACGGGTAGGTGTGGTTAGAGCGGTGGTCTAGAACTCAGATCCTCGATGGCTGGTGTCCTGCAACTTTCAGATGTCTTTGCCCCTACACACCTGAATCAAATGGCTAAAATAAGTCAAGCTCTGCTGATGAGCTACAGTTAGTTTGGTGTTTTGAAGCAGAGACACAGCTAGAAGTGTCTGGACACCAGCCCTAAAGGACCGTAGTTTGAGTCCTCTGGTTGGGAGGAATGCATTTTTTTTTTTTTTTTTTTTTTACATCAAGAGACATACTTTTTAAACCATTGTTCAAACATGTTGAGGAAGGTTCTCTGGTCAGATGGGACAGACATTTTTATATTTTGACCTTCACACAAATGTGCTGTGTAGTGAAAACTGTTTCTTCATACCACTCTCGCCATAAAACGAGTCAGTGACAGCATCAAGCTGCGGGGGTATTTTTATTTTTTCTTCGGGGAGACTGGGAAAATGCATGAAGCAAAATACAGGGCCATTATGAAGGAAAATATGCTAGGTGCTGCTAAAGACAGGAGACTGAGTGCAGAGGTTTACCTTCCAGCAGAACATAGTCAGAGTTTACAGCGTCTGAGCGGCTCAGTCAAAGTCCTGACCAAAGAGTTGGGAACTGATGCTCACTGACGGCATTTATAAATTCTGACAGTGATGGAGCTATTTTGCAACAAAGACCGGACAGAAATGTACAATTTCAAAATGTTCTAGCCCTGTATGTTATTGTATAATGATCTTTTACATTGTGATTTTTTTTTCTTTCAGGTCAAAGTTAAATGACATCATTGATGCCATTCCTAAAAGTAAAAAGAATAAACGCTGCCAGTTGCACTCCTTAGACACGCACAAACCTAAACCATTGGGGTAAGTAATGTGCCCAGTTTCACCTTTATTTTAAGAAGTTTTTCCTGCAGAATTTTTCTTGTAACGAATGACATAAAAGGCGAAGGACAAAAATGTGTTTTTACCTTGACTACTAAATGTACTTAAGACATTCGGTTTGGATCCTGAGGCGGGATCTGGCACTAGTTGGTACATAACTGAGCAAATGTGTCGCTCAATCCTGAGCTCTCGATTGAAATGTTTTATCTTCTGATGTCCTGAAATGACTGCTGCACACAGTAAGACCATGACAGCACACGCCTCCTGCTGTTAACCTCGCTGCAGAACAGGCAGCAGCTGGTTGTGGAAACAACTGCTCCCTTAAAACAGTTAAAAAATACAATGTTGCAAAACAATTACAAGTGTGCTTATTTTAAATGATTTTCTCTCTATGTCGGACAGTATAAGCACACTGCTATCTCCAAATTATTTAGCCATCAGTGCTGTGTGTGCACATCATATTTCCCAGGTGCTAGGAAAAAGAAACTGTTTGTAGATGTGATGTTTATTGCATGTTATAACATTGTTATGAACGCCGCAGGGGCAGTTGGATGGATGTGTGGGAGCTGATGTCTCAAGAATGCAGGGACGAGGTGGTCCTCATCGACAGTGCCTGTCTCCTTGAGACGCTGGAGACATACTTGCGTAAACACAGGTAGTCTGTTCTAATCGTAGCATTATCCTTCCCCTCCATAAAATGCTGTTTCGAGAGAGAAGAGAAGCTGACTGGCTTTGACTTTCAACAGGTTTTGCACAGACTGTAAGAATAAAGTGATCCGAGCATACAACATCCTGGTTGGAGAGGTGGACTCCAGTGAGGAGAAGGGATACTGTGCCGCTCTGTATGAGGGTCTCTGTTGTTGCCCCCATGAACGGCACATTCACGTGTGCTGTGAGACGGATTTCATCGCTCACTTACTCGGCAGGGCAGAGCCTGAGTTCTCGGGAGGTTATGAGTAAGTTGGCTTTCAGAAACGATGACTGCTATACTTGGGTTTTGTTCTTTGGTAAATGCATTATGGATAAATAAGTGCAGTATAACACTTTGTTCCTATCAGAGTTTTCAGTAATTGAGCTTATAATGGCTTTCCTTATTTCTAAGGCGCAGAGAGAGACATGCAAAAACAATCGATATTGCACAAGAGGAAGTTCTGACCTGTCTGGGTATTCATCTCTATGAGCGGCTGCACAGAATCTGGCAGAAGCTACGGGCTGAGGAGCAGACTTGGCAGATACTGTTCCACCTGGGAATCGATGCACTACGGAAAAGCTTCGAGGTCCCTTTCACTGTGTGCTCCGTGTTCATTTGAGGACAGTTTTAATTCTCTGTGGTTAACTGAATGTTTCTCGGACCCCAGATGGCAGTGGAGAAGATGCAGGGCATCAGTCGGCTTGAGCAGTTTGTCGAGGAGCTGTCGGAGGAGGAGAGAGCCAAAGAGCTGAAACTGGAGAAGAAGAGGCAGAAGCGAAAAAACCGACGCAAAAACAAGGGTGGTTTTGATATGTCTGAACAGGAGGCAGAGAACAAGGAGAAAGTCCTGGACGAGGTAATCTATCGGAACTAAGCACAGAAGGCTAACAGGCTGTGGTTTGAAGACCAACCTATTGTTGAGTATCTGCATGCCAGTGAGCTCTTTTTGATGTTACAGGGTTCCTTTGAATCTGTCGAGGTCAGCTGTAAGGCCTGCGGTAGTCACGATGACGAGGAGGAAGAGGCTGGGTGCCTAGAGGCAGTCGCCACCAGCAGAAACGGCTCCTGTAGCTGTTCAGACAACACCAAGCGAGGTATAAACATTTAAACAAGCAATGTTTAAGTCCTGCTGTGTGTGAGTCTAAAGACAAATAAGGATCTGGGGCATATTGTCGTCGTCTTCAGATTTGTCCCACAACAGTAACGGAAGCGACTGTGGCTACTCGTCAAGTTTGGAAGGCAGCGAGACGGGATCACGAGAGGGCTCTGATGTTGCCTGCTCTGAGGGAATCTGCAACCATGAATCAGGTCCGGCATAAGCACACCAAAATATTCACTTCTTCGTACCTTTTATTTTGTTAGGTTACATCCAAAAAATGCATTTCATTTGGATTTTATGTGACAAAGCAACACAAAACAGGACATAATTATGAAGTGGAAGGAAAGGATACGTGCTCTTTTTTATATTTAACAAACAAAAATCAGAGCTATACCATTTATTCATGATTAGGGCCAGTATGTCAACAGTTTGTAGCACCACCTTTCACTGTGATCACAGCTGCAGGTCTTTTTGGATTACGTCTCCATCAACTGTGACATTTTTGCCCCATTCCTCCATGCAAAAATCGCTCAAGTTCAGTCAGATTTGAGGAAGCCGTAAGCGTAATCCTCGCAGCCTACCAAGGATTCTCATTTGGATTAAAGTTTGGGCTTTTGACTGATCTGTTCTGTTACCTGAATATGCTTTGATCACTGAAGCTCAGGCTATATGTTTATGAACGATCTCCTGGTGGGAAGTGAACCCCTTCCTGAGTCTCAAGCCTTTTACTGGTTACTGCTTTTTACAGGTTTGCTTTGAGGATTTACCCTGCATTAAGCTGTTTCACTCTGACCAGCTTCACTGTCCCTACTGAATAAAATCATCCCCACAGCATGACACTTTCACCACCATGCTTTACCCTGGGGACTGTGTGTCTAGTGAGATGCAGATAGTTGTCTTTCCTCCACATATAGTGTTTAGAATGTGGGTTCAGCTTGAGCTTATCTGATCAGAGAACCTTCTTTTCATGTTTACTTTGTGCCCTACATGGTTTTCTGTCAGACATATACTCTTATTTTGTGATTGTGTCGAACATGCTCCATGAGATGTCCAAAGCTTGGGATATGGTTTTATAAGCTAACTCTGCCCCACATCCTCTTCTCTGACCTGTCTGCTGTGTTGCTCACTAATGTTCTCTAACAACAATCTGACCAGTTGGGACCAAATTACACTTAGGTAGACTCCCTTTCAAATATGAAGGGACTTAGACTTAGACATCTTTATTTGTCATTTTGTATGTACAGAGTGCATACAGAACGAAATTTCATTGCATACAGCTTGTAAATTACAGTGCAAAGTGCAGCAGTGATTAAAAAGTAAACAATTGAAATGTAAACAAACAGTGTGCGATCACGGTGTACAGGAGAATATTTAAAACCATTTGTATGTGCAGAAATGATGGTGCAAAAAGGCATTTGTGCAAAAATGCATTTAGAAACTACAAGTTCGGCAGCATTTGTAATGCTAGATAGAGATGCAGTGGTGCAGAGTCCAGTTTAGAGTTCAGCAGTTCAACAGTCTGATGGCAACAGGGAAAAAGCTTTTGCAGAACCTGGTGGACCTGCAGCGGATGCTGCGGAACCTCTTCCCAGAAGGTAGCAGGGAGAACAGTCCATGATGGGGATGTGAGGGGTCTTTTATGATGTTACAGGCTCGGGACACACAGCGCTGGGACAAAATGTTCTTAATGGAGGGAAGAGCAGCCCCGATGATTCCTTCTGTCCTCACCACTCTCCTCACGTTCTTCCAGTCGGAGGCATTGCAGCCTCCACACCACACAGAGAGACAGCTGGTCAGAATGCTCTCTATGGTGCTTCTGTAGAAGGTCGTGAGGATGGGCGGGGGCAGGTGGGCTCCTCATCCTCCGCAGGAAGTACAGTCGTTTCTGTGCCCTCTTCACCAGTGACGTGGTGTTCACAGACCAGGTGAGGTTGTCTGTGATGTGCACCCCCAGGAACTTGGTGCTGCTGACCACCTCCACAGCTGAGCTGTTGATGAGCAGTGGAGCGTGGTGAGGCCGGTTCTTCCTGAAGTCGACGATGATCTCCTTCGTCTTCTCCACGTTCAGGATCAGGCTGTTGTCTCTGCACCAGCCCACCAGCTGCTCCACCTCCTCTCTGTAGTCCTGGTCGTTGTCGTCTCTGATCAGGCCCACCACGGGCGTCAGCAAACTTCACGATGTGATTGGTGGTGAACCTGGGGACGCAGTCGTGTGTCATCAGGGTGAACAGCAGGGGGCTCAGGACACAGCCCTGAGGGGAGCCCGTGCTGAGGGTGATGACATCAGAGGTGCTGCTAGACTTGGTGAGGAAGTCTAGCAGCCAGGAATTGATGGCACTGGATCTTTTTTCAGGATATCAGACTAACCGGGACAGAAAACAAACGCATGTCATACTTTTCAGGTCCTTACTTGCAAAACGTTTTGAAAACCGTGTCTAGTTTTCCTTCTGCTTCAGTTATGTGCTACTTTGTGTTGTTCATATAAAAGCTCAATAAAGTGCATTAAGGTTTGTGGTTGTAAAGTGACAAAAGAAGTGCAAGGGGTGTGAATACTTCTGCTAGGCCTTTTATCTGCAGTGTTGTCCCTTTTGATCTCATTAGTCTTTATTTACCTTCTGAAGGGGATTACCCAAATGTCCATCACTGTGTTGAAGACAAGGAGGAGGACGGAACCGACAGCTGTGTGGACTGCTGGCCGCTCTCTGAGGAAAATAGTCAGTGCAAGAGTAAAAAGAAGAAGAAAAGGAGCAAGAGCTTCTGCAATGATCAGGTGAGGAAACAAGCTGAGGAAATATCAAGTTGCATACAGAACATTCAGTGACACGTAAGGTTCAACAGCACTGTAATGTTGCTGCAGGGCCCAAAAACTGAAGGTTGCACTTCCGACGGGAACTCCGCAGGCCACAATCTGACATCAGCAAACAATTGTCGGACCAAAGAAATCTATTCCTCTCTGTGTGGTGACAAATTTGCTAGCATTGCACTACGGTTACCGTGGACAGGACATCAAAACAGCCTCAGCCTTCACACGAGGCCTACAAAGGCAAATTTAAGTCTTGTGGAACTTCTGGTAAGATTTGCCTTATTATGACCAGCATCGGTTGAAAAGTAGTAATTCACTCTGTTTAACATTTAAAGGAACTTTTCTTACTAGTTAGAACTTCATTGTTCGATTGTGATCATACATAACCAGCTTATTTCATTTGTTGCTTGCTCAGGATGATTCTGAGGTAACTTCTGATGAAGAGAGCGGTCTGACCCAAGATGAGATCCAGGCATTTTTAGAACAAAACCAGTCCTTCTACAGCAACCGCCACCAGTATCGACAGCTCCTGAAAGAGAAATTCACCAACTACTGCCGTGCCACTGATCACAGCAAGCGAGTCTGTGGAAAGTGGTTTGCCACAACCAGTGTCAAGTAACGTCTTCCCGTGGGAAATAAAAGCACTCATCGCCATCGCTGCAAGATTGTTAGAAAAGATGCATTTCAGGTGTACCCTTTGGTGTCTTGTTGGGTCATTTCTTCTTTAAAATCAACATGATTATTATCTCCTTGACATCTCTCTCTCTTTTGCACTTGTACACCGACATAGTTCATCTCTTTGCCACATTCATACATGTAGTTATTTATTGTGTTGGGTTTTGGGGTTAGAGCACAGTGGAGTAACAAATCAAGCTTAAAAGCTGAGATCTTGGGGATGAATTTTAGATGTCTTATTTTTCTTCATTTTTTTTTGTTTGTTTGTGTTTTTTCTTTACGGTAACACTTCAGTGTAGTGCTAAAAGGTTGCACCATGAGATGTGTATATAAATCTAAAAATTTTACAGAAAATAAACAGCCGTTTGTAATAAATTTTGGGTGTGTTAAAAGCGCAATGTGAAAAATTTACTAAATAAAGAATATTTATTAATATGGACTATAAATGTCTTACTTTCCTCAGCATTCTACCTCCTACCACGGTTTGAAAATAGGGCCAGCAATTCCTTTGTGTTAATCCGGTTTAACCGGAACCATTATCCTGTTGCTTACTAGCGCATACAACGTCGTGTTGTTGAAACCATAGACATAATATAAGAGTAGACGCGTCATTGGGCGGGTTCTGCCTATGCTGCGATGCGTCAGAGCGTCCGCCATCTTAAATGTGGCAAATCTGCAGTTACTCAGTTACTTAAACAGAATCAGAGGGACTTTAATCTCTGAATATACTTTGTATTCGTAGTATTTTTGTAATATTACAAGTTTATTTATGAATCCCTTTAGCTTCATTCTCCTGAATTTATTCTCCTAAAGAATAAAAATATTTAAAATAATCTAACCTGGCCCTATTACTCCAGGAGTGAAATAATTCTGCAAACTGTGATTATTCTGGAAATGTTCCTCCTTAATTCTCATAATATGATGTTTTTATCATAACATTATCACTTTTGTGTTTGTTTGTTTATTTTTACTTTATTGACCTAGGACTTTTTTTCCTCATATTATTAATTTTACCTCTTTAATACTCACCCAAAAAGTCTGTTCCTAAAGGTTCACATGTGACATGGTTTTATGAAATAATGAAGACCACAATGTTTAGATTTAACAAATTGATCTTTATATTCATGACACATACACACACACATACATGTATGTATGTATGTATGTATGTATGTATGTATGTATGTATGTATGTATGTATGTATGTATGTGTGTGTGTGTGTGTGTGTGTATGTGTGTGTGTGTGTGTATATTTATTGCAGCACAGGAATGAGGCATCTTCTCCGATCCACGTTCACAATAACAGAACTCAACTTTTTTTCTGCCACATACAATATGGCGGTGACGTTGACGTGCGAACCTGCGCCCTATGACGCGTCTACGTATATATGTCTGTGGTTGAAACGCCCATTTCAAAAACATATCCTGTCAAGTATGGGAAAACGAAACTTCTTTCAAGTGTACTGTATGTATTCAGACTGGCTTGCAATAAATAACCCCAACCAGGGACGGATTAAGGGTAGTCTGGGCCCCTGGGCAAAGAATTTGCCCAGGGGCCCCCCCAAAAAAAAAAAGAAGTTTACAAACCATGCTATTGTGGATTGTGAATAAATTGACGACCACGGAGTAGCTAGCCACGGAGTAGCTAGCCACGGAGTAGCCAGAGTTCAATGAAACCTAGCAGAAATACTAGGTGCAGCTATATGCACACGATCTCAAATGATGTAAATTAAAAAATGCAAAGAGAATTAAATTGTTGAAACTAAGCGCAATCAGAAACACTGTCAATATGTTCAATGAAATTAACAACTTGCTAAGGTTTAGACTGAGTGAGAGAGTGGGGGAGGGGCAGCCACTATCTACTACAAAAATGCATGCTGTGTGCATGTGTGTGATAGAGGCCTGGAGAGGAAGACAGATATGAGGGAAGGTATTGAGTTGGCTATATTAAAAATGCTGTGTTAATTGCAGTATTAAATTATGTTTTATCATTGTAAATACATATTAAGTGTGAGTGTTTTACAGCAGGCTTATGAAACATGTTAGGTCCAAATTGTGAGGAAATAAGGAAAAAAACATTGAATAAGCTGAAAAAAACATGTTTTCCAATGAACATAATATCAGGGTTACAAACACACATACGCAGCCACAGCTACTACAATAAAACTACTTGTTGTTTCATCATCTGTCTCCAAATTAAAATTGTGCTACTGGGTAGAATTTGCTTGTAATTCGGATCTGTATGAAACAGCACTTTTGCATTCATGCCAGAGTTTAAGACCGTTGCTCTCTCTTTACTCCAATTTATTACACATCGCACTTGGTAGAGCACTTTTTTCTCCCCCTTTTTTAGCCCCGGTTGTTACTATGGTAAAACACAGGTCTCATTTTACAATTAACACATCACAAGTGACACATTTGTTATTTGAAGTCTTGTCATTGACGACATGTCTGAGATCCATGCTGAGATCCGTGCAGTTACAATGTGTACCGCGCACGTGACGTCACCATCTCATGAGCAACGCCCCTTGCCGCTAAAGCCGGGCGTACACTGTACGAGTTTTTCAGTCGTGGTACTTATATACATCTCAAACTGTGCGACGGAACCGCGGGTTTTAAAAAGTTCACCGCTCACGATCTGTGCGGCGCGGCGCTTGGACGCGACCGGACTGCTCACACTGTACGTCGTGCCCCCTCTGGGACCGCTCGCTGTGATGGCAGAGGCAGGCGAGCGACGGTAGGTGACAGGGACCCAGAGCAGGGGTTCGAGCCCAGCTCTGGCGAGGCCCGCAGGAGGCACCGGGCGTCGGGGGAACGGAGGGGAGAGAGGAGGGACGAGACGCACCGGCAGCCGCTCGGCACGGCAGGTCGCCCAGCCGCACCCCCCGCGAGCGGAGGAGTGCCGAAACAGGCGGCGGACCGCGGAGGAGTGCCGAAACAGGCGGCCAGCGCGGACCGCGGAGGAGTGCCGAAACAGGCGGCCAGCGCGTTGCCGCCCTCCCCAACGCCCCCGCGAGCAGGCCGGGCGGAGGTCGCTTCAGGGACGCCCGCTCCCCTCCCTCCGCTGGTGGGGACGGAGAGGAGGGGAGGGCGCCCCCTCGTAGCTCTGCTTGAACAGCAGGATGCGCTCACGAAAACCTCACGACAGCCGACTGATTTTCAAACATGTTTGATTTTCACCGATCGTCCGATTCCTGATCGGGAGGTAGTCGTGAGAAGCCAGTCCCCCCTCCTCCCCCCCTCTACGATCAAGCTGAAATTCACCCCGATTCAAAAATGCCCGTACGACTGAAGAATCGGCCCGAAAAGGGGAAAAACTCGTACAGTGTACGCCCGGTAGGACAAGCGGTGTGAGAGCGCACGTAGCAACCAGCCAATTCACATGCAACAGATACAACGATAGGACCGACTTTTCAGCTGTTAAACTATCACAAGAGGATGTCCAGGCGCCCATTTTACTGGTAGAACTGTGGAACAACATACCAACGTTCAGCTCAAACGATGGCTTGAGTGTTGAGGGCTTAGAAAGACTGGAAAACGGGACGAGTTGATAGAACGGTAAGTCGATGTTTTTCCCCTGCTCGGCGTTCATGGAGTCAGCGGCCGTTTTTTTTTTCTGTTTGTAATCACCGTCCAGGAATCGGTATAAATTGTCCGGCCCGCCGAGCAATTTAGTCCGGTCCGGTGGCCAAATGCATTATCATTATCCAACGGCTGTATCTCCTCGCTGCATCGACCGGTCTGCACCAGATTTTATGTGAGTCATGGGGGGCTGCTGAACGCGTTTGTGGGAATCGCCCGGTGGACGGGCGGGAAAAATGCGTGACAGCATCTGCGGTGGGGGGCGGCCGGCGGTGCGTAAACCCCGCCGGTCAGCTGGCCGGCAGGCACCGCAGCGGTGCGCGAACCCCGCCGGCCGCCCCCCACCGCAGCGGTGGCCAATAGGCCGGAGCTGCGCTTGGCTGCGAGGGCCAATCGACGCCGCTTGCGGCTTTAACATCCTTCATATGCGGCCTATCAGCGTACCTCGAGTCGCTGTTGCACGTTCCATAACATCAATGTTTAAAAACCATGGTTAGGAGACGTCTTAGACTTAGAAAAAGCGGTAGTTTTACTGAGTAAAACCAAGGGTAACGTACAGCGAAAGAGTGGAGGAAAACGCATATTTGCCCTGCCTCGTACCACGTGATATGACGTCACGTTCTAAAAATAGCTCCTCGCGGTACGCCATTAGCGATGACACTACATGTGGATCGAGCTAGAGTCCACCTCTTTTAAGCATACTAGCTGGGATCCATGTGGGGCCCGCTAAAAGCACCCTTACCCGGGGCATGTGGTAAGTCAGAGGCCCCTGGTAGGGGCCCTCAAAATCAGTCAGAGGCCCACCACACCATCCATTGTCATAAGGCAAAAGCAGGGCTAGGGGCCCTGGTAGTTATAGGGCCTGCTGAAAATATCCTCCACCCCCACCCCTCATCCATTTTCATAAGGGGCCCAAAAGCAGGGCAAGGGCCCTTCCACAACCACATCCACTCTCACCAACGTTCCAGGGTGAGGGTGCTTTCATCAGGGCCCATGGCTGACTAGCAGGAGCAGCTGTGGAGCCCGCTAAAAGCACCCTAAGGGCCTGTGGTTAGTCAGAGGGCCCTGGTAGGAATTACCCCCCACTCGCCACCCCAGCCCTCAAAGGGCCCTTGGTAGCCAAATGTCAGGGGTCCCCACTCCCTCCTTGTTTTCATCAGACGCCCTATGAAATAACAATTTATTGTATCGTATATGTTGAAACAGTTTTGGTCTCGGGCCCCCCCAGGGCCCCTGGCCCCAGAGGGCCCCTGGGCGCTGGCCCCACTGGCCCGGTCCGTAATCCGTCCTTGACCCCAACACAAGGGGCACTATATGCACAGACCAAGCAGTTCCAGTTGCTTGCCCTGGCGTCTCTATCTGTCTTTACCAGTGGTCCTTACTCATCCCCAGGCACTGCACGTGGAACCATCTGTCAGAGATCACACTGTATCTGTAAAATGAAATGTGATTACAACTCCTAGTTAATCTTTTCTTCAGAAATAATGTAGCAGATGTATAGAAGATGATTACTCGTTATGTGCGAGGCAATCATTCTTTATAGTAATTTTCTCTAGATTTCTATCGGCATATTATGACTACTTTATTACATCTAGCAAATAGTCTAGCATACTGGCCTCAAAGACTTGTGATTTATATCAACACATACTAAGCCTCTGATCTTTTTATCTGTGAGGGTCCTTCATTTTAGAATTATCAATATTTTATGAAACAATGCTACACTTTACAATTTGCAACACGTTAGACAATGTCTAATTTTTAAAACCAAGTCGTCTAATTAAAAAACTACTAAGTATTACTCAAGTTTCTGGGACTAACCATAGACATTATAAACGTAGACACCTCATTGGGCGCAGGTTTGTACGTCAACGTCACCGCCATATTGTATGTGACAGAAAGTAGTGAACGTCTATATTCCCGAAGTATTCAGATAGAAAGATATAGATGGAGTTTACATATACTTGTAAAAAAAATATAGAGAGATTAATTGATAGAGATTGGCAGCCAGGTTGGCCTTTGATCGATGTTTTGATCGATGTGCATATATAGATTTTGAAGTATTCTAAATAAATAGGTGTGTTTATAAGTATATGACCAGATTATAGATGTATGTATGTATGTATGTGTGTGTGTGTATATATATATATATATATATATATATATATATATATATATATATATATATTCATGTGTGTGTTATAGAGAGAGAGAGAGGGACGGTGGGAGAAATATATGTGTATGTGTTATGAATATAAAAGTAAATTGGTTAAATCTAAACATTGTGGTCTTCATTATTTCATAAAACCATGTCACATGTGAACCTTTTAAGATCTGGTATAGACACAGATTAGGAACAGAGTTTTTTGGGAGGAGTATTAAAGAGATAAAATTACTAATATGAGAAAAAAGTCATAGAATAAAGTATAAAAAAAAAGACAAAAGTGGTAATATTATGGGAAAAACGTCATATTATGACAATTAAGGGGGAACGTTTCCAGAATAGTCACAGTTTGCAGAATTATCTTAGTCCTGGAGTAATAAGGCCAGGTTTGATTCTTATAATTATTTTTATTCTTCACGAGAATAAAGGCAGGAGAATGAAGCCAAAGGGATATGAAAATAAACTTGTAATATTTCAAAAATAAAAATATTATGAATATAAAGTATATTCTGAGATTAAAGTCCCTCCGGTACTGTTTAAGTGTCTGAGTCTAACTGCGGATTTGCCACATTCAACATAGCGGACGCTCTGACGCATCCCCAGCATAGGCAGAACCCGCCCAACGAGGCGTCTATGTTTATAATGTCTATGAGACTAACTATCTATTATATCACTAACCTGAACCAGTGAGTATTGAAAGTACAAATGGCCTCCTCTCGCAAGCCATCTCCTTTCTGGATGTCCCAAAGGACATATCTGGTAACGCAGGAAAGGCTTCCATCACTGCCCTTGCTATCTGCATCAACACATAAAATGAAACATGTCATCTGGAATTCAATGTTTTTGCACAGTAAGCCAGTGAACTTATAACATTTACTTGACATTTAAATTAATACTGTACCAAATATCTGTGATGAGGTCTTTAATAAAACTTGATGTAACCTTGATTACATTTTGGAACCAGCCACACACGACATTGTGTGTGTGTTATTCAAATAGTATGTATCCATGTTTCAGCTACAAGCAAACGTTACATAGTACAGTGATTCTACTCTTTGAGCATGTTGAAGCATAAATCCTAAAAAATAAATAAAAGTACCTACCTTCCTGAACAAAAAGCAGCAGAGGTTAGGAAGACGCAGTCCATTGCGAGGCTCAGAGTTCATGCGGAGCGGGTCATCAGAAGGGTGAAGGAGCAAAAGGTCTTCAATAGTGAGACCTCCTTTTTCGTGACTGGCTGCATAAACCAACTTTTGAAAAATCAAAGCAAATATGAAGGAACAAGAAGGAGAGCTAGATCCTGAAATTAATCACGTTTCAACCCATTTTAAGATGTCAAAATGCCTACGTTTGGGCTGCACTCCTTGGATCTCAAGAGATAAATATACTTCTATGCAAATACATATTTCCAACCCAGCCCTGTACACTGCACCTTTGAAAACATTTTGCTTCTGTTTATGGGCTTTAATACCCCGTTTACATTAAAAGATTAGTTTTTCTCCTGGTATAAAGATTAAGAATATGATTGGGGGGAAAAAAGAAGAATGCAGCTGTCATTGTTGTCCTCGTTGTAAGAGACCACTTCTTTTAAAGTCTTCATGACATTATGACTAAATCAGAATACAGGACAGTTTAGGAGCTTCTACTTGTTACTAGTGATAGGGGAAAAAAGTCAAAAAGCCAGAATTCTTTCCCACAACAGGGGCGACAATGCCCCAGCAGGGGGCGGTGTCGGCCTGTCAACATTACTGAGACCGCCTCAATGAACAGCAGCAGCTGATGCCATCAGGTATGTTTTAGACAAAACGGTGGGTGATAACAGAAAAGCAAAACAAGGGTGTATCTAAAACATAGACACTATGAACGTTGTTGGAATGTCAAATGAACACTTTTTAATCAAAATATAATAGAGTATCTAGTCAGCTAAACTGTTCAGTTCTGTAGTACAGGGGCTTTTTAATCAGTGTTGGCTATTCTACAACAATGAGACGACTCTAGAAACAGCAATGGTTCTGTAGGTGGAGGCCACAGACATTTTTTTCACTGCTTTTCAATAGTTTTGCATTTGACCACTGTCAGCATCAGTTTTTCAGTTTCCTTTTCTCTGTCTGACCCCATACTAAGCCTTCTGTGGGTTGATCATTTCAAATGAGGTGGCATCCTTTAGTTCCTAACACATTACGCATTCAACAGATACATGCAGAGGAATGTTTTTTTCCAATTGAGATCTGATATGTTTTCAAAGTGTTCTTTTAATTTTTCTAAGAATGCTGCCTGCATCCTCTCTAAGACTAAGAACGTAGAGCACATCACTCCAGTTCTAAAGTCCTTACACTGGTTCCCTTTGTCTCGGAGAATATAGTTTAGAATACTTATTTTAGTGTATAAATGAATGAATGACTTAGCACCAAGATACATTACAGACTTGTTATTGGTGTATCAACCTTCCAGAACACTGAGGTCTTCTGGCTCAAGTCTACTCTGCATACCCAGAACCAGAACCAAACACGGAGAAGCAGCATTTAGTTCTCATGTTTTAATTATCTGGAAGACTGTAAAAACACTTTAAATCAATGTTTAAAACCTACTTGTTTAGAGTTGCCTTTTAAATTTTCTATTCAAACTGTTACATTTTATTCTCTATAGAAGGGCATCTGGGATGCCTTGTTAGAAGTCTGGGACTACGAAGCACTCTGGGAGTACAGGTGATCTAGGTCCATAGCACATTGAGGATGTCTATGTTACAGTTGACTATAAAGGGGCTTTGGGACCCCATTAAGTAATCTATATTACAGGATCCTGGGAGTCCAAGTGACTTTATAGCTAGGAAATATAAGGACTTGGGCAAGTCCAGTATTGATTAATAGTTAACTAAAACATTAGGTTAGGTTTGTAGTCCAAATTTCCTTTGCCTATCGCTATTATTTCACTGCAATGCACTTTCCTCTGTGTGTTTTCTTATGTTCTGTTCATTTACAGTACTTTGAAACTCCGCCTCTCTGCCTGCTTGGACGCTTTTTTCTCTGCTCCCTGCTTGCTTGCATTTTCCTGCCTTTTACTTTTTATCTCTTTTTTATCTCTTAGCCAAAACTTCAAAAAGTTGGACTTAGTTATTTTATATATTTTCTTTTATTTATTTTTGATTTTGATTTTGAAAAGATGCCTACCTTCACCACAGAGGACTTTGACAAGCTTCTACAGAAGATAGCTGTTATGGAAATGAAAATCTGTCAACTGGAAGTGAATTATGATGTAAACGCCGCGTATGGAAATGAAACAACCCTGCCTGTGATTCCGAACGGTGACTACCAGCCCAGCGACTCAGCGAACAAACAGTTCCGTAAGGAAAATGAGAATCCCTGGACCACTCTGGGTGCAAGACTAAAGGATCAACGAACCCCACACCCAGACAAAGAAAACTGGCCGAGACTACAGAGAGATGTCCCAAGACAAGTGAAACAACAACGGGCTGTTCTCAAAACAAATGATAGGAGTAAACCTGCTGGAAATGCTGGAATTCCATTACTAAACAGATTCGCTCTGCTCCAAAATGTGACCCAGGAGGATCATGACATCAATCAGAGGTATGTCAACGATTTTCATTCTAAGACATCAGAGAAAAACACGCCACAGGGCCAAGGACCCTGATACTATGCAATAGTTCTGTAAATGGGATTAAACATTTCTGTAACAAGAAAAACACAGAGGTGTTGATTTATAGCCCTTTGAACAATACCCTGGTGTCTGATGTATCAGACATCCTTCCAAGAATCTTGAAAGACTAATAATACGAGCTGAAGTCCTGGGCGACGTCACCTGGATAAGAAAATCAGAAGTATTGAAAGAGGATTACATTCGTCTGTTGAACTTAGTTGATGGCCTTAATGTCAAGGTGTTTCTCAGCGGCCCTCACGCGCCCGTTAATTGTGGAGATGAGATTTTTTCCAGAGTTCTGATGCAAAACAAATGGCTGGAAAAAACATGCAAACAAACAACTGTAACCTTCATAGACAACTTTAACATCTTTTGGGAGAGGAGACATCTGTTCAGCAACAATGGTCTCCATCTAAATAGGTCAGGTGCAAAACGGCTGATTTCAAACATCTTCTATTCTGTGAACCATGCACTATCAGCTTTGTCCCAAAACAAAGCACATCCAGTGCCAAAACAAATGATAAGCCCAGTACAGCCCGAACAAGCCAAGATAAAGATGGCCAGAAATATGACACAGAAAGAGGCTACGTCAGAACTACAGGAGGATTCATCCCAGATCTCAGCAGGACAAAGAGAGGACCAAGAACCTCCATCCCCACAAACACCGGTCCAGACCGCACCCGCCTCCCCTTCTTCTCCACAAAGCCCAGAAGTTCCTTTTCTGGATTTTTCTCAAAACATGAACAAAGTCTTTAAGATTGGCATACAAATGACATCCTCTCCACATAGCCACAGGTCTGTGACTAAACCAGCATCTCCCAATGGCCGCAGAGCCCCAGATCCTCCTCTACATAACACGGAACATGCCTGTCCCCAAGACCTTCAGATTACTTCGCTGTGATACACACCGGGCCCTGGCCGCACGTTTATCAGACATGACAGTTTCCAGCATCAGCCTGGGCCTCTTGTCAGAGAATATGGAATATCTGTGATGATACATGGCAGAAATAAGAAAAACAAAAGGATAAACAGGACCAAACACTTAAAAGTCATAAACTGTCAGATGCAACCTGCCACAGAGACATCATCAACCACTAAGTCATATAAACTGGGTTTATTAAACATTAGATCTCTGTCAGGAAAATCCCTTTTAATTAATGACTTCATTATTGACAATAATCTTGATGTTATGTTTTTAACAGAAACATGGTTACATGAATTTAATGAAGCAGCCATTCTGATGGAGTCGACTCCTCCCAACTACAATTTTCTTTGTGAGAGCAGACAGCAAAGGAAAGGTGGGGGAGTGGCAACATTGTTTAATGATTCACTTAAGTGTAAAAAGGTGTTTTTGGGAAAATTTGACTCTTTTGAACATTTGGCTCTCCAGGTAAAGAGCCCGGTACGATGTTTCTGAATGTTTCAGGCCTCCTAAATCCACATCAAACTTTTTTAATGATTTTAGTGACCTCCTGTCTGTGATATGTGTTGATTATGACTGTTTAATTATTGTGGGAGACTTCAACTTTCACGTTGACAACCCTGAAGACAGAAGTGCAAAAGAACTGTGTGACACATTTAGAAACTTTGGTTTAACTCAACATGTTAAACAACCAACACACAAACAGGGACATATTTTAGACCTGGGGTCCGTTCTTCGTACGTTGCTTAAAACATCCAAGATCAAATGACACATCCAAGATGATTTCATCCGGCTAATCATGATCCGGTTAATTGGGTTCTTCGAACACAGCTGTTGTTTATGATTAGTATGGCTGGATTGAGTTATCTGAGATAACTGCGCGTGCATGCGTTTGTTTAAAAGGGGAAATGTATCGATAGTAGAAACATTGATCAGCAACGCTGCTATTGGCTGTTCAGCATGGCCAAAGAACGCCCACAGTTTTTCTCCCAAGCAGAACAAGAGCTTGGAAGGTTATGCTGAATTTGAGTCATTAATTAAAACGCCTCAAAATCTGTTAAAGCCAGGAGAGAGGGCTGGCAAAAAGCAGCAGACAAATTAATGTGTAAATACTGTCCATGGTAGATGTTTCTATCCCTTTCTACAGTATGAATTTTTGCATTTTAATAATCTCATATTTACTTTGTTCATTTATGTCAGAGCCTCCACGGGACCCACTAGAACATGGGGACAAGTAAAAGTGAAATACAAGAATATTCTACAAAATAGCCTTTAATTATTATACTTTATTTTAAAAAGGCACTTGTTATGTCAAGAGATCCAAATTTCAGTGTCATTCCTTAGACACGGGAAGTAAAGGACATGTGCAAACTGGGAATTTTAACCAAAAAAAATCTTTATCCATAAAAAATGAACATTTTCCTTTTCCAAGTCATCCACAGTTTACACGGTAAAACTGTATTGCTCCGTGGCTCGATAATCCATCCATAGTTTTTTCTAATACAATATACGGCTGGACAGGAAGCAAGCCTTTCAAAGTAAACTAAACTTCACAATAAAATGGCCCGAACAAATCTTCTTACTGAATAGGATAAAAATAAAAAGCAAACCATCATATAAATAACTTAAATATTTTAGATTTATGGCTCCAACATCACTTTTTCCTCTTTAAAAGCCACTGTTAAATGATGTGTTTGTTTATAACAGCCACCAAGAAAATCTCTCTACAGTTACACTGTCGCGCTGCGCTCAAGGATCCTGTCTATTGCGCAATACGCGATTAATTCGAAAAACTCTGCAAATTATTCTTGCACCTTCCCCAACAGGTTGTAGTCGTAAAAATGGACATGGCTACGGCAGACTTCCCTATCTCCTCCGTTTATACAGCCGTGATCTAATCTTGTTTACATGAAATAAGCCTGCTCTCGAGCAGGCTTAAAGTGGCGCACATGTTGCTATGACAACAAGTGCAGGATGTCTTTCGAAGAACCAAACGATCCAAGATCAGGCCAAATCGTCAACAATGAAATCCTGCTAACTGAGTTAGCGACGTACGAAGAACGGACCCCTGATCATCACTAAAGGTCTAAAGATTTCTAACGTCAATGTAACTGATGTTGCCCTATCTGATCATTTTTCTGTTACCTTTGAAAGCATCATTTCCAGTGACTCATTTAGCCAAAGGGACATCGTAACATTTAAGGACAATGCCACAGAAACTTTTATTCAAGCTTACTCTGCTACTTCAACCTTGGGCTGCAACTCAGTAGATGAACTAGTAGATAACTTTCATTCCAAAGTCTCAGACATCATTGACTGCATTGCTCCAGTTAAAGTGAAGGTTTTTTCCGGGAAGAAAAAATCTCCTTGGAGAAATGCTCCAGCAGTTAGAGGTGAAAAAAGGGAATGTCGAAAAACAGCTTTGTGCTGCCACTCGTTACTTTTGCACTGGTGACATACCCTCTTGGGTACAAATAGAGAATAACTTATTATCACTACCTTTGGCATCCTATCTTTACTCAGCAGAACTTAAATATCTATTAAAAAACACAATATCAGTTTGGCACCATTCCCATTTGGTTTTGGATGAGGTGTCTGAGCTCTCGTGCCTATCACCTATTTGGGGAAATAATAGATTCAAACCAGGGAGGGCAGACAGAGGGTTTAGAACATGGTTGAATAAGGGCTTAAATAAAATAGGAGACCTTTATAGTGGTGGTGTTTTGATGTCTTTTGAACAACTGGTAAATAAGTATAGTCTGCCTCGAAAACATTTTTTTAAGTATTTACAGATTAGAAGCTTTGTATACAAATCACTGAAATCTACTGCTGAACCTCCACTCTCTACCATAGAAAATATAGTCACTCATCACAATCAGAGTGGGGGCTTACTCTCCAAATTTTATAATAGCTTACTTTTAGCCTTGAAAGAAAATAGTCTCTCATATTTACAAGCATAAAAAAAGATTTGCAAACTGATATCTCTGAGGATGAATGGAATAACTCATGTCTACTAGCACAAACGCAAACTATTAACACAAGGTTTAGACTGTTACAGTATAAGTGGTTGTTTAGGACATATATCACACCTGTAAAACTTCACCATTTCAATTCAAATATCCCTGATGTATGTGTTAAATGTAATACAGATAAGGGTACTCTTTTCCATTGTATGTGGCAATGTATAGAACTTCAAACTTTTTGGAAGGAGGTTATTGTGTTCACATCTCGTTTGATTGAACAGGATATTTCAGTGGACAGTAAACTTTGCCTACTGCACATTTTTCCGGATGGACTTAAAGTACCTTCAAAGAGAAAGAAGCTTGTGAATTTTTTCCTTTTGCAAGCTAAACATTTGATTGCTTTGAAATGGAAGAACCCTGAAAGACCAAAGATAAATGAATGGCTTAAACTACTGAGCTACAATCTGGCAATAGAAAAACTGACTTATATAACAAAAGGAAAACTTGAAGACTTTAATGATATTTGGTCTCCCTTCCTGTATTTTGTCGAACAGTTGACGTATCATCTTAATTTTTTCTTTCCTGGTGGATAGATAGCGAGCCCTGGGGTTTAGTGTGTTTTTCTTTATTATTATTCATGGGGTGGGGGGAGGGACGGTATTGTGTTAAATTTTAATTTTATTTTTCTTTTCCTTTTTTTCTCTTGTTCTTTTCCTGTATGTCTATATTTCAGAAAATTCTAATAAAAATATATATATATAAAAAAAGAAAGTTTTACCTGTCATAGCGTCTGAGTTGACTCAGATAACAAACACGTCCCTTCTGTCAGGTGTTTTCCCCCAGTCCCTAAAAACAGCAATTATCAAACCACTGCTTAAAAAGAACAATTTAGACAAACTACTACTCCAGAACTACAGGCCCATCTCAAATCTCCCCTTTATCAGTAAGATTATTGAAAAAACTGTGTTTCAACAATTAAACACCTTCTTAACAACGACCAGCCGCTTTGACGTTTTCCAGTCTGGCTTCCGTGCTCACCACAGTACAGAGACCGCCCTTATCAAGGTGTTTAATGACATCCATATAAATACAGACTGTGGAAGAACCACCGTGCTGGTACTATTGGATCTCAGTGCAGCATTTGATACTGTTGATCACTCCATTCTGTTAGAGCGCCTTGAAAACTGGTACAGCTCTCCACTGGTTTAAATCCTACTTAAAGGACAGGGACTTTTTTGTGTCAGTAAGTAACTTTACATTAGAAACGACAAAAATCACATGTGGGGTTCCCCAAGGGTCCATTCTAGGTCCCCTCCTGTTCAACATCTACATGCTCCCCCTTGCTCAGATCATAAAAACAACAACATCAGCTACCATAACTATGCAGACGACACACAACTCTACATCACCATGTCACCAGGTGACTATGGACCAGTTCAGGCTCTGAGTAAATGTCTTGAAGTGTGGATCTGCCAAGATTTTCTTCAATTGAATAAAAACAAAACAGAAGTAATAATATTTGGACCAGTAGAGGAGAGATCAAAGGTTAACACACAGCTTCAGTCGCTTCAACTAGGAACCACTGACCAGGCCCGAAACCTGGGTGTAGTGATGGACTCAGACCTGAACCTCCAAAAGCATCTAAAGACAATTACAAGGTCGGCTTTCTATCACCTGAAGAACATTTCCAGGATTAAAGGACTGATGTCTCTGCAGGATCTGGAAAAACTAATCCATGCGTTTATTTTTAGTCGAATTGATTACTGCAACGGTGTTTTCACAGGTCTGCCTAAAAAGAGAATCAGACAGCTGCAGCTGATCCAGAACGCTGCTGCCCGCGTCCTCAATAAGACTAAGAAAGTAGAGCACATCACCCCAGTTCTAAAGTCCTTACACTGGCTCCCTGTATCTCAGAGGATAGACTTTAAAATCCTTCTGTTAGTCTATAAATCCCTGAATGGCTTAGCACCTAAATACATCACAGACTTGTTATCAGTGTATCAACCCTCCAGACCACTAAGGTCTTCTGGCTCCAGCCTACTCTGCATACCCAGAACCAGAACTAAACACGGAGAAGCAGCATTTAGTTCCTATGCTCCACTTATCTGGAACAAACTTCCAGAAAACTGTAAAAATGCTGAAAGCCTAAGTTCCTTTAAATCAAGACTAAAAACTCATTTGTTTAGGACTGCCTTCGACTGCACTAGTTAAACAGTCGAATGCAAATTTTTATTTTTTTTTTTTTCTAATATATAATCCAACTGCTTTTTCCTACTTACTTTTTTTCTGCTTTATTTCCTGTATTTTAATCATGTAAAGCACTTTGCATTGTCTGTGTACTGAATTGTGCTATATAAATAAATTTGCCTAGCCTTGCCTTTGAATTGTGTTGTTAATTGATAACATTAATAACAATAACAACCCTAATGACTCCTCGTTACAGAGGAGTGGACCAGTTTCTGTTCAATCTGCTGTCTTAATGACTTTAACGACCGCCCATTACTAAGGGGTGGACCTGTTTCTGTTGAATTTGCATGTTATCTAAGCCATTACAAGGCCTTTGTTTGGCAGGAGTATAAAGCTTGGCACTCCACATTACTCCAGACTTTTTTATTACATTATTCTCCAGAGAAAGCTTCCTGGAGAGGAAGCGAAACGTCTTCAACTACGGAAAATAAGTCCAGTTGCTTTGTTTTTTACCTTTTTTTGGGTTGTTAATTAAATGTGCTATACAAATACATTTTAGTTATGTATCATCAATTTTTGGCTCCTTTTCCCTCCTCTGCAGGCATCTGAATGTACAGTGTGCCAGTCTGACCAGCATCATATTGAAGAGGTCATTGAAAACACCCCAATACAGGAATTGGTTTTCTTTCATGTCCAATAACTTGTCCAATAACTTCAAATTTTATGGTTGTAATGGGAAGTGGACATACTACAGCTTTTCAAAGGCTTTTCAAAGGCTGCTTTAAAACGTACTGCTTGGTGCCTTTGTATTCTGCTTCAAAAACTCTCAATGCCAAAAATTCTAGCTGAAAAAATTATAAAAAGAAACGACACTCTGTTGCTCATGTTTTGCAACCTTGGAGCAACGATGAGCAAAATTGTTAATTTGTACTTTTTTCTCTCTTTCTTTGTAGGTTTCAGAACACTTTGAGTTGATAGGCATGGACTTAACAGTCAACTGAAAACATCCACAAATGGAAACCAGTACGTCTGCGTGATGACTGGTTATTACACACCCCATTAAGGCAGAAAATGCAGAGGAGATCACAAAACAAATGTTGAAATTTGTGTACTAATTTGAGGCACCAAAATGCATACTGCCAGACGAAGGGACAGATGTGAATGTGGTAAATTTGTACTTCATTGATATTTATTAATGTTTCGAATATTGCAATCAGGCCCTTGACTTATGAATCGTCCGTGGTTGCAACAGATAAACAAGAATGCTTGTGAGAAACTGGGTATCAACATAAGTCTATATGGGTGACGGTGGCACAAGAGTTAGGGAGTTTGTCCTGTAACCGGCGGGTTGTTAGTTCAATCATCTCAGTCGTTGTGTCCTTGGGCAAGACACTTCAACGTCATTGCCTGCTAGAGGTGGTCAGAGGGCTTTGGGGTCAATTCCGACGACCCCAAACAGATGTATGGGATCATCCAAAGGTAACAACAGCAGGAATAAATGACTCGCTGACATTTATAGTCCCAATTTAATAAGATAAACCATATTATAATGTCTGTATTATCAGGTCTCTGTGCAACCTTATTTATATTTGTATGAAATACACATGGATTGTCCATATGCGCTCAGATCAACAGCAGCATGGAAGAAGCAATCGAAGAGGAGACAGTAAACCAGAGTATTGAGCTGTTGGATGACATCAAAGACATAAAGGAAATTGTGTCCAAAGCTCAAGGTAAAAAAGGTGCTTCCGGCAGGAAAGCCTGCTTTAATGTTGGACACAGAATAATAGACCCTTTTCACATGACGTCACTCAACTTCCGTTTTGAAGGGCAGCAGGGTATTGCTACATCCGGCTACATGCTTTTATATAGAAAATTCGGGAGGTCAAGACGTGTTTCACTGGAAATCAGCCCGATTTCATAAGGTAAGACTGAGACCACAATATTAAACGTGTCGTATTGACTATCTTTATTTTCCTTAGTATTGGTAGCGATCATTGCTGTTATATAAATGCTTTGATCGGGACAGCAACATGAAGATCAAAGCTAACATGCAGCAGCTTGTTAGCTTACTTTACCGAACGTTTACCTATCAGAAATCAACGCGATTTCATTAGGTAAGGCTGAGAGCACAATATTAAACGTGTCGTATTGTTATGCCATAATACTATACTTATATTCAGCTACGGAACCGCGGGGTTTAAAAGATCACCGCTCACGACCTGTGTACGGCGCGACCGGAGTGCTCATACTGTTCGTGCCCCGGTGGGTGACAGGGACCCAGACCACGGGAGACACCGGGCGTCAGGGGGAACGGAGGGGAGAGAGGAAAGACGAGACGCGCCGCCGGCCGCGCGGCACGGCAGACCGCCCGGCCCGCACCCCCGTACGGAAAAAGACGGCCAGCGCGTACAGTGTACACCCGGCTAAGTTATGAGAATAAAAAACATTAGACTCACCCTTCCACGGACAACTGCTACATCATTCAGGTAACAAACAGACAGTTCACGTATCCATCCGGCAGTGAACTGTTTGTGCGCTTCCAAACTCTTGTAGGCCTTCATCTGATCGCCACTGTACATTGGGGTGGGTGACAACACAAGGTAGTTCACCAGATCCGCGTAGCAAACTGTACATCAGGAAGAGCCAAAGGGTCCGCATTACCGATCCTTGCACATTTAGCGAAGTAAGCTGCCTTATCAGAAGGCTGTAACTCATCCACGTAAGACTTTGTTTGCATGTTGGCGCGTTGTGTAGACAATGGCATGCCAACCAATATGGCCGCCACGCAAGGGGTTCTGGGTAACGAGTCACGTGGTTGCAAGGGGTCTATTGAGAGCCCTGAGCAATACCATGAAACGAAGGTTAGCGTGAGCTATTTCGTTAGCCCTTTGTTCTAAAGCACCATGTGTACAAACGGCTTACAAAACATTTCCCAATAAACCTTTTATTTCACCCTCAGCCCGCTGCCCAAACCTGTCCTTTTCTCGTGTCAGTTCTGTTCAGTTTGGCCATTCACGGAAGGAGCGTTGAAGGAGGAAGTTGTTGGCTAGCGTTAGCGGGCTAGCGCTTGGCTCTGCTGCCATGTGGTAGGGTCGGAGGCCTGGTGTCCTGGAGACAGTCTTTGCCTCCGTTGCAGTCCGATTTGAGCAGATTTCTCCTCGCGACCATCCAACATGGGCTCTGCTGCTGGCTCTCAGCGGAATCTGGGGTTCTCTTCCCTGTGTGCTGAGGAGAAATGCAACAAAACTGTTTTTGGCATGCAGGATCCTTCTTCCTGCATCTGGTTATCAGGTTAAGACAGCAAACTTAACCTGATCTGCCCGGACATGTTCTCCGGGCGACGAGGGGCTCTCTCCAGATGCTGGATGTGCGTCGGTCAGGCCCGTGCAGGGCCCATGGTCCGAAGCAGCTCTTTCCTGGTCTGAGCAGGAGGCGATCTGTGCAGTCTGAGAAGTGAAAAGCTGAAGAGAAGAGAGGCTCTTTGTCTGTGCTGTGACTTTTATCTGTAAGGAGGAGTCACAGCTGACCTCCTGCTGAGAAGAAGGGCCGTCCAAGCCTTGAGGGTCTCATCAGTGCTCTCAACTCTCACGCATTGACCGTGTGACACACGCATTTCACTAACTTCACACGCTCACACGCAACATGGCATTTCACCTTCCTTTTACCCCCTTCCTCGCACGCAGCGCACGGGGGTAAAAGCAGCTCACCTCACTGCCTAGAGCGCACTGACGAGATCAATAGAGATTTGTCTGGTCAGCGCGGCGACTTACTGAGAAACCTGTCGCTGTGAAAGGGGATGATAATGGTTATAAACTGTAATCTAGAAGTGCATTGAGCTGAAAAGAGGGAGACATCAGCAGCTGGATCGTGCGTAAAGACGCAGCGGGAACCTCTGTGTGCTTCAGTGTTGCTGCTGAGGGGAAAATGTTGACCATAAAGGCTTGATGAAACTCAGCATGAATCACCAATCAGGTTATAGATCTACAATGATAAACAAACCCATAGATGAATGTGTAACAGTGTAATAATTCGTTCAATAACTTAAAACTACTTATTTTTATTCAGTATTATTTGAACATATGTGTGTTTTTGTGTTTTAATCCATTAACTGAAGAATAAAGTATTAATATGTCTCTTTATCTCTTTAACAAAAGTAGTACATGTCTACTTCAATGTCTGGTGGGATAAAAATGAGATGGAGTTGAGACTCCACCGGCTCTTCCAGGGTCCGGTTAGCCCCGCCCCCAAACAAGCCCCGCCTCCAAAACTAGCATAATCTCACTCTTAACTTTTGATCAAAGTTGAGAGGTCTGATTATAGATCAACTATATCCCTGGTGTGACTCATTGGCTAAAAGCTGTGAAACAGAATAGCTGATATAGCAATAGTTTAATATAATAAAGCTAGCGTAGCAACTTAATGGAGAAATAGAAAAGTAATAAATGACAAAAAGTCCTGTTGGTAGCGTAGCTATCATAATCCTAGCATCTATGCTAACAACAGAGCTAAGAAGACAAAGCTCTTACCTTCATAATCGAAAAGGTATTGTTCCACAAAGAACTTGTAACCTTTGTCGAGTTTGGAGGCTGGTGTGGCCGAAAGCTTTTGTGCCAGTCTGTGCACGTCTCCCAAACGAAATTTGGTTGGTTGGTGAGGGACTGTGTGAAATCCATATGTAAAAACACAGCTCTCGGAGAAAGCGGAAATAAAGATACCCTGCTCCTCCGCAGAACGGAGGTTGCATGACGTCAACCTTGAAAAGGGTCTATTATGAAAAGTTTGAAGGGTGGGCGGCCAAGATGGCAACCAGCACACACGCTTCGCTGTGAGCTCCTCCGAGTTTTGGGCACCACTTACCTATAAACTGCAGTAAACTTAATGGAACATCACTTTCAAGAACTGGTATGTGAACGAAAAGACAATAAAAGAACTAAAGTCTAGCCCGTTATCGAATCTGGGAAGCCTTTTCTTTTACTTTTTCAACCTCTTCTACTTACCCCGGGCTAATTAGCCAAAGACAAACGCTAACAACATGACAAAACGTAAAGAAAAAAAGGGAACATTTTGATGGACTGGAATGATGATTCTCCACTCATCTTATGCTCCCCTTTACCTGATACTCCTCTCTCAAGTCCTGTCTCCAAGAAAGCATGCTCGAAAGACAGCGATGAGGTTTCCAATGCAGACATACTGAGAGCTATTCAACAGTTAACGAGCAGGTTCATATCTCTCGAGCAAAAAATCAGCCATAACACTGAAGAGATTGTAGCTATCAAAGAAAACATGGAAGGTATCAAACACATAACAAAGACAAATAATAACAAGCTGCAAATGGTGAACCACCAGCTCAGTGAACAAGATGAAAAGATTGAAGAAGCAGAGCGTTACAGCCGACGCTGGAATCTAAAACTTTTCAACCTACCAGAATCCACCAATGAATCCATGGAAGATCTAAGGAATCAGATCTTCCAGATTTTTGGGCAGATGGCTCCAGATGAAAAGAGCAAGCTGGGATTTCTCGTCGACACGATTCACAGAGTTGGACGTCCCAGAGATGACAGAAGCCCCCGTCCTGCGATAATCCAATTCACCATGCGCACCTTCAGGCAGAAAATATGGAAATCCTCGATGACCGCCGCCGTGATGAAAGAGAAAAAGTTGCGACTTACAGAGGACCTGACCTATGGTGAAAGACAGCGACGCAATAAACTTTGGCCACTTGTTGAAAAAGCCCGCAAAGATGGAAAGAAGACAGCATGGTGTGGTCCAGATGTGATCATCGAGGGAAAGAGAATCACTGCTGACTCTGTGAAAGATGTCTAGCGTGACACCCATGGGTCTGTCGTTATCTCCTCACCTATTGAACTGATTGTTTTGTTCTGTTTTTCTATTGGGGAGGAGGCCAGGAGGGGAAAAAAAAAAAAAAAAAGAAAAAGTCAAAAATGTTTGTTGACATCTTCTTTAATTGTTAACTGTTCAAATACATTTTATGCAATGCATTCCAGTTTTACTTGCATAAAATACTTAAACTGATTAATGGTGCCTAAACTTCAGAGTTCACACTTCGAAGCCTTTGCACTAGCAAGCCCTTTTCTCAGGGCTTACATTATCATTTTTTTGTTCTTCAGACATTGTGCTCTTAAATCTTTAATTTTTTCTTCACTGGAAATGCATGTTTTTAACACATTGAAGAAGATAGTTTCAATTAATGTTTGTGGATTGAGAAACCATATAAAGAGAAAAGCTATATTCCTTTTTCTTCGAAAAACAAATGCTAATATTATCCTCTTACAAGAAACGCATTCATGTGACTCAGACTATAAATTTTGGAAAAACCAATGGGGAGATCAAGCACACTTTTGTAATGCTACACATAATTCTGCAGGCATTGCATTTCTATTCAATAGGTTGACAGGTGATATCTTAGAAATGTACAACTCTAATAATGGTAGGTGGTGTATCATCTTATTCAAACTGGACAATACCCTTTTTATAATATGTAATGTATATGGTCACAATGGAACCACTCATGCCAGAACTATGTTTACAGAAATCACATCCAAAATAAGGGAATTACAAAGTAAAAATAAAGAGGCACTCCTGATCATTGGTGGAGATTTTAATGATGCTCCAGATGATCGGATAGACAGGATTCCAGAGAGAGTTTCCCAAAACTTTCATTTCAAAGCCACACATTTTATAAACCAAGAGTTATCAATAATAGATTCATGGCGTTTCTTTTATCCAGATTGCTCAGAATTTACCTGGTCTAATACTAGAGGAACATCACAATCCAGAATTGATTTATGGCTAACCTCCTCTTCATGCTTAGAATATATTTCAGAAATTAATCACTCTTACGCGCCTTTATCTGATCACAAACTTATCTCAATACATTTAAATGGTTCTAAAGAGAACAGCAAGAATTTAAGGGGATACTGGAAGCTAAATAATAACCTGCTTCAAAATAAAAATTTTCAAGACTCAGTTAAATTGATAGCTTCACAGATATTTCCTAAAAATTACATGAACCATATCCAGAAATGGGAATACTTTAAATTTAAAATTAGAGAAACTGCCATCTTCTGCAGTAAAAATGTCAAAAAAGCCAAAGACAAAAAAGAAAAGGAAATTATGGAAGAATTGAAAACCTTTCTAAATAAAAAAAATCTATCAGAAGAGGAACAAATCAGATTGCTACAACTCCAGAATGAAATTGACAATTTATATACCGAAGCTGCTAAAGGTGCATTTATTCGCTCTAGGGCTAAATGGTTGGAACATGGTGAGAAAAACTCTAGCTATTTTTTTGCTCTCGAAAAACGCAATCAAAAAAGATCTAACATCTCGGCACTGAGAATGGACAATAAATTAAACACTAATCCCAAAGACATAGCAGAACATATCTGTGCTTTTTATGAGAACTTGTATAAATCTAAATATGAACCAGAACATTGTGAGAAATTCTTAGACAGTATTAAGGACTCTATCCCAAAGATCAAAGAAGAATTTAAACAACATTGTGAAAACCCTGTCTCCAGTCTAGAACTTTATGAAGCTTTGAAACATATGAAGACCGGGAAATCACCAGGAATTGATGGTTTATCTGCTGAATTTTATTAATTTTTTTGGGATGTTATTGAAACTCCACTTTTGAATTTATATAAGGAATATACTGAAAATAATGTAATGACTTCAACGATGAAACAAGGTCTAATTAGCCTAATTCCAAAACCCAACAAAGACCCCCTATATATAGAAAATTGGAGACCCATCACACTCTTGAATGTAGATTATTCTGCAATGGTCTATTCTAGGCGCTTAAAATCTAATTTTGGAGGTTTAATAAGTGAATGCCAAACAGGTTTTATGTCTAACCGACACATCAGTAACAACATCAGATTAATCTTAGATTTACTTGACTACTCGGATCATGTGGAATCACAAGCAGTTATTGTATTTCTGGATTTCTACAAAACTTTTGATACGTTAGAACAATCCTTTATTTTTAATGCATTGAAGTTAATGGGATTCGGAGAAAACTTTATCTCAATTGTTAAAATGTTATACAAAGATATTAACAGTAATATAATGATGTATCCCACCACCTCTAAAAGATTTCCAATTAGCCGTTCCGTCCGTCAAGGATGCCCAATTTCTCCCTTTTTATTCTTAATTGCGGCAGAACTCCTTTCCATTAAAATCTTAAATAACAATTTAAAGGGTTTAACCATATTTCAAAAGGAACTTAAAATTACACAATTAGCTGATGATACAGCTCTATTTCTAAAAGACAAATCTCAAATTGAGCAAGCTTTACAATTGGTTACTGATTTTTCTAAAGCTTCAGGTTTATATCTCAACATTAACAAATACGAAATCTTGTGTCTTTATGATACGGATTGTACAAACATGCGTAATATCCAAGTAAAGAAAACAGTGAAATACTTAGGCATAGACATCACTAAAGATTTGTCTTCCAGACAGCAACTTAATTTCCTCCCCAGAATTAGAAAAATCCAAAATATCATGAATATGTGGCTCCAACGCGACCTTTCGATTTTTGGCAGAATTCTCTTATCTAAAGCCGAAGGCATTTCGAGACTGGTATATCCTGCCCAATCACTCTTTGTTGAAAATTCATCATCCAAAGAAATAAATAAAATTCTCAGCAAATTTACCTGGAAAAATAAGAAACCTCTTTTGAAGAATGAAATTCTCTCAACACCCAGGATACAAGGAGGATTTTAATTATTAAATTTCAATGACTTGAATAACACCTTTAAAATAAAATGGATTAAGGAATGTCTCAAAAACCCTGATTCATTTTGTTTTTTTATTCCAAATAATATTTTTAAAAAATTGGGTGGTCTGCATTTTTTACTCACCTGTAATTACAGTGTTACCAAATTACCTTTAAAACTATCCAAATTTCACCAACAGGAAACCATGGAAACTCTGCTACTCCCACAACTTTTCTCCTCACAAAACTGTTATGATCGTGAATCAGGCAAACCCAGTATTCAAACCCAACAAGTGAGGTTAAGGCAAAAAACAGGATTTTAATAATGAAAACAGGAACAGGCGGGCTCAATAGTCAAAAGGGCAGTCCAAAATCCGGTACACAAAAAGCAGTCCAAAATAGGCAGAGGTACAGACAGGGCAAAGCAAGCTCGGATAACCATAGGACAGAAACTAGTCGGTAAACCGGTAAATCAGTCAGACAGGGCAGGAAAAACAGATCAGGGAACAGGCTGGCTCAGAATCAAAAAGGCTCTCGGGTTATCGTCAACAGGTCAATCAGAATAAAGAATGCTGGAACTAAACTCACCGTGGCTCGTTAATGATCTGGCAGATTGCAGAGGTTTGTGGCAGGACTATATAGGGGAGTGAACAGGTGAACAGGAGTGAAGACTAATTATAAGTGAGCAGGTGGATCTAATCAAGGCAAGAAAGCTGACAGATTGCTGAGGGGAGACCAAACAGAACTGATAAAGTGACAGGTGGAAAACAGGTAACCTAAACAGAACAACATGTCTAAAACAAAACCAAACAAGACCCCAAAAGCAGAAACTTAACTAATAAATCTGATAACATAAACCAAGAAAAAACCCAAATCGTGACAAAAACCTTAATTTGGAATAATGAAGATATTACTATCAGGAAAAAATCTATATTTTTACAGAACTGGGTTGATAAAAATATACTTTTTGTATGCGACCTTTTTGATTCTCATGGTATAATGCTTAGTTATGAACATTTCCTTAGACTTAAATCCTTTCCTGTCACATATAAAGAATTCAATTACGTAACTAAGGCTATCCCTAGTGGTCTTTCTCTCCTGATCCGGAGCCATTATCAGTACCATGAAGCACTTAGAATAAAACCCCTTCTTATGATTAATGGTCTTGATGTAACGGACTCAAAATGCAACAGCAAACATATACGTAATTGTTTTTACGAAAAGAGAAGGATAAATCCATGAGGAAAAGCATTTTGGGATAACATCTTTATGGAAACTGACTGGAAGAAGGCCTGGTTATTACCTTATAAGTACTGTATATCCAATAAGATCAAAGAAATTCACATCAAAATTTTACACACTATATATCCGACAAATTTATATTTTTCTAAATTCACAGATATTGAAAATAAATGCAGTTTTTGTAACATGGAACCAGAAACTTTATCTCATTTATTTTATCATTGTACCCAATCTACCAACTTCTGGACTCACCTTGAACAATATATAATGTGTAAACTCAAAACAAACATTGTAATTGACTATAAAAGTGTAATATTGTATTTTGTCCATGGAGACATTAATGCTACTTTTATTACAAACCTATTCATTTTCTATGGTAAATTTCATATACACAAATGTAAATATTCCAAAACATCCCCCCACTTCAAATGTTTCTTGTTTGAGTTTAAAGAATACATGAAATCCCTCACATTAATTGATTCTAAACAGAGCACCACATCCACAGATATTTTTGAAAGATTTTTCAAAGAATAGTGTAAGTACACTCCTTTTCATTATTTTCTTTATTCTTTTTGTTATTAGAGCACCTGTCTAATGTTCTGTGTAATTGTGTGTTTGTATGTTTGTACAATATGTTCAATAAAGTTCTAAAAGAAAAAAGAAAAAAAGTTTGAAGGGTCAGCAGCACAGGAGTGGTGAGCAGTGTTCCCTCTAAACTGCGCACAGCATCTGGATTCAGCGAGCACAGCAAATCTATGCTGCGCAGTAAATAAAATCCAAGCTGAACTGTAGACAAAATAATAATAAACCAATGTGGAAATTGCAGTAAATCGCAAGAGACAATTTCTCACGTTGAGCACACGAAATGCGTGTGTCCATAGATATCCATAATAAAGGCCTTTATTATGGATATCTATGCGTGTGTCGTTTATTTTGATAGGAAAAACACTGAGCGTCTAAAATGGCGCTGTCCAACCACAACACAGGCATGGGGCTACACGTCATCACCCATCTTAACATTTAAAGGGACCGCGATCCCTGAACAGTTATACTTACATGAAGTAACTACAGGCAGAACAAAGTGCTGTGTTTAGTATGGACGGTGTGTAGAACCACACTTAATAACAAAGGTGAATTATGCCGGTCACATTCACTACACCAAGTTCTTTTATACCATTTTGCAACTCTGGTGAGACGGTGTTCCACAGCCCAGCTCTGTGAGCGCCAGGTGCTTATTGAAATAAGCCTGGAAGTGATTTCCTGCGAGTGGAATTAGAAATATTTAAAGAAGGCATACGGTGAATATTAAACCATAAGAAACCATGCTGTTGCTGCAGAAAAAGCGGGTTGGCGGCAGAGAATAGCTGACAAACTTATTTGATGGAGAATTAAAGCTGTTTTCTCACACTTCAATCATTCAACACAAAAGGAAGGGGGGGGGGGTGCATTTATTACGAAAGGCATTGAAAGCACATGGCAGCAAATCATGATGAAGTATGAAAATACAGTTTAATCAGGTAAGGTTAAGTTACAAGTTTTTCTTATGTTTAACGTTACTCAACTAAAGCATTAATTGGCTATATTCAACATATGCAGTTAATGATGGGATGGTGGGAGTTATTGAAATATGTTCATCTTTTTGCCAGCAATGTTCACCCATCCTTCTAAAAATGAGGTGACACTGATTGTCTTGTAGGTGTTTAATTTGTGCCAACCTCATTTTATATTAATTATATAGGCTATATGTATATTTTCAGCTTGAGTAAAAGAGGTGTTATTTAAGTGAAGAAATGTGCCGTAGCCGTAACGGTGTTGGGGGAAAATATATGAATGGAAACTAAAATATATGAATGGAAAATTAGAACCGGAAATGGCAACATTTGATACAGGTTAAATTATTGCTTTCATTCTGTGTAGTTCTGTTATTAATCTTGTGTGTCTCTGACTATGGAACACCTTTATAACTGATTGCAACAGTAACATTCCCGACAACGCGACATACAGCTGCTTCTGAAAGATTTTCTGCGTCTCCTACGTTATTAAAAAGCTATGTGCAAGCTGATAATAAATAATAAATCATCTGATGAACCCAAAGTGCTTTACACTGGTAAGTCATTCACGCACACATTCACACCCTGATGGTGGTGAGCTATGTTAGTAGCCACAGCTGCCCTGGAGCAGATTGACAGAAGAGAGGCTGTACAGTACCACATGTTTGTGCTAAATCTCACTGCAGAAAATGTAAATAATTTAATGGCAATAAAATTGGAACTCTGAAAGATGTGCACATCTCTCAATTCTTCCTTAGCAGGACCCCTTCTCTGAAATAAAAATATGCTATACAGCTCTTTAAAAAATACAAGACTTTTGTCTTTTTCGTGTAATCTGGCTAAATCAGTTATAGCTAAACTAAGTAATCTAAAAGAAAGTATTGCTGTAACTTGATTCTTTTGGTAAGCCATGTAGCTTGTTATAATCTCAGGTTTTAGACAGGCATAATGTAGCCTCAGTGTGCACATGTGGTGTTGCTCACAGAGGTCAAGTGAACGCTCAGAGAGTTTGTGTGTTTGCTCAGACATCTGAACATTTAGGGGGAACATTGGGCACAGCATATGCATATAATATTTTGCTGTAAATCCCAGCAGGTTTTCCTTGTATAAACCATTTTTAAACCTGTAATCTCTAAGTCATTGGTAATAATAGATTTTTATCATGTTTTTTTTTTTAGGTTCGCTTCGAATGTTCTTATATATATATCATAAACTTTATATATGTTTAAAATTTGTACAGGCACCATTTCTGCTCCTTGCTCATGTCTAGTGATTTAATTACTTCTATTTTTTTTAGCTGAAAAAACCCTTTAATAATGGTGAGTATTTTATTTCACCATTGAATCAGAAATATGCCTATGACAGCTGAGCATGCATGTTTTTGGACCATGTGGGGAAAGCCGGAGCACCCGGAGTGAACCCACACATGCACAGGGAGACATTTCCCAATGTGCAGCCTTAGCTTTTTAATTTGCACTATCCAGTTAACAACAACACAACCCTGCCCACCCACTTTAAAATCTAAAGTGTCAGAGACAGTTGAAGTCTACTGAGACTGGTTTTGCTTCCTGTCTTTGTACTGGCGCCGATGTGATGGAGTCATGGCCTTTTTGAAACGCCTCTACAGTGAAACCTTTTTTACTAGGCTATCATCTTGTTCAGGGTTATTGTCCTGCACAAGCCACTCTTTTGCTGCTTGTGTGGGGATGATATCTTCCACTTCTTTAATCTTCATCTGTGAAGGGGATGTTACAGCGTCTCGAGACTTTTTAGACTTTGTCTCCTTCTCTTTCTGGATGGACTTCTTTTGGATTTTAGAGGCTTTTTCTCTTTTGCCTACCTTCAGTGCTTTTGAGATCTGCTTTTCCGTTTGACCATTCTCCCTTTCAGCAGAAGCTACTTCTTCCTGTTCAGCATTTTCCCCAGAAACCTTTTGATCTTTGAGGGTTTCAGGCCCAGAGTCACTTTCCAAAGATGTCTTTTGTTTCTTATTAAGTTTAGATTTCTTAGAAGGCTTTTTCTCTCCTTGCTCATCCCTATTTTGTAGTGTCTCAGAGACCATTACTTCTTCAACAACCTCCTGTTGTTTAGATATCACCGTTTCATTTGTACAGATCTCATCTTGGAAGGGAACCAACTGATCCTTGACTATTTCTGGTGTTGAAACTTCTTCCTGTTCGGTATTTTCCCCAGAAACATCTTGATCTTTGAGGGTTTCAGGTCCAGAGGCAGTTTCCAAAGATGTCTTTCGTTTCTTCTTACGTTTAGATTTCTTAGAAGGCTTTTTCTCTCCTTGCTCATCCCCATTTTGAAGTGTTTCAGAGACCTTTACTTCTTCAACATTTACCAATAAAGCTGTCTCAGTTTGTGTTGAAATGGTTTGATAGACTGGGATTATTTCACATCTAGTTTCCTGTACATCCATCTCAGTTTGTGTTGAAATGGTTTGATAGACTGGGATTATTTCACATCTAGTTTCCTGTACATCCATCTCAGTTTGTGTTGAAATCGTTTGATGGACTCGTTTTATTTCACATCTCGTTTCCTGTATATCCACCTCAGTTTGTGTTGAAACAGCTTGATAACGGGTTGTTTTCTGCTTTGAAGCTTCTTGTGGATCTGTCTGAATTTGTACAGAAACTGTGTGCTTCTTGTCTTGTCTTTGTTCTAAGTCTTTTTTCTTCAGCAACTCCTTTTTGTGGTTGAGTTCAGCATTTAGTCAAAGAGTGGCGTGATACATCTCATTTGCCTGCTTCATTAAGTATTCCTGTACCTCCATATTTTCCAATTGGATCTTCTCCAATTTGGCCTGACATTTACACTTTTCTTCAGTTTTTTGCTCTTTGGGGGACTTGGGCAAATTTGGAGATACTTTTGAGTCTTTAAGGATCCCTTCATAAAAGTGGAGCTGTGTCAAGCAGTCATTGTATTTTTTTTCTCTGCCCACAGTCTTCTTTCAGCTTGCTTGGTAAGAAATAAGTAGTGTATAAATACATCCTCTAGATATTTTACATGTTGTTGAAGGTCGGAAATCTGGCGAAGATAAGGTGTTGGTGGTGGTGGTGGTGGCGGCCTAGAGTAAGGCATAGGGGCAGGATTTTGGGAGTTGTGAAACATCTGCAAATTTTTCTCTTGCACTTTACCAAGACCAAATTGGGGATTTTCCCTGCCTGCATGAGGTTTCCTTTGAGACCTAATGGTATATGGGTTGGGGTATGGCGGGACTGAGTACTCATAGTAGTACCAGCGACTGTTATCTTGACGTGTTCTGTAGGCAGCAGACTTGTAGGTGCAAGTCCACCCCTTTGTGTCCTGCTGTATGGTGGGATGAATCTCTGCAACCTCAGAACTTTGATTGTCAGAGGCTCCTGTGAATCTTTCATCCTGAGTGCTCCCTGAAGTTTGATTTTTCAGAGACCTCTGTTAAATTCGCAACCTGGATATTTTCTGGCGTTTGATTGTCAGACACCTCTGTTAAATTTTCCACCTGGATATTTTCTGGGGTTTGATTACCAGAGACCTCAGTTAAATTCTCAACCTGGATGTTTTCTGGGGTTTGATTCCTAGAGACCTCAGTTAAATTCTCAACCTGGATGTTTTCTGGGGTTCATTGCCAGAGACCTCTGTTAAATTCTCAACCTGGATATTTTTTGGCGTTTGATTGTCAGAGACCTCTGTTAAATTTTCCACCTGGATATTTTCTGGGGTTTGATTACTTGAGACCTCTGTTAAATTCTCAACCTGGATGTTTTCTGCGGTTTGATTGCCAGAGACCTCTGTTAAATTTTCCACCTGGATATTTTCTGGGGTTTGGTTACCAGAGACCTCAGTTAAATTCTCAACCTGGATGTTTTCTGGGGTTTGATTCCTAGAGACCTCAGTTAAATTCTCAACCTGGATGTTTTCTGGGGTTTCATTGCCAGAGACCTCTGTTAAATTTTCCACATGGATATTTTCTGAGTGTTGATCCAGTATGTCCTGTGTTTCTGATTGCTACTGGTGGTGTAGCAATCAGAGTTTCCTTTGTGTAACTCTCTTTATCTAAGGAAGCTGCCTGATCACCTTCTTTTTCCAGCACTTAAACATCTTTCTTTTCAATATTTTTGCCAGAAACCTTTTGATCTTCGTGGTTTTCTGACTCAGACAAAGTTTCCAATGCTACTGATGTCTTGTTCTTGCGCTTACACTTAAGTGGCTGTTTCTTCTCTTGTTTATCTAGTATCTCATGTGTTTCAGGAGTCGTTTCTTTTTCAGGGACCAGCGGTGGTGTAGAGATCGGAGTTTCCTTTGTATAACTCTGTTTTTCTAAGGAAGCTGCTTGATCACCTTCTTTTTCCAGCGCTGAAACATCTTTCTTTTCAATATTTTTTCCAGAAACGTTTTGATCTTTGTGGTTTTCTGACTCAGACAAAGTATTCAATGCTACAGCCTTCTTCTTGCGCTTACACTTAAGTGTCTGTTTCTTCTCTTGTTTATCCAGTGTCTCTTGTGTTTCAGGAGTCGTTTCTTTTTCAGGGACCAGTGGTGGTGTAGAGATCAGAGTTTTCTTTGTACAACTCTGTTTTTCTAAGGAAGCTGCCTGATCACCTTCTTTTTCCAGCACCGAAACATCTCCCTTTTTCAACTTTTTGGCAGCAGCCTTTTGACCTTTCTTTTCGTAATTTGTCAAAATAACCCGGTGGGTAAATTGCAGATAGTTGGTTAAAAGAGAGGTCAAATAAAATATATGGTGTTTGATCTTTGGGGGTTTCTGACTCTGACTCAAACTCATACCAAGTTTCCAATGCTACTAATGTCTTCTTGTTGCTCGTACACTTAAATGGCTGATTCTTCTCTTGTTGGTCCAGGGTTTTCTGTGTTTTAGGGATCGTTTCTTTTTCGGTGACTAGCGGCGGTGTAGAGATTGGCGTTTCCTTTGTATAACTGCTGATCACCTTCTTTTTCCAGCACTGAAACATCTTTATTTTCAATATTTTTGCCAGAAACCTTTTGATCTTTGTGGTTTTCTGACTCAGAGAAAGTTTCCAATGCTACTAATGTCTTCTTCTTGCGCTTACACTTAAGTGGCTGTTTCTTCTCTTGTTTGTCCAGTGTCTCCTGTGTTTCAGGAGTCATTTATTTTTCAGGGACCAGTGGTGGTGTAGAGATCGGAGTTTTCTTTGTACAACTCTGCTTATTTAAGGAAGGTTCCTGATCGCATTCTTTTGAGACATCTTGCTGTTTGACGTTTTCTCTAGAAACCCTCTGATCAATAGGGGTTTGCTGCTCAGAAGCAGTAAAACTTAAATCTCTGATGCACTCTGAGGTGTGATTGTCAGAGTAATCCTTCTCCTTGCTGGTTTCGTGTGTTCTCTCATCGGAGTAACTGTTCTTCTCACTGTATATGTTGTAGGAGTCAAAATGATCAAAATCATCTTCACCTTCATAGGGATAGATGATAATCCCCTCAGGAGGCTCCCCTAATTCTCTTTCTACAATATCGCTCCATGTTTCCTTTTCAACTGTAGGCTGGTTTGACTCCATTTTAACTATTGCTTTATACTGAATTTCCCATAAAATAGATATCATAGTATTTGTAAACAACCAAACAAATAAGAATAAGCTTTGGAGGTGTGTTTTAATCATCTGCCGTATAAGCTACATGAATCTCTTTAACCATGTTGCTAGGCAACGGTCAAATAGGGGACCAGTTTTTTTTTTTTTTTGGTTCCGCTCTCTCTGGGTTCCGTGTTGCTGAGGCCTTGTTTACAGGTCAATGCCAAATGTTTTCTTGGCAACAGCAGAATTTGAAAAAGGGTTTCGAGAGTGTAATCATTCAAAAACAGAAACAGGAAAACAGAATTTTTCTTACAGGGAGTCTCTGGCTCATGCCCAGTATGACAAATCAGTACAAATCATTGCACATGCGCACAACATGTGGTGTGTGTCCGAATTCAGGATCTGCCTCCTTTGAAGGACCCGGCCCACGTAGACCGGGTAGGGGCCCCAAATGCCTAAACCTAGGGCCGCGGTTCTCAAAGTGTGTGGCGCAACCCACTGGTGGGGAATTGAGACGTGACAGGTGGGGCGCGCCAAGTTCCGGCGTGTGTGTGTGTGTTGTGTGACTATAAATGTAGAACGTGTGAGAGCAAACTGTCCTTATAGCTGTCTGTTGCCGCTTATTAGACCAATCAAACCCACAAAGTAATCATTACTAGCCTACATGCAGTCTAATTAAAAGAACATTAGATATGAGAAAAATTTCACCTGGAACTGAAGTGCCAAAATAATGATTGACATGACGTCGGCATATTATTTGTAACGGGATAACCTTTCGCGCCCCAGTGTTGCCAACTCAGCGACTTTGTCGCTATATTTCAGACCCCTCCAGCGACTCTTTTTCAAAAAAGCGACTAGCGACAAATCTAGCGAATTTTGGAGACTCTTACGTGAAAGCACGTATCATTCATACTCTTGTCCTCCAGCGGCAGCTGCTGCCGTGAGGCACCTCCCCCCTCCCAACCCCGTTCTACCGCTACCGGAGGAGTCCCTCTCAGCGCTGCAGTCAGAGCCACAGCATGTTTACCCTCAGCATCCAGACTGCAAATAAAGCGCGCATGCGCCGGGATTGACGGCGCAGGTTGATCATAAATAACAGAATTTGAAATATTTTATCTTAAATAACGGCGTTTGATTCACACAGCCACATGTTCATGTTTTACCGTGATTTGTAGGCTCCTTGGTGGACCACAAGGGAAAAAAGAAAATGTTAAAAAAAAATTTAAAAAAATTGTAACTCCGCCATAGTGTCTCTTTATGGTTCATTTTGCCGGTCTCAAACCCGGGTAAAGGAGGAGGGTTAGTATTGAAATAAATTAAACATTAATTAAAAAAATAAAATAAAAATAATAATTATAATAATAGTAATAATAATACTAATAATAAACATTAATGGACAGCAAAAAGTAGCTCTATATATTCTGAGTGTTTTTACTCACTTTTTGTCTCTCTCTAACAACGTTATTTCTCCCACAGCGCCAATAATTTACACATCACATCGTGTTGCAGATTATGCAAATTAGGCGATGATGTAATTCAGCGACTTCTAGAGACTTTTAGCACAGCCAATAGCTACTTTCCTTACTGAGGAGTTGGCAACACTGTCGCGCTCATATATCTGTATCTGTATACATCTGTTTCGCGCCAATGGGCTGGCTGTTGCTTCACTGAAAACAAAATACAGATCTCAGCTGAACATTGAGCATGACTTGAGAGTGGCAGTATCAAGCCTGCAACCCCGTTTTGAGAAACTGTGCAATGCAAAACAGGCTCATTGCAGCCACTAATGCAGGGATAAATAGACCTGTCTTGCCAGATGGATTTTACTTCTTTTCTTTTATTAACATATTGCAGAGTGGCACTTTAATTTTTTCTATCTTTGAGCTTGATACAAATTTTGACACAGCTGCATTTTTATTTTCTTTATTTGTGAGCTTGCTGTTATTTGATGTAGATAGTTTGTATTTAGATACTACTTGTTACTTCAATAAAATTGGAACATTTTAAGATTGTTGCATATTTCATTAGCATTGTGTTGGGGCGATGGGGACAGGTGGGGCTTGAAAATTCTCCCTTGTCCAAAGTGGGGATTGACAGAAAAAGTTTGAGAACCACTGACCTAGGGTCCCAAAAGAATTGGTAAAGATTTGCTGAGAGACCATCCTGTCCTGGGGATTTTCCTGATGAGAGCTGTTTAACTGCATGATCTAGTTCAAAGATCTCAGTTTCATCTTAATTCATCTAATTTAGACTTAAAGCCCCAGTGTAAGATTTACTCACTGGTGTACCATCGAGTGTTGCGCTACATTAATTACAAGGAGGGGTATATAGCAGGGTCCATATAGCAAATAATAGTATGATAGATACGAGGGATTTACTGATCCCAGGGTATACTGGCTAAAAAATGTGAAATGCTGCTACTGACTAACTAACTGATTTTACTGATTCAACAAATTGTTGAAACAAACCACAGAAAACTTCTTTATCAGGGTGGAAAATATAACAGAAAATCATCCTGGACTTCCCTCGTGTCTTGTTATCTGTATTAATATTTCAGTTACTAATACTGTATAAGTAAAATGGTATCTGTATTTTATTTTGAATAAAACTGTATATTTGTATAATTTGTTTACATATTACATATATTGTTCAGAAAAATAAAGGGATTAATTAATCTGGTAGGTCTTTGCATGGTTGTTTCTTTTTATTACTGCACCTTTAAACAATCCAGTGCTTTATGTGTTGAATCAGGACAGAAAATGTGGTAGGGAAGAGGGAAGCTCACTTTTGACCTTAGTGTATAGATGTGTTATAGTTTCACAGTTTATTGCATAAAACCTTTTCCACAAGGTTGCATGGAAAACAAGGACTGGATTTCAAGTGATGTGGGCATAATCTATGTGAGCAAGTGGAACGGATTGGATAACAACTCAGGGATGGGGCTCTGCACTAGAACCATGAAGTGAAGAGAAACGGACAGATATATGATCATACTTGAGTTAATAATCGCAGTTTATGTGATTGTTTATTTACACTCAGATTCAGACCAGATGATATTGAGTTTATAGGCAGATATTTTGCAAAAATTAATAAAATAAAAATACACCAAATTATTTAGGGAGGTTTGAGAATATTTTTGGGGGGGGGGGATGGCAGATGGCAGATGGCAACTCCAGCAGCCTTTTGTCTCCCCATTGAGATGTCCAGAAGGTGGTGTCAGAGGCACATGAATGAGTTTCTTGTAGAAAGACAGGCATTTTATTCTGTTACAGTGCAGAAAAATAGCTTTTCTTTTCAGATTGTCTGTCCTGAATTCAAAGAAACAAAAGATAAATTAGCATTCAGAATATTCATTTGCTGGAAAACTACACAGCAACAAAAGCAAGAAATAAAAATACAAAAACTTAAAAAGTAGCTTTTTGAACTTGAATCTGAACATATAACAGGTCTTAATGGTTTCACCTCTTCGATCCATTCTACTGAAATTATTCCTCCCTATATGAAGTTCAAACTCTGGAACTATTACTGCTACTGTTGTTTGTCCTGACTGATTCTGGGATGCATCTGTATACATTTTAACAGTATAAATAGTACTATAGTACTAGTAAATTAAATAGTTATAAAAACGTTTTAAATATTCCTGTACTGTTATTCAATTGCATAAATACGTTTTATCTCTACTTTTTCTTTCTAGTATTGTCAAATCTAGAACGGTATCAGGTAAAATCCATGGTGTTATAATTGGTAATGGCACAGTTGGAGTGATGTTGAAATTATTTAATCCTAATTCTGTTGCTTTCTGAATGATTGTTCAACCAAATTACTTATTATCGGTTCTTTCTTTCTTTCTGCAGGAATGTAAAGTTGTGTAGCATGACTTTGATTGTGTCCTTGCAAATTAACCCAGTAATTTAATGACAGCTAAATCCTTCTCAATGCTAATGGCATTTAATCCACCTCCACCTGTAAAGCTGATATTGGAGTTGTTCTAATTTCTCCTGTAACCAAATGTAAAGCTTGGTACTGGATGGTGTCCAGTTTTTTGAGTCCTTCTCAGATGCTTATCAACACACTATACCGTCATTATCAATTATAGACCAATTGTAGATTAATTGTAGACCCCATTCATACCCAACTAAACGTCTAATTATAATTAAGTATCTTTTTACATTTATCAATAAATTCAGGATAGTTTTTCATCAAACCATACTCCTAAGAATTTAAATTGCTTCACTCTCTCAATATCCTGATTATATAACTTGAGTTTTTTTTTTTTTCTCCAGTGTCCTGTCTAGCAATGTGGCAAAATAAGAATTTATGTCTTAATGCCAAATAAAGCTCGACAGATTTTGCTTTCACAAGTGGAGCAAACAGCTTTCGCCATAGTGCTCCGCTTGATTTATGCATGTAAATAACTTTATTGTGATTCCTGAAGGGAGATTTTCAAATTATATGGACACTACAATGGGAAGGTAGGAGAGTAAAGGAAGAACAAGAAGAGAAAAAAAAGAAAGAGAAGAGATGAAAGAAAGAAGAGATAAAGGGGAGAGAATGATAAAATGTCCTCCGTCTGCTCCATCACCTGGAAAGAGACGCAAAAAGAACAGCACAACCAACAGACATAAAGAAACAGATACAATCGAGTAACACCTTGATGCCATTGCTAAATCATATGTATTATTATTTAAGCTGACATGTGTAAAGTGATACCTGAAAAAAGAAAGTGACAGAAAATAAATTAATTAATTAATTAATATATAACTTCAGTTTTACTTCTTGGAATGCTTTTGTTTTATCAACCGAAAATTTAAAACTCCATTTATATGACCATTATTTAATCTTTAAAATTGCTTTTTGGACATTTCCAAAAATACATTAAATACTCCTTCCACACTTCCAAATAGCTCCATCGTCCGCAAAAAGAGAACAGCCCAATTCATTCTCTGTTTCTTTAAATGCATAATTTATCATAATTGAAAACAATAAAGGACTTATAATACTGCCTTGTGGAGTTCCAATTTCTATACAATTTTTCCTTGAAAGAATTTTACCAACTCTTATCTGTATAACTAGTTCTGTTAAATAATAACAATTGTAAACAATTAAAAATAACTTTAAACAAATTTGTCCGGCGGACACCAAAGCGGAGGAGGAGCGTTGTGAGGTGACGATGTGTTGTTTACACACATCTGAAATGAGAAGCTTTCTCTTTAAGATGTACAGTTTGAAGATCCTTGACCCACCCAAAGTTACTTTGTCCATGAACCTTTAAAGACAGTATTTCTGAATTCTTCACCGATATGAAAACTAACTCCACTGACGAGACAGAAAACAAGCTCAGCTACTGAGACTGGCGGTGGGCGGCAGCAGCTGGTCATATAAATTCTTTGTCTAGTTATTATGCTCATATGGATCAATCACACTTTTCCTAGAAATGTTTTCGTAAAAGCAAACCTTTGGAACAGGGTCTAGCTGGTGTTGATACAGCTCATCGCCTATCTCTTTAGTATGTTCTATTTTTCAAGCACTGCATCTCTATCTCTGACAGCATGGCATCTGAATTTGCAATGTAAACAAAAGCCGTTGCCCCGGAAAATGGCGACCGCATCCCATAAGGCATTGCAAAATCACCTGCCCTTTCGACCACCTCCTGTTATTGTGAGCATGATTCAGCCACCTGGGAACAGTAAGTGGCCACCAGAGCATTAACGATTGGTTGGTAGCATGATGGTCCTGTTTTTCATGTGAGTGACCAGTTTTGATTGGCACACTTAAACTTTGCGATCAACTATGCCAGCAGTTCCCAAACTTTTTTAGCCGCACACCCCCTGCTGTGTCCTGAGAGAGAATGAATGAAGTAGAGGCCACAAGCTAGGTGCCCATATACAGTACAATGCGTAGAAGATAACTTCTTCTATATTTAATCTTAAAATGAAGCGTAGAGGAAGACTTCTTCTAAATGAATAAATTTTCCGTGTGAATACATTTTTATTTATTTATTAAATTTACAGTTTTTAATTTGTACAAAGGACATGTTTATTTAAGACGTCTTTATTTTGTGGGGGAAAAACACCGTAACTGTGTAATTATCAGACCGCCATTACATTCTTCATCTTGCACACCCCCTAGCGGCAGCTCGCGCACACCACACTTTGGGAATCCCTGAGCTACTAGCTACTAGTATGCAAAGCCACAGGCTGAGTTTACCTACAACTTTACTCACTGAAGAAGTCGCTCGGAGAAGACACAACACTTTTCAGAGGACCTACCCATTATTTTTTGTATTTTTTTTGTATTTCTCTACCTGTATTATTGAGATGCATCAGGACGATCATAATTACTATTAATCCCTTTTTAAAGTGTAAGCGACCATTACATTCCTAATAGGAGCAATCCTGCTCTGGTGGCACTAACAGACTGAGCAGTTTCTTTTTGTCTTTTAGCTCATGAATGTTATGAGTAGAGCAGGTCCTTTAGGTAAAGTTAGTCTGGTGAACATTAATGGCTGTGATACTTTACTCAAGATTGACAATGACATTAGCAGGTCCTAGCTCCGCTTTTACCGGACTGAGCGTATTTATTTTATTTTAGTGGAATGGCAAAGTTGTGTCAATGGCCAAACCCTTTTTTTATTATCTTGGGTGGGGGTTTCATGGTCCCTACCACAAGGAAAATTAGGTTTAAACTAGTAACAAAAACGTTTAATTTTAACTTAAGTATTACTTACGGTGGCCACAAACAGCTTTATTTGGGGCAAAAAAGTTTTCTGTACTGTAATTTGTAGGATTGATGACCCAGTTGTGGGAACCGCCTCTACCATGGGCCAGGAACAACCAGTGTTGTACTGAAATCTCGGAGTCAAGTAAAAGTATAGGTACCTCTCCAAAATATGACTTTGGTAAAAGTCCAAGTCACTGACTGAAATGTTACTTGAGTAAAAGTCTTAAAGTATCTGAAATGTCTTGTACTTAAGTATGAAAATTACTGTAAAAATAAATACACTCAAGTAATGTAACAAAAACTATAAGTAAAAAGTAAAACAAAGCAAATGCAGTTTGAATGACATTTTTTAGATTTTGGTAAACTTTGAAAGTCAAATTCACTTAAAATAATATAAACAACCAAGTGCAGGAGAAATTTAGACAAAGTTTAGACAGAAAATACAACCTTTTTCTAAGCTTTCAGTTTTCCTTCTTCAAGTAAGGTCAGATCTTTGCACTTTAAAATTGTACACAACCAAGTGCTGGCAGAATTTAGACCAGGGGGTGTACTGTATACTAAGAACATGGTTAAGTGATAAACCAGGCTTAGTTAACATATAGGAAGTGGTAAACCTGCTAATAGATACACCTGCAGCAGCATTGTAAAACTCATGAAATTCAGTGATAGCTTTTAGCTTTGGTGTACGGTCCCAAGGTTTGTAATGGGCCATATCTGGTCCCTCCTTTAATAACTTTCTAGGGGCACCTCTGGAGTATCCCTAAATGCGGACCCAGTCACCAAAACCTGGGCTTCTAGTATTATTCCATCCTCTCCACTAGATGGTGGTAACAGCCTACGCTCAACACTCCCAAAGCCCTGTGACTGGAAATGAAAGTGGGAGGTGAAGCGATTAGCGAACCAACCAAACATTTCAACCGGACTCTTCAGTCTGAGAGTCGCATGGATCGATCTTTACGACGCCTTATTGCTGGCGCAGTCCTGGAGGCTGCTCACACCGACACGGGACTCCGGAACGGGTGCATCCCGTACTCTGAATACCGCACGTAACCCCGCGACACCCTGAGGCGCACCCGCCTGGTTTATTGGGGCTCGGCAGAAGAGTGCGGCGCGCGGAGTTGTAGGTTCGCGTCAGACGCGGTTTCAGTGAAGACGCTGCTGGGGATGGAGCGCTGGAAGGGGAGAGTGGCCCTGGTAACGGGAGCCTCGGTGGGGATCGGAGCGGCTGTAACCCGGGCTCTGGTCCAACAGGGCATGAGGGTGGTCGGCTGCGCCAGGAATGTCGACAAAATAGAGGTAAGCTACGTATATATATACATATATATATATACAAAAAAGGGAAAGTTGAGTGTTGCCAGAGCAACAACGGTCCTGCTAACTAACGTTAACGGCTAGCTAACATTAGCTTTACTGTTGAAGCTATAGACCTTTAGCCCCTGTTTTACAGCTTGTTACAAAGTCGATATTAACCAGGGGTGGGTGGGGAAGCAGACGCTTTGGGTTATTTATTCAAAAGTATGTGACAAGCCCTGCTAGGTTTGGCTAATTAATGAAAGGGGAAATATTAAACCAAGCCGTTAGTTCACAATTACACCTTATTTAACACATTAACAGTTAAATCACAGGATATATATATATATATATATATATATATATATATATATATACGAGTTTCACGGACCAATGATACGGACCAATGATACTGGATGTCGCACGTTTCTAAAAGTTGTAAGAAGCAATAATAATCCCTCTGTATCCGGTTCACCCACCAGTGCCCATCCCACTCCTAAAATGTGATCACCTCTGTTATGAGTGCCTTTCTCAAAGGACTGCCCAGAAATCAGTGTTGGCAGCAGCAGATTTCCTAGTAAGGCCGAAGCAAGGAAGATACCCTGCTTTACTGGGAAAACAAACTGTCAAACTTGTAGAACTCATGTAGGACTTTGCATACATCCCCCTCCCCCCCCCCCTTTGAGTAAACTCTGAAGTAACTAGAAATTAGGTAAGCTTAGCAGGAAACAGACATGTAAACACACTTGCCTAAATTCCTACATTGGTTTTCTGATGTGCCCACTAAAGATAGTCAACTCCTATAATTATTTTGTTTTAGGACCAAATGGATCAGCTTCCTGAAACGCATCAGGTTCCCTCTATTCTGATTAACAATGACAAACTTCAGACATAGCAGGCACTATTTGGCACTTTCCATTTCCTTCATCAAACGGAGGTAGCAACACATCAGCAAAGTCCTAAGTCAATCATTCATAAAGAGCAGGATGATGACGTGTGTTTAACGTTTCTCAATCCAGAACCATCTCCCTGAATGTACATTTAAGAACGGCAAGCTCAGACGGATCGATATCATCTAAATCTAAGGATACAGTTTCACCGCTGCAGCCATTAGTCTGCGCCAACAGGTTTTATGGCTGCCGACGGTCCGTTTATCACCAACAGGCTCTTCCGCAGCAGGAGCCTCGTGACTCGCAACCACCTTCTGTTTCTTTCTTGAGGTCATCTGTTTTGTACTTTAATCAGGGAGGTCAGCGATTAAAGCAGCAAAAGTTACAGAAATTTGTAGATTTTCTTTTCAAAGGTGGCATGTGTTGAGACGCGCTGTTCTTTGGCGACGACTCTCTTGGGGTGAACCAGCTCAGCTTGCTGTAAAATTTGACTTTAGGGTTGGCGCCTTCACTAAGCTAGTTATAGTTGGACACATAAGATTCAATTCTTCTAACTTTTACCAAGTGGATATCTATTCATACAGTTCAATACAACCCAAACGAGGGTATTTTGAAATCATACTTCATGTTCTCTCAACATCTGTTGAATTCTAAATCAGCATTTGTAGATAGTTGTTTTTGATAATACACTTGTACTGAACTAATAAGCTTTGATTATACTAATTCTACTGGCTAATATTTAATACCCATCCACATTGCTTTTTATAGTGTTTGTAGGGGGAACTGTAAATAAAGTACATAATAACATTTCAAGTGTCAGCCTTTCTCTACTGAGAATGTTTGATTACTGGGTGTAATTTCTGACTGATAGCCACATGTCTAACTATTACAGCTTAATTCTGGGTATCACTAGTTTGAATTACATTCATGAAAGGATATTGTAGTTTTCATTCAGGTTTATCATATTGCAGAAATAATTTGTGATTATATACTTTATAGGTGTGTTCTTGTAGCTGTTGGTTAAAACAATAACCGGTTAAGATCTGGTCGGGACATTCTGCCGGAATGTCAGCTGGAGGACGCCGGACTCTTTTAAAACGGGTTTCTTTCGCGCTGCCCCACTAAGTTTTGATCTATGCGTAAGCCTTAAGGCTATGCACATTGCTTAACTTTTCCACGAATAATTAGGCCTCGCCCATTCTGCTCTGTCATATCAGGGTTTCAAAAGCCTATAACACTGGTCGAGAGCGACGTTACCACGACGATACTACTTCACTGTTGGGTTTGAATAGCAACACCTAGCTGCGTCAGCATTAGACATGGGTCGCTATGAGCTCTTTGTGGTATAATGACAGTAAAAACACAGCTAAACTACAAATATGTGCTTCTAAAATAACCTGGCAACCACCAGCTGGAAGCTTGCCCCTAACGTGCGATGTTTGCTGAAGTCATGGTAACTTTTTGATATGCCAACACTGGACCAGAAGGTAAACCACACCATCCAACTGGTCTTTTCTCTGAGCATGAGAGGGGAAAAAAAAGAAGGGGCCTTTTTTTTCTTCCAGCCAGTTGACCGACAGTGTGCAGCGAGGATGGAAGAAGGGCGCAAAGCTGCATTAAACAGCTGCAGAAAACTCCAGTCACCCCATCTTTGGTATCGTAGAGGATTTTAAACCTTAGAAGCGTTAGAATGTAAAAAATATTGCCACGTTGTTAATGGCTTTTTAAAATCTTGCTCTACCTACTGTTTGTTTGATAGCCTCTCTCTAACCAAGTCAAGAGCCTTCGTTATTCAGCCAGCTAGTTCCTGTCTTCATCCCAGTTTCTTCCAAGAAACACTCAGGTGTGTTCTCAACACGGCTACACCAGTTTTACAGTGTGCAGTTATAGTTTAAAGCAGGTACCATTTCAAAACTGCTTCTATTTTTCCATCAACCCGCTCCTTTATTGTAAAGGCGTGTTTATGAGATGGCGGAGAAAGGGCCTCAGCGGCGTCCACCCCCCTCTCCTCTTACCTGTTGCTGCGTGACAGCCAGTCAGCAGGCAGAAGAGAGGCCACCCCAGCTGCTGCTTACAGGACGAACAAAGTTTGCTGGTTAGAAACAGTTTGGCTCTTGAGAAATGAAAGGAGCGGCACCCCGTCACTCTTACCCCAGTAGGGCTGCTTTGAGGCAAATATCAGCCTTCTAAATGCCCAGTGTTGCTTCTTAAAGAGCGGGAGGGGAAAAGGATCAGATTCTGTGCGATAAACATGTTGATTCGAAAGCGACTTCAAAATTTAGCGAGTTTTTATTCTATTTATTTCTTTCTTTTTGGTAAGCGGCTAGATCATATAATTTTTATTGTATCTTTAGTATTTTTGTGTAGATGAATACTATCACAGCCTGGAACCGGTGTATTTTTGCTGACGCTTATCATACTGTGTTGATCATGTTTATTTATCTTTCATACTTTATTACAGTTGGATATATCTAATGCTTCCATAATGTGTTGCTTGTTACCTGTGTGGGAATTTTCCTCCTACCGTGATTAGAAACACACACCCTGGCCCATGAGCGGGAATTGTGCAGCAGCTATCCTCCCTCCATTCATACTCCAGTCACATGGCCTCATCCTGTCAATAGTTAACTGTGACAGCCTGTGTCAGTCTGAACAAGGTCAACACAACCCCCCCCCCCCTTAAAAAAAAGAAGAGTTTCATTTTTACTTCTCTACAGGGTGAGCAGACTTCATTTTTTGGAAAAAATACAAAATAGCACTGCATAGGATTTACTTAGTGGTTCTTCTAATGATGTCAGAGCTTCTTCCAGATCTCGGGTGGTTTCCACACCTGATAGTCTGGGTGACTCGGTTCGAATGGGGACCACATTGCAAAGTTCACGCTGCACTTTGTCAAACGAACCTGTGTTGGCGCTGCACTAGGGCTGGACAATATAGGGGAAAAAAACATATCGATAAAATAGAAATCATATTGATTGATATCGATAATTATCAACAAATTCAAAACATATTTAAAGTGCAGCCCTGGCCATTTTATGCTGTTGCTTAGCGACCTATTTTTAGACACAGAACACACAATCACTGAATTTCAAACTCAACCCTTCAACCAACTTTTTACCAAAACTGCAAGTTTTTTAAAAAAGTAAAAAAGAACCCGTGCTCTCTGAACTCTTTGAAGGGGGCGGAACTTAGTGACAGAGCGTTCCTGGGTCTGTGTTTGTGATTGGTTGGGAGGATGTAATGACCGTATGGCAAGCTGTTTTAACATAAACTCGGTTTCGTCTGACTATCCGTAATTACATTCCAGATATCTTAAAATGCATTTTGACTAGACAAAACTACATTTTGACTATCCGGAATGGTAATTTAAGATATCTTTATTTACATTCTGACTAGGAAGAATAATAATTCAAGATATCTTCAATTACATTTTGACTAGTCAGAATTCCTTTCAAGATATCTCAAATTACGTCACCGGATTCGTCATTGAAAACGTCACACATCCGTAATTGTAATTTAAGATATCTCGAACGTAATTATGACTAGTCAGAATTACAATTTAAGATATCTGAAATAAGACATTGCGTGTAAGCCCCTTATTGGCTGTAAGCTGTCCAAATAATTGTCTGAACATTCAATGGCGCTGGCAGTTTTCGACAAAATTGTAAGAAAATGCCACAATATAAAAAGAGCTTTTTCAGTATGGGATATGCAGAGAACGCGAAAATAGTATACTTGAAGAATGCTGAAGAAATTTGCAAAGAATTTCGGATTTACTTGCTGCCGAGACACACACAATGCACTGAAAAACGACTAGCTGAAAGCGCTACTATCGACTCATGTCCAAGCTGGAAATAAGGAATATTCCGCAGGCCGGGCCAGTTCAGTTAATAACCAGATGTAGTTTTTATACTGTGGTAAAGCTATCTGCCTCTTCGGAAATTATGGTAAAGCCAGCTAGCTCTTGATTTTGACATGCTAGACGGCACAAGGCATTACAGCACCCTCCTTTAGCTCCTCTGAAAACAAAAGCGCACGCCTCCGGTTGGTTCATGTGTGATGATGTATGGCAAGCCGTTTCGTAATTCAAGATGTCAGTAACGTCATTTTGACTAGTCAGAATGTCAATTTAAGATATCTTAAATGGAAAAGTTGAATAATTCAAGATATCTCTAATTCGTTTAGAGATATCTTAAAAGGAATTTTGACTAGTCAAAATTACAATTCAAGATATCTTAAATTTAGTTTTTACTAGTCAAAACTGCATTTTGCCTATCCAAAAATACATTTAAGATATCTTGAATTATGGTGGCATTTGAGATATCTTTAATTAGAATTATGACTAGTCAAAACTAAATTTAAGATATCTTGAATTGTAATTTTGACTAGTCGTAATTTAATTGTAGATATCTGAAATGGGTATTTCAGATAGTCAGTAATTCATTCGAGATATCTTGAATTGACGTCTCCATACAACTCAATGGAAAATCTGATGTCATTTCGACTAGTCAGAATGTAATTAGAGATATCTGGAATAGGTATTTTGACTAGTCAAAATACAATTAGAGATATCTTAAATATGCTAAAACGTCTAGTCATAAAACAATTTGAGATATCTCGAATGTAAGGGCGGTAAAACCGAATTTATGTTAAAACGGCTTGCCATAATGACTGTGGTATTAACCTACATGGCTAGAATGCAAAAGGAAGGAAAACTGTTCTATTTAACTTTTTATTGACCCTTTTCTTTCTATCATCAATATACGTCTATCAATCAATATAGATATCGTTACTGAATTATCGTCCAGCCCTACGCTGCACAAAGAAACAGAGAAAAAAAGAGGCTGGTCAACACCACAACACAGCTTCCTGTACCAGGAAAATGTAACCAAAATGGAATGGCAACAGATTTTGGCCGTGTTATTGCCATGCTGTCTTTTGGCAAGTGTGCCAGACCAGTGGGCTCAGCATGAGCGGAGGACGAGGCAGAGGACCACGGGGAGGGTTATATTTTACACAAGGCGGTGAGACGACTCCGTATGAGGCGGCAGGGTGCGAGCGGGGCCTCGTACAGCTTCGTTGAACTCATGTCACGTTTACACAGAAATCGAGCACGGCATTTACAAGATAGGAGTTACTGCATTGGCGTTATTGCTCAGTTACAATTGTATTTACCCAGATCGCCCTGCGCTGTAGTCCACTTCCTGCTTTTGGAGTGGCCTCTGGCCCGCCGTTCACTTCAACCGAGCCCAGACCTAGGTTTTGAGGTGACATTGCTAAACGAAACCAGACTTACTGAGCAAACGAACCAGAGTCCAATTAAAGCGGACTAAACAGGGCTGGTGTGAATGCGCCCTTATAGTGTGGGGCTGAGCCAGTACGGCTTTGGCAATGTTCTCTTGCAGTTGTGCCAAAGCTGGCATGCTGTTCGCAGGGTAATGCATGGAGCCATGCATCACCGAGCAATTGTTCCCAACTTCCTCTCTGGCTTTCATTGCTTTCCCTCAGGAAGCAACGTTCTCTGTAATCCAGCAGACAAATCAACGAGGACTGGGATAAATGCATCCCAACGTTGACGCTGTCTGTTTTTTGTATAAACAGAACTCTGAGAAAGTGAAGTGGAGTGGAGAGTTGTGGCGGCAGCACTGTTTTGTTGTCGGTGAGAACACAGAGGAGGCAGGCAGGTTTTGGAGGGCGATGTGTGGTCACCATGGGACCTTTGCAGGAATGGAGGCAACGGAGCCAAGCAACAGAGAATCAGCTTCTCATTAACACTTGTGAAATCCTTTTGGAGTGGAGAAAGAAGCTGCTGTGGAAAAGAATATTGATTCTTGTGCCATGTTAGATCCCCTCAAAGGTTTTGCTCAGGCCTTACAAACAGTGTGTCCCACATAGCCCACACGGGTCTCGTTTTCTGCTCACCCAGCACATCGTAAGGCTGCAATCAAAACACAGGGAATGTGACCCTAAGGCCCCGTCCACACAGAAAGGAGATTAGGTCTAGCAGCAAAGGCATATTGTCACTTAGGCTGTGCGTTCACACTGACCGGAGTTTTGGGAGAATTATCTTTTTTTTTAAACCGTGTTCCAGAGAGGCTACAATGACGCCGTAGCTTCGCCTCTCTCTGTGACCCACATGCGCCTCACTCTCACAGATAACAACAAAAGATGGAGGTGAATCCGGAGTTCGGCCAAAACACTGCTATGTTGTTTACTGATTTATTGATGGGAGGATGAGGAGTGGGAAACAGACAGGCAAACAGAACAAAATCCAAACGGTAGGTAAGGCAAACATCCAGGCAGCACTTGACAGGGGGCAGGCGGACAGAACTGGGCAAAACAGACAGAACAGGGTAAATTAAACAGAACCAAGGTGCTGGGAGCTCTTACCAGGAACCAGAATACAAACAGGGAAGCGGAGGAACTGAGTGCGAGCAAGGCATGAGAGACGAACCGACAAGTAGCTGAGGAGGGGGTGAGGCTTAAATAAACGGACAAACAGGTGAACGGAGTGAAAAGTAATTAACCATAGGTGGAAGCAATTATGGAACTAACAGGGGCTGGTGAATAAACCAAAATCCAAGAAAAATAAAAACAAATCACAGAACAAAAATCAGAACTAATACAGAAAACAGATAACGAAAATAATCAACAGGAAAAAGCTAACCTAACCAAATCATAAACAGTAACCAAGACAGAATATTACAGGCGTTCTGTGTTGTGTTTAGGGATGGGAATCGAAAACCGGTTCCTGTTCAGAACCGGTTCCGTGTGTTTCAATTCCATGGCACCGTTTGGCAGCTCGCTTAACGATTCTCTTATCGATTCCAGGCAGCACCAGAGCCGGGCAGCACGACTTACGTCACGTTTTTTACGCAAGTTACGCGCACGGCATTCAGTAAGCAAGTACGACGTGACCAGGCGTAAGTCTAGAAAAGCAAAACAAAAAAAAATGCCGCCCCATTGGGTAAAGCGATCGAAAGTCCGGTCAAGAAGGAAAAATCAGGGGATCATTAGCTATACCTAAAACTAATACGTTCGTGGTGATTTAATGAATTTAGCGTTAATCAATAAGAAAATAAAAGCATAAATTGTCGTCTCGATCACTGTGTAGGGGGGCGGTCATTATTGCCCAAATATGGGCAATAATGGTCGCCCGACATCACATCCTGTGACGTAATGGTGCGGTAAGGCACTGTGCTCTACAACAACAACTATTTCGGATTTCCAGAGGACTTCACCATTGAAATTCGCGAGAGCTATTGTTGAAGCAACAATGTCCATGTACATCGGGTAAAGGTGGAAAAACATTAGTTTTTTCACCTTTCCAATTCATGATCCACCACGGGCTCTTTTGTTGGATTGCCAACTTGAAGAGGAAGGATTTGCCATCGAACTTCTGGCCAGAGAGAAAACACGTAGTCTGTAGCCAACATTTCGAAGAAGAATGTCTTCAAGATGACATGAGAGCGAGACTTTTCGGTAGTTTTTTTTTTTTATAATGTAGAATTTGCCGGAACATTTGTTTACCGACCAGAGCGGCGGAGGGATACGACACACTTAAAAAGAATGCTCACTGTTGCGAAGCCTACTTATTTTAAGCGACTTTGGTCTTATTTTTTCTAAAGTCGCTTGAAATTTCATGAGTTGCGGGTTGCAGTTTTTTGGGCTTGTTTCTGAAAGTGAAGTCGATTGTTTCGGCTCTAAACTAAGTGACGCTGAAATATCCCTCCGCCTCATAATGCACTGCAGCTCATCCTGACAGTAAAGGCAGAAGGAGCCGCTCTGACCGTATTTTCTGCAGTTTACGGTTGCAATAACTGATGATAACTGCTGGAAGTAGATTAGGCGGTACAGAACATCATTTTGAGCAGAGATTGGTTCTAAAGATGAATTTTATACTCATCTTATAACATTGCAGAACCCAACCCATAAACCGTACTTTAATGTTTATTTGTTGTCTTTTTATGTCTCTAAAATGTTAAATTAGTATTACTTTAAATTTAAATGCTTAATACCATGTCTATTTTTGTTTAAGAGGTTAAAAAATTTTCCCCAAATTAGAATCGATAAGGGAATCGATAAGGAATCGAATCGTTTCACAGAATCGATAAGGGAATCGGAATCGTGAAAATCTTATCAATTCCCAACCCTAGTTGCGTTCAAGTTGGCTTTGTTATGGCTGTCTGTAGCGTCGTCGGACTCTTCCTTTCTAGTGAGTCCGCTCTAAACGCCGTGTCCCCTGCCAGCCCACATAAAGATCACCTTAACCACACGTAGATGTTTACGTCTGAACCCCCACCATGGCGGCGTGTTTACTTCACATGATTTGTCTGTGCCCGCCCGGTGTTTTTTTTTTGTCCTGTCACAGCGCCACCAATGGCCTGGCATACCTACTACAGCGATTTCGGCGGCTGTGTTTGGAAGCACTTTTTTATTTTCTTTGTGGATGATGAAAATGTACTGTGTCCGTCTTCAAGTGAACGGGGGGCTAAATGGTTAAAAACGAGTCATTCTAAATACAAGCTGGGTTATCGCTCATCAATATACAGTTGTTCAAAAAATGTTATGTGACAGGAAAATCTTTGTCTTTTTTTATTATTATCTTTTCTGGTTATTTGTACTGCGCCATGTTGCGTTACAATTCTTTTAGGGGGATCCAAGTAAAGGAGGCTGAATACAAAAATTGGAAACAATGTCCTTTCCACTTTACCATTATGCAATGCTGTGTTTTGTAATGTAATTGGAAAACAAAGCTCAAGGGCTATGGGGGATTTCTGCAGGGCAAATTTGTAGTGATGCATATTTACAGCTGTAGTTAAAAGGCTAAGCATTTGTCTGCACTTTATTTTTTTTTAATCTAAGATAAGCACATATGGTTTCCTTTTGTTTTAAGTAGTGATCTGCAGATCAGGGTTGGTGTCGAGGAGATCGGTTGGGCCTTTGAGCGGAGCTGCAGAGGTGGAGGCAGGGCGGAGTCCGGTCACATAATCAAATTCAGAGGTCGGGCGTCGGTGTGGAATGTAGCGCCTGCATCCCTGTCTGAGCACGCTTTCGGGAAACCTGCGAAATGATCACATACCAAAGAGCATAAGCTTCGGTATGTGGAATATTCATACCCTTTCTAGACGGTACAGTTTTCTGTTAAAGGAACGAGAGCATCTTCATGTTTGGAGAGGGCAGGGGTTAATCCAACCCAGACTGCATGTAAAAATAACTTTTCTCTCTATTAAAAAAAAAAAAAAAGAGCTTTTGTAAAAATGGTACTTTGATCTTAACAGAAAGGAGATGCCAAATTCAGAGCTGTCACGGCTGCGGTTTGAGATTAAATAAATGTAGCTCTCATAATTTGGGGCTTCAGACAGACTCTGCATAAAGCCTGCCAGAAGAAGACAGCTGTGAACCTCAATTGTAAACGCAGCAGTCTTAGATAAGAATACTGCGAATATAAGTGGTGTAAGTTACAATCCCACGATCTTTCTATCTGAAGCCGTTTAGTGCACACGGGCTGTGGAGATAATGACACTTGAGTGCCTTTCTCTGTCCGGTCTTGGCCAGTTTAAAGCTACCAGCTACGCGTTTCTATAAAGCCAGTCAAACTTCAGACGTCGTAGAAAAACACGACATAGTCAGATGTTCTGTTTGTTTTCTTTTAAATACGTATTTAATTGAAATTAAAGCTTCATGCGCACATGGTGACATCACATAAAGCAACTGCTCAGAGTTTTTGAAGAGCAATTTTATTTGTATTTGGGTTTATTTTTGCATGTTTTAATCAAATCCCTCCCTCCTTCAAGATGAATGAATGAAAGGAATTTATTTCAGACAATTAACAATTAACAAATTTAACAAATAATAATAATAACAAATAATACTAATTAAATAAACCAATTTCAGAAATAAATCAATTTCAGGAATTAACAAATAATAATAATGAATAAATCAATTTCAGAAATACTTCAAACAAACAACCAAGTACCACATAAAAAGTAATTGGTAAACATTAAATAATTTTTTCTGTTCCAAAGCAATTAAATCATTTGAACATAAATAGAAATTAGATAAACCAAATTTTCCTCTAAATAAACTTGTCAGTATATTTACCCTGTATACCCTGTAAGATGTTTGTGTTCTGCACAGCTGTAGCAGACGGTTGGAGCTTTAAGGGGAAATTTCTGGCTGGATATCAGTAAAAGCCATGGAAGGTGTTGCTGAAGAGGACTATCATATTAGTTGATGCTACAGTCACTGCTTCCTCTCGACCAATCGTAATCGCGGACCCAGGCATGCCGTCACAAAGCGCCGCCCTCTCAAACCACAACACACACCACGTGAATATGTCGCAGCAGGGAGAAGCGGAGGAAATTGTTCCAAAACGGGGTTTTACTAGTTCGCCAGTCTGACAGAAATAAACCACAATGATTTGTAAAATTTGCAAGAAACCGGTAAAAACAAAGTCTGGTAATGCAACTAACTTGTTTCATCACGTAAGCCGCTCAGCCGCTCACTACCGCAGCAGCGCGAGCTGTGTCAGCCCTGCGTGTCTTCGTGGTAATCTTCTGGAACTTCTTCCAAAACAAAGCAGGCATAGCAGCTAAACTGGGCTCCCTTCTTTGTGATAAAATGACAAAGCTTCCAAGCGGCATAAGGACATCACGCATGCAGTAATATGTTTCATAGTGATGGACATGCTGCTGTTGTCTGCAGTTGAAAAACCTGGCTTCAAACAATTACCTGCCATTCTTGATCCGCGATATAAAGTTCCGGGCCGCAAGTTTTTCTCTAACAGTGCTCCCTAAATTGTGCAACGAGTGCAGGGAATCAGTGCAAAATGAGCAGCAATCTGTGTCTTTCCACGCCACAACCTCGGACCTCAGCCCTGCATCAGCCTCTCAATTGACTATATAGAAAGAGAATGAAACCTGAGAAGTAACTAGTGTACCATTCCCACCTAAATAGGCTATTTAATTTATTTATTTGATATATTTATTTTGGTAATTTTACTGGTCACTTTAGTTTATTCTTTGTCAGTATTTAATAACATAACTCAGGTCTCTTGCTTTTTTTCTATATCGTCCAGCCCTATAATGAGCCCTGTTCTACCAGTTGGGCCAGCCGTGCACACACCTGCAGTTCAGCCTTTACCATCTTCATCGTCAAATAAAAAAAAAAAAGTTAAAAATCCCATGGATCAGCAGTCAGAAGCAGGACAGTTGGTTGGCTAAAATAAAGCTGGATGAGGTCAGACTACATGCCGTGCCAGTGTGCGGGCGCACCGTTACCCTTCCAAAGCGGATCATTGTTATCCTTACCGTTGGATGCCTCTTCGCCGTCCACAGCGATATCCAGCAGGACCTGGGAGGCACTGCAGTCAAACTCTTGGTCAGACATGTGAGGTCGAAGCCGTTGTGGCTCGAATGCTTCAGAATCTATCAAAAGCTGCTTATCTGCCAAAGCGTTTACCGTTGCCAGCCGACCAGCTTCAACCTCACGGCTGTATACACGCCATCAATACAAATACATGACAAAGCAGAATTAGGAGTTTTTTTTTTTTTTATGTTGCATTGGAAATCCATGCCCAGCCCTTTGAGACTACATTTGTTGTGCGCCTCCTGTCATCAGACTTCTGACTTGCCAATCTGTCATGCAGCCTGGGCGCCTCCACACCTCTGCAGGCGTTTTGTCTGTTACTAGTTTCTTTGGCAAAGCATCCTTGCTTTGCCTTGAGTTAATCTTGAATTAAGCCTGAAAGCTCTTCGCAGGTGAGCCAGGCGCTTGATGTGAGACCTTGGCTGATCTGGCTCCACTTGGTGCCCGTTCTGGGGGAGGTGAAAGGCGCTCGGTCAAGCTTCACAATCGGAGGTGGCACATGAAATATCTCAGCTCTCAGACGCGTAGACCGTCTCAGTCCTCTCCTGCGGGGTTGTGTCTAGACAGCCTGTCTTCTAGTGTCACGGTGAACAGTTGTCCCCTTTGGAGAGGAATTAAAGTGGGTCAAATAAGGCAGCCTGTACTTCCTTTGTCTCATACCGTTAGCTTTATTTTGCAAACCTCTTTTTGTTCTTGCCCAGATTCTCCTTTGGCTAGTTTGTGTTCAGTAGATGAGGAGGTGGCGTTTTCAGCATGTCGGCAAGATTTTAAAACGCTTACATACAAGTGAATCTAATGTAGAACTTGCGTCGTCCTGCAAAGGTGTTTACACCCCTTGAGCCATTCCACATTCTCTAATGTAGTTCATTGGGATTTTATTTGCTAGACCAACACAAAGTAGTGAGCTATTGTGACGTTAAAGAAAAATAGAAATCTGAAATGTGACATATGTTTGTATTTAATTCCAAATGAAATAAAAATCCAGACACATTTGTTACAGTCTTCAGTCTTCTAGAAACTTTTTTTTTCTCCCTATTCTTGGCAAAATAAGCTCTTGTTAGTTTGAATGTAAAGCATAGGAGAACATGTATGCATTTTCAAACTCTGCCACAGACTCTCTGTTGGCTTTAGGTCTGGACTTTGACATTCTAACACATGACTGTTTAGATCTAGAACCCTCCATTTGAGCTGATCAATATGTTGATTTGCAGTTGTTTGTGGTAGCGTTGTGTCATACAAGTCAAAGGGGGGGGCGCAGCGTGAACGTACCGTGTGTCAAGCTAATAACAGCTAGCGCGTTAGCTATTTAGTCCGGGAGGTTTTCTCCCACACGTAAACTTTAATGACCGTTTTATGTCCCTCTCAAACATTGGCGCATTTAAAATACACAAACGACGCTTAGCCTGGCGGGGTGGGAGTAAAGCGCTTATAATGCGCTGGGGCAAACCCTGGATCCCCCAACCTGATGTAGACTTTAGTGGCCTCGAAGTTGGCCTTGTGATTTTAGAAAAGGGAAAAAGAGTGATGAGAAAAATGTAGCTCTGGCTGGACTGAGAGTCGCCCTGGTGGAAGGCGAGCTCCACTCCAGTCTCAGGTTTTCTTCCAGGATGGTGGCCTGTTTAGCTCCACACATCTCTCCATCAGCTGCAGCTTCCCTTTCCCTGCTAAGAGGAAAAAAAGCGTCTCCACACCTTGACGCTGCCGCTACCATGTTTCACCGTGATAAAACTAAGTTTAAACACAACTTCCTATGAGTACAAAGGCACGCCGCACATTTCAGATTTTTATTGTATCCTATTCCTTCCCCATGGTAGTTGCGCCCCGCGTTCTGTTGACCGTCTTATAAAGTCCCGTCACGTGCATTGAAACTTGAGGCACTGTGTTCATAACCCAGTCATTATGTTCAACAGTGAGCTTTTTATCCCAGCTGCCCTTCTGCTTTCACTGTGAATCCTGGGAACTCGTCAGGTTATCTTACGGCGTCTTCAGCTCGTAAGTCTCACCCATGCGGAAAGCTTTTCCACTGACTCCGCGTTTTCCGCTTGAGCTGAAGGCTAACAACAACATATACCTGACCAATAATCCATTTTGTTTCCATGGATTCTGCTCTCAAGGGGACATTTCAGTTGTATCAACACAATTAAAACAAACACAAAAAAAACGAAACCTCACACCTCGATGTGTGGAGATTGCGGATAAAATGTCAAATGAGACCAGCAGAAGTGGTTTGTTTAGATGATATTTTAAAAAGTTGATGGTATCTAGCCTGCTGGGTGACACGGATAACCCCTCCGCTGTCCTCCTGTGCTTTCATATTTCAGGATTTAAGGTTTACTGGCAGGAATTGTTCCTCTCAGAGCCTCCTGCAGTCAGACGTAGAGCACTTCCTGTTCTGTCTGCTGTTGCACGGTCCTCTCTAGGAGCGCGGCGTGCGACATGCCAACGCGTATGATGTTTCCAGAAGCTGCCCTGATGTGTGAGGGGGAAATATATTGCGGGAATGTTAATTTGTTTCGGAGCGGCTATAGCAGCAGGTCAACGCACGTAATGGAGCGAACATGTGTAACAGCGGGAGGGGAGTAAAGTGGGAGATTTTTCTACCTCTAAAATGTAAATGGGAGAGAATGCACAAGTTCATCGAGTTCAGTGTCCACAGAAACGAGGGATGAATGCAAATGGCGTTTTATTCCTCCACTCAACGGCGGCCAAATTGGATTTGTGAGCGAGTGTTTGTCTGGTTTTTGGAAGCCTTTTTATGTCTACTAGGAGCTCCCAGGCTGAAAACACCAAAGCCCCTCACCTCAGTTGGCCCGCTTGTAAGGCCGTCCAATTTGGACTGTGTCAGATCAACTTTGTCTCCATGGGGTGCTACTGGGTCTGTTCTCCTTGTTTTCTCCCACTGCAGCATGCACTTACTCACCGCCGGTATCCAGGCTGCACGGTTGTAGTAACAACGGCCTGAATGAGGCGCACAGACAGCCGATCATCTGAGAGAGCAGTGGAACGGGATTAATGTCGGCCCCTTAGAAGGAAAAGCTTTATCTGGAAACAAGAGCGCTCAAAACTTTTTAGATAAATAATGGACAAGCAGTTTTTGTCTAGTGCACCTAAAATTTCTATGTGTTTTATTAGGATATTATGTGACAGACTAACTAATAAGTGCATAATTGTGATGTATCCCTTTTATGCTCCACTGCTCACATTGTCTGCCTTTGCCTTCAATTGCAAGGCTTTCCTTTACTAACCTATTTGAACATCACCCAACAAAACGTCCTGTTTAAACTAGATTTCTTCATGATGACTGGTACTTTAAAAATAAGTCACAGTTTCACAGATCTGTTAGACTTTTGACTTTGCTCCACTGAAGGTGGGGAACTCCGATCTGTAGTTACTAACAAATAGTGTGATCATTCCCCTTATCTCCATGGCTGATTAGACGGTCTTAAAGGGCGTGTTGTAAACCCACCCTGTTCCACCTTTAGACCCTCTTAGCTCTGTTGCGGCCTGGAGAGGAGATAATTGCACAACCATCCTGTCCACACTGCTGCCTTTCTGATTACTCTTCCTGGTGTCACCTTTAACCTCTCTGATTGCATCGCTGTTGATAAAACTTGGGACAATTTTAACTGAAGGAAGAAGTTCAGCAGAATTTAAGTTTTTAAAAGAAATGTGACTTTTATACTTCCTATTGTGCTGTTTTGAGCTTCTGCAGCTTCTGTTTGTTCCCATCTAGAAGCTGAAGCAACCTGAAAACCACACTTGTTTTAGCGGGGCCCGTATTCACAAAGATTCTCAGGGTCCTCTTAGGGAGCTCCTATCTTAGCTGAAAAATTCCTACCGAGGACTTTTAGCTTCAGAGTGATTTAGATCGCTGCTGAGCGCGACTCTGACGAAGGAGACGGCGGAAATATTGATCTTAGTAAAGAGGTGTGGTTGACCCTGTTGCTAGGTGCGACGCTGCCTTTTAAGAGCTGTGATTGGTTGATGGCTCAAGAAAAAAACAAAACGGCACAAATGCTTTCCTTGTAATCAAAGGAGAGAAATTAACCGGTTAAACTGGATTAAGAATGATGATGACACTTAAAAAATGAAATAATTGTCACATAGCATCGCAGTGTTTATCTTTACTTGTCATAGTGGTCATTTTCCTACTTCATCTATTAATGCACACTCAGCTGTCAGCATTTTACTGAGGTTGCCTGCTTGTATAAAGTGGTTGGATTTGGCAAAAAGACCGACATGAAATGGAGAAAAAAGGTGAAGAAAACTGAGAGGAGGTTCGCCTCTGCCTGCACAGCTCTGGGAGGGTTTAAAAGGTTAATAGCGTTCCGCGCACGTGACGTCACCATCTCATGAGCAACGCCCCTTGCCGCTAAGGTAGGACAAACAGGTTGAGAGCGCACGTAGCAACCAGCCATTACACGTGCAACAGATACAACGATATGACCGACTTTTCAGCTGTTAAACTATCGCAAGAGGATGTCCCAGGCGCCCAGTTTACTGGTAGAACTGTCGAAGAACATACCAACGTTCAGCTCAAACGATGGCTTGAGTGTCGAGGGCTTAGAAAGACTGGAAAACGGGCCGAGTTGATAGAACGGTAAGTCGATGTTTTTTCCTGCTCGGCGTTCATGGCGTCATCGGCCGTTTTTTCTGTTTGTAATCACCATCCAGGAATCGGTATATTTTGCTTTTTCCGGGTTGAACTGTTGTGTAGGCCGACCGCACAAGTGTACCCAGCGCACACATTTCTCCTTGGCAGTCTTGAATTTCGGGAAATTAATGAAGAAAACATCCTTCATATGCGGCCTATCAGCGTACCTCGAGTCGCTGTTGCACGTTCCATAACAACAATGTTTAAAAACCATGGTTAGGAGACGTCTTAGACTTGGAAAAAGCAGTCGTTTTACCGAGTAACCAAGGGTAACGTACAGCTCTTTTACAGCGAAAGAGAGGGGGACAACGCAAGTTTGCCCTACCGCAAATTGGTATTGGTAATCGCTATTGCCATTGGTCCCTGGATCCCAGCACAAATGGGCGGACTCTGAAACTGAGGTCGATGCACCTTTTTCTCAGCTTGTCTTTTTACACACTAGCCTGGAAAGTGAGAAGCTCTTCATGCAGCAATCAAAAGCCAGGAAGGAGAAGGCATTACAGCAGAAACCTCTAGATGACCATTTAGGCTACTGACATCATCATGTACAATACAGCAAATACTTTCTCACCTCTTTTATCTTGTCTAGAGTGCATTTACGCATAGAATTTTCTGCCTCTTTTTCCATTTCTTCTAAAATGTTTATTATTGAGAGCATTTTCTGTAAATAAAATTCCTCTGTGCTATATTCTTTGTACATTTCTCCAATTTTTATTCATGATTATTTAGGGTTCGACAATGATTCAATATCACTATATATTGTGATATAACTCTTCCAATATTTCAATGTATATCACAGTCTATGATTGCAGCATTCCGGGTTTTATGTAATTTTATGTGTTTTATTTTTTAAAGCAAATGTTTCTAAAATGTGATATTGGAGGAGTTTTATAAACATGGTAAAATAATTGAAATATGTTTGTACAGGCATCTGCTGTGGGCACTCTTTGCAGTCTTTCTGAGGCTTTTATTTTGTTTATATCAATATCGTAACTATATCGTATCGACAGAAATTAAGAAATATGTCATGATATAAGTTTTAGCCATATCGTCCAGCCCTATGATTATTCAATATTTGTCCTATTATTTATTTATCCTCAATAAATTACATTACTACAGCTACACCTTCAACCCGTCCGGCCGCAGAAACTAAATCGCTAAAAGTCCTCCTCACTACTCCTAACATCACTTTAGGAGCTCTCTTAAGGCACTGTGAATAACTTTTATCTCACAAATGTCTTAAAAAGCCAAGAAAACCTCCTAAAATGACATCACTCAGAGCTACTTTCGTCTTTGTGAATACGGCCGCTGGTTTTTATGCTCTTCGCTTCTTTGTGTTCTTTCTTTTCTTGTGCTCTCCTTGTGGTTCACGTTCTGATGCCAGCACGCCTTCCCTCTTGTCCCTTCCTCTGTAATGAGGATGAAAATATAATCTGACAGCATAATTGTTTTATGCGCCACATTTTCTTAAGAGGTGCACTTTGGATAAAGACAGGGGGAAAATTACTGGCTATGGGTGTAGCTGTGGGGCTAAATTTTTTTCCTTGCTATTTTAGTCATTTTTGGACACCCACCAGTCTGTCAGGGAGTGAAAGGAGACACTGTGTCTGATTACAAAATCCCTCATTTGTTCAAGAGAGCTACTCAGCCAGCCCAAGTCAAATCTAATTCCTCAGCTTTCTCTGCCCGTCTCTGCTGCCTTGTGGTATCGATCTGTCTCAACCCCCCAAAGCTCTCTGCCCTCAGCACTTTGGTAGCTCTATTTTAATCTCTCTTCACTTCTCAGGTGAGGTGTTTTGCTCGTCCGTTGACACCTGTCCACCCTGGTAGGGCCAATGACTGATGGGCATGATGCAGGACAGTAATGGACAATAATAATGTGTTTCACCCTGCAGGGGTTACAGGCCAGGATTTCAGGTACAGTGCCATGGTAAAAGCGTCCAGCAGCATACCCCTTACATTTTACCACGTTTTATTGCGTTAGAGCCAAAAGCTTCAGCGTATTTCACTGGCCTTTGATCTTATCGGCAAATCAACACTTTATTGACCTGCCGCCCACCCTGTCACATTGGGTCTCCTTGACTTTTACTTTGGTTGCTAGCCTCAGCAGGCTAGGCTAGTGCTAGCAACCTGCTAAAGCACAAGCTTTGATTCAAACTTTCCTGTCTGAAAATGCTGAGAACACACACATGTATCGGGATATGGCGTCTTTGGTCGTCTCTTTGTTAGCTATGACATCTGAGCTCCTTGGCTTTGATTCCACGTTGGAAAACCAAATAATCTTAACCTGTCGTTTTTTTTTCCCCTGTAGCGATCGTGTCAACGAGTGTGGCAGTTAATTACACAGCACGTTTGCACCATGTTTTTACATTTAGGACAGATATTGGTCATGCACTTAACAAATCTGATGTTTCTGAAAGATTGAAGCAGCGTTGGGGGAACGCCCTGAGACGTCCGATTTAAAGCTTGTCACAAGCCGTGTGGAGGTCGGAATAAACGTTCTGGCCTACATGCAGAAAAGTAGCTCTGCACATCACTCTTAGCACACCATCTGCACTGAAAAGTGGAGGCGGTAGCATAATGGTGTAGGGATGTTTTTCTTCAGCAGGGACTGGGAAGCTGGTTAGCTGATGAAAATGATGAGCGGGGCTAAATACAAGGCATTGCTGTAGGAAAATACTTTGAAGATGCTGCAAAAGACCTGAGGCCGGGATGGAGGCTCACCCTTCAGCTGGATAATAACCATAAATATGGCGTGAGGAGTGGGATGGAAGGGTTTAGATGAAAGTATATTTGTGTGCTGTAATGGCGTGGTCAAAGTGCAGAGCTAAATCCAATAGAGAATCTGTGGCAAAACCTGAAAAACTCATGTCCAGAGGGTACAACCCTAACCCCACCCTTCCCATCCAGTCTGACTGGCTGTTTTCCAAGAAGAACGTAAAGAGTTCAGACTCTAGATCTGCAAAGCTGCTGGAGACGTAACTCTAAAAGACTCTCAGCTGTAATTGAAAGTGAAGAAGGTTTGACTAACTACACACAGAGGGCCTAAATACGCGACACCATTCAGACTTACAAATGTGACCCGATGTGAAAAAAACCACAGCATTTTTTTTTACACCCATTCCTTTCTGGTGTCTTGTAGGATAACTAAAACGTCATGTGGTGAAATTCAGCCACGTTGTGCCGCAGGAATCAAGCGTTTGCTGCTGTTCTAATCCCCGGGCCCGTTTCCGTATGTTATGCCAGAAAGCTGTTTGAATATGATTATTATTATTAATTATAATTTGGTATTATAATTTTAATAATAGGTCATTCAAACTCAAACAGTAGCTATAACAAAATATGGTTCAAATGGTGGTGATCTCAGGGCTATAAACTTGTAATGACTAATACCACTAATGTATTTATTAATTAGCTGTTATGAACTCATTTATGCCGGGACAAGATTATCCGATCGGTTTCTGACCGATGAGGTTTATCCAGCAAGCTGATAACTCAAATTATAACTGCAATTAGTGTTTAATCTTACTCCTTTATCACCAATCCAATGTAAATGTCTCTGTATTAATGTCACATGTTAACTCAAAAAGAGGTAGCACTGTATCCTGATGACCATGCAGACTCTGGATTGAAATGAACACAAACAATTAAGTTACTATTCCACACGTTGTTATTTATTGAACCAAAACAATTCCCTGTTACAGTAATTATTCTAATTCAATAACTTAGGAAGCTCTACTCACTACTAAACTAAAACATGCAAAAGAAAAATAAAAGGAAATAAACAAGTCAAAAATGGATTAAAATAAGTGGTAGCAAATCTTAGTTCAACTCACAGTTGTTTAAAACATCACATTCAAGACGTCAGCATTTGACGTAGCAGCATTGAAAGACAAAAATAGCTCTGAGAAGCTGGATGGGCGCTTCAATGTTCTTCAACAAGCTAGCTAACAGCTTAGCTACGCTGCAACTTCCCAAGATGGCGACTATGGCGACACATGACCTACAACCTTGCGTGATGCGTAAAGGCGGAGGTCTTAATGACGTAATCAACGCCTACGCTAGTGTGGGGTGTGCCTTAGCTAGGGAGGCGGTCCTGAATGAGGATTTCAAAGACGGAGCGTGGACTGAGAGTCCCAACAAAGACATTTAACTGATAAGCGGACAGGAAAAGAAAAAGGGGAAAAGATGGAAAAATCGACCCGCGGCGGAGTCACTTGCCACAAACCAAAAACACAGCCAAAATCACTTACAAAATGCATGCACATACATCAGAAATATTCAGCAGTTAAAAAACTCTGTCTTGGAGTAATTAAGCATTAAACTAAATCCTATTAGGTTTCTGCCCAGGCACGAGAATATATCACCTTATGGGTGAAAAGAGAAATAAAAAAAAAAAAAAAACAAGGGAATCTTTCTTTACTCTGACGTTGCCTGGAGCGCTTCGAGTCCGCGAATCTGCTTCAGCTTCGGCAGGTCGGTGCATCGGACAGCGGGGAACGGGAGGAGAAATCCCTTCGTCTCTCTGGGCTTTTCAGACGCTTTGTTCGACCAAAACGAAAGCGTGGTCCCTTTTACGATCACCGGGAGATAACGGCTCTCAGTCTTCGATCAAAGTGGGTTCAGAAAGTACTTTTAAGTCGACCTCCTGCACATCTGAGCAGGGATGGGGTTTGCTTCGAAAATCTTCGGTCCAGCGAAGAATTATCGAGCATGTGGCGTGTGGGGGTTGAATCCCACGGAGTGAAACAGCTGTGATGTCTTCTCAGGATGCCGGGGTGCCAAAAAGAAGAAAGACTTCAATGCACCGTCGTGTTAAATACTTTCCCATAGTAACGTTATCTTGTTGCTACGGTCGGTGGCCATTTTGACCGTGTTGCATGATGGGAGTTGATGGCCATTTTGACCACATTGCATCATGGGAAATGCAGTCTGTCACGTCCTGTACTGGCGTAACACGTATCTGTGGGCTGTGCGAGGGCCGGGACTGACCACAGCAGAACAGTCATTGCCAGAACATACCCACGTGCGATCCACGCAGAGATTCACAGCCTGGGACTTCCTGTGGTTGGACTGTGATCACAGGCTGTTTGCTCTGCTGCTCCCTCTTCAGGCATAGTAACACACCTAAATCCGCCTCTCCGACAAAAGTCTGGCCCAGCTTCCCCTTTGCTTCACCCTCCGTTCTCAATAAAAGCCGAGCTTCTCTACCAGGCCGCCCGCTGGCCCAGTCCTGCCTGAGCGCCTATCCGTGTGTAATAAATGGCTTTGTTCTCAGATATTTAACTTCTAAAGACATTTTTGTAGCCGAACACATCAGCGGTCACACATAACAGAGGATGGAAGAAAGGGAGGAAAGGGCTCGCCCATGTAGGAGATGGACACCACATCATGTTGTTGTTATTTTCAGTGTTTCAGATAATGATTCCTTGCTGGAGTTAAATAGCTTAGAGGAAGAAGAGAAACCGGTGCTCGCTAAGCGATAGAAAGGATGCACACACTATCACGTGTTTTGTTGGAGAAAGAACTGAAATGATCCTTTCATCCTTTATCCCCCCTGATTTTAACTAAAGGTCCCACAAGTATAGTTTTCACAAAAATAAATGAATGGCAGTTATTATCAACCATCATAATTGGTAATAATTTCCCCGACATAGCAGTAGATGTTTAACAAGCGCATGCCCTGGCCCCAAATGTTTAACTACGAGAGATATTGTCACATGTAACAATGCTCTGCATGTGAGTCACGCCAACTTTATCTTTCATAAAGTCCCATTCTTGATATTAGACGTTATAAAGTCCAACACACCCTCGAAGCATTTTCTGTGATTTATTACAAATATAAAAGCATCGCCAAGACCGGACACTGAGCTGCCTATCTTTACAACACGCTCAGTCTGTCTGTGAAAAAATGTTCAACAGCTAACAGACAAGGGTGTGGTCAAAGGGCAGTGCACAGTGAGAATGAACACAAGTAATATAACACAATTATTACAAAGGCAAACCACAGTTAATTAAGTTTTATCCCTTTTCAGAAGTTTATTATTATTTGTCCACAGACATCTGCGATAGACTGGTGACCTGTCCAGGGTGTACCCCGCCTCTCGCCCATTGACAGCTGGAGATAGGCACCAGCAACCCCTCGCGACCCCACAAGGGATAGACGTGTTAGAAAATGGATGAATGGATGGATGTCCACAGACATTCATAGCTACCAGATATCTACCAAAGCTGTCCCCAACTAGAACTGATCTTGGCAAAATGTCCTAATTCAGACAAACTACAAAAGCTAAGAGGAAATCGTTCACCAGCTAAGTTCCTCCTCATCTTAGTCAAATTGATTACTGCAGCGGTGTTTTCACAAGTCTCCCAAATAAGTCACTACTAAGAAAGTAGAGCACATCAGCCCAGTTCTAAAGTTCTTACACTGGCTCCCTGTATATAAGAGAATAGACTTGTTGTCTATAAATCCCTGAATGGCTTAGCACCTAAATACATCACAGACTTGTTATCAGTGTATCAACTCTCCAGACTACGGAGGTCTTCTGGCTCCAGCCTACTCTGCAGAACCAGAACCAAACATGGAGAAGCAGCATTTAGTTCCTATGCTCCACTTATCTGGAACAAACTTCGAGAAAACTGTAAAAGTGCTGAAAGCCTGAGTTCTTTTAAATCAAGATTAAAAATCTATTTGTTTAGAGTTCCCTTTAAATGTTAGTGTTGAAGTTTGTAGTCCAACTTGTCTTATACTGTATCTGACCTGCTGCTACTGTTCCACTGCAATGTCCTCTGTCCCTGTAATGTTTTATTTCCTCAGTTTGGTTTTTGTTCTGTTCATCTACAGCACTTTGAATCTTCTTGTCACTGAAAATTGTTATAAATAAACGTGCCTTGCCTTGCCTTAGCTACGTTACAAAACCATTGCTCTGGGGATTACCCAGAAACCCTTGCTACTCATACTACTGACTGCATGTACAGACAACACTTCTCATATATCCCCACACACACACCACTCCAGTTTAGGACGTTTTTTATGCCTGAATGATTTGTATTTATGTTTAGAGCCCAAATCAGCAAAGCATTCATCCAAAAACTGTCAATTTTGCAACAGAAAATTAAAATGTAAAAAAAAAAAACTGACTGTCCCTTATAAAGCCTAAACAAATGTCGATCATGGTCCCTGTAAAGCAGCGGTGTCGAGCTCCAGTCCTGCAGGGAAGGTGCAACTTTCAGATGTGTCCCTGGTCCAACACCCTTGAGTCAAATGGCTGAATTGGCGCCTCAGTCTGCAGCCAAGTTCTCCAGAGTTCTGCTAAGGAGCTGATTATTTGGACCAGGGGCACATGTAAAGGTTGCAGGACTGGAGTTTGACACCCCTGCTGTTCAAAGAAAGTCCGACTCCTTGGGTGGTGATTTGAGGAATGGCTCAAAACTAACCCTTCTGGGTCTAAAAACAAGAGTGCCAAAACATTAAATGAAGAGAATAATATATTTAGAACAAGGTTGTGTGGCCGCGTAGTGCTTTACAGTGCATGCAATGAACGCTGTGAATCACAGCTTTAGATGAGTGAAAAATAAAAATCCCTGCACTGGAAGATTGGTTTTGCCTTAGATCATTTCTTTGAGTGGGATAAATATTTGCACAGGCAGTCTGCTGAAGTGCTGCGCATCACTTCTGTGCACCAGCAGCTCCGCCCTCATCACCCACGCTGCCTCCTGTAGAACTGGCTCCCAGTGCAGGACATCAGGTGACTGAGGCAGCCGCGCCGCGCCCCAGGATCTGTGTCAGGTGTTATCCTGGGCCGCAGTGGCGGTGACCTGAATGGAGAGCGGCCTGCTTAACCCCGTCACTGCACAGCAGCTCTTACATCTGGAGTCACTGGTTTTAACATTTAAAGACAGTGGCGTTTCACCCAGCCTGCTCGGCCCTGATGAGGATACCTGTTAGTACGACCGTGGGTCATAAATGGTTTTTATCTTAAGCTATAAGATAAAACCATTGGCGCTAGGGTGATGTGACGTTGTTTTTATCTCTCTCTGTTTTCTCTGCGCCCGATAGGGTGGGGCTTTTTGTTTTTATTGCGCTGCCGTAAGTTAATCATCTCTAGCTTTTACCTCCCTGCTGTTTCATTCTGTCGTCATGTCCTGAATGGCCGACTCACCAAATTCCAACTTTGTGCGTTTCAGAAACTGGCCGCCGAATGTCAGAGTGCGGGCTACAGCGGCACGCTGATCCCTTACAAATGTGACCTGTCCAATGAAGAGGAGATCCTGTCCATGTTCTCAGCCATCAAAACACTTCACAAGGGGGTGGACGTGTGCATCAACAATGCCGGGCTGGCTCACAATGAACCCCTGCTGTCGGGAAGGACAGAGGGCTGGAGGAACATGATTGATGTAAGTGAACGTTAAAAAGCGCAAAATAAAAAGTAAGAAGGCGGAACCACGGTGGAATGAAAGAGCTGGAGCTCCTCCTCGTGTTTTGCACTGATTTTCTGGCTTCTTCGTAAACAGACGGGCAGAGGGAGGAGCTGGAATGCCGGGCCAACATGAATGGAAGGGGTAGTGCATGCGCACTTTGTGCTGTTAAAGGAACAGGAGCTGAAGCCTCATTGTGTTGGACACCCACAGCCCCCCCCGCCCGCCCGCCCGCCCGCCGCGCACACAGAGGCAGTTCGACTGGCAGACTAATGAAAGCCGGCACTATTTCTCCGGGCCACGTGTGACTTTCCAGTTTGATTCATTCAGCTCTCGTCCGCCAAAGACCCCCTCCCACTGTAATTCTCTGTCTCTGTGGTCCAGCATTTGTGACGCTCTCCCATCTGTTGTCATGGCAGCCCGCACAAATGTGTACAGGGGCGTATTTTTAGCCTGTGTGTTTAATCTGTACGCTGACCTTGTTTGGTCACCTCCCTCTTTGTTGCACCCATGCTGGCGATACACTGATCTGTCAATTTCACCATGAGACAACAGCTTAGAGGGCGGGATCTGGACGGCCACAGCAGGTTCACGGGGTTTAGCGCTCTGGAAAGGTGATCACGAATCCCCCGCAGACGTTACAGGGCCTGGCTGATGTCTTACAACCATGTAGCAACTATGCGTTTTATGTGATGGACCAACATAAGGTGGCATGTTAATTTGGAAAAAAATGCCCATTTCTCAAAGATAGTTGTAAGAAGTCAAATCGAAGGTTTTCCTCTAGGAGTGCTTCAGAACTGTGCAAAAGGCGCTTTGTTCAAACGAGACCAAATTTGACCCATTTGGGTGAAGACTAACACTGCACGTGAACGTTAAGACGCCACCCCCTCAATTTAATATGGAGCATTTTGTATTAAAAAAGAAAACCCCAGCCTGACTACTAGTCCAGTCCTTTGGTTGCGTATAATCGGGACACCTGATTGGTGAACGTATGCTTTACATTAAAGCTTCACAGGGGAGTTTAAAATAAGCAGCTACAGAATGTGTTCCCTTTGTCTGCAGGTGAACGTCTTAGCCTTGTCCATCTGCACCCGCGAGGCCTACAAATCAATGAAAGAGAGGAACGTGGACGACGGCCACATCATCAATATCAACAGGTGAGCTGCTCCAGCACCCTGGAAATCAATCTAAGAACAAAGAGGCAGTTTGTTCAAGGTGGTTTTAATCCAAAGGTAAAGTCGGACACACAAAGCAAGGGGCTGCACAAATATTAATCAAAAATTGTACCACATGAAGTGCTTGCAAACATATACAGATTTGTTCTGTTTTTACCATTTTGTTGCACTTTCAATTTTGCTTAATCAAATCTTGAAGTCAGACAAAGATGGTCTGAGCCAATCTACAATTCACTTTTCAAATGATTTATTTTAATAAAGGGGACATTACACGCAAAATCCACTTTTTTAGCTCCTAAATACATTTTGTTGTGCAGAAAAGTTGAATTTACTGTCTCCATGTGTTGCATTGATCTCTTTATATTCTGTTTGGGTTCTATTATTAAATCTGTTCCGTTTTCTCTGTTGTGTTCAACAATTACGTCACACTACAGGGTTTCTCCCAGTGTCGTGGTGGGTTGGGGGGGCTTCATTGCGTCATGCAGCTCAGAGGAGGGGCGCAGTTTACGTCAAGCTAATAACAGCTAGCGTGTTAGCTTATTTACACCGGGAGGTTTTCTCCTAGGCAGGAACTTTAATGTCGCTCTTAAACAGTGAGGCAAATAAAATACGCCTAGCCTGGCGGGGGGGCGAGTAACCCTAGTGGCTCGCCAGGCGTATAATACACAGGGGGAAACCCTGCAGTATTTATTGCGGAGCTGCTAAACAAGGTCATAGACTTCCAGCTTAGCTCACGAATCCATCATTATTTTTTGTTTGTTTTGTTTTTTCCCGCAATTTTGTAATCTGAGCTGAAGGATGCCGATGCTACAAGTGGATAAGTCAAAATGTTCAGTTGTATGGATTACTAACCTTCAATTCAATTTTTCAATTCAATTCAATTTTATTTATATAGCGCCAATTCATGAAACATGTCATCTCAAGGCACTTTACAAAGTCAAGTTCAATCATATTATACAGATTGGGTCAGATTATACAGATTGGTCAAAAATGTCCTATATAAGGGAACCAGTTGATTGCATCAAAGTCCCGACAAGCAGCATTCACTCCTGGAGAAGCGTAGAGCCACAGGGAGAGTCGTCTGCATTGTCCATGGCTTTGCAGCAATCCCTCATACTGAGCAAGCATGAAGCGACAGCAGAAAGAAAAACTCCCCATTAACGGGAAGGAAAAACCCCCAGCTGAACCGGGCTCAGTATGAACGGTCATCTGCCTCGACCGACTGGGGGTTACAGAAGACAGAGCAGAGACACAACAAGACAGACAAACAAGTACAGAAGCACACATTGATCCAGTAATCTGTTCTACATTTCACAATTCAGTACACCGTCCCCCCCCCAGTGTACTAGAAAAATGGCCGATCGGGGAGGAGTGGAACGCTCTTCTACCTGGAGCGGGGCGGGGTATGCTTTGGGTTCAAAGAGATGGCACCAATGCTTGTACCTTTATGATGTTTTGGCCTCTTTCAGTGTATTTGCCTTGATATTTGAGCTACTATGTGAAGCACTGAACTCATCTAAGCTTTCAAAACATATTAGCTATTTAAGATCCTAAACCAGGGGTTAAAGTTCTCCGTCGCTGCGACGGATTTCCGTCATTTGGGAAATGAGCACAAATTGTTCCGTCTACACTTTTTATTCAAGGTTTTAAACTGAAGCTGCTTTCAACCAATGAAACCTGGCAGAGCCGGGACATTAGCCAATCAGAAAGAGAGTAGGGCGGGTCTTTGTGAATCTGCCACACTCAGCTTCATCGGTGTTCAATCATTATAACTTTTGGAAGAGCGTCTCAAACTGGCCACAGATGCATGAATGAAAGTGGTGGAGGTTTTCTTTGGGTTTATGCAAACCACCAGGTCAGAAAGTTCAGCGGATAGAACAGCTGACAACAACTTCCCTCGGTAAGTGCGTCTGTTGCTGCTCCTGCAGTTAATTAATGAGTTATTTCCACCTGTGGCCACGTCACCTTTCAGCGTTTATTCACTGGCTTCCAGCAACTCAGCTGATAAACGCAGCGACCAACCAGGGACCTCCTCATTATTCGCTGTTACGTTTTATTTAAAATTCGAAGAGTAAAGCGCTAGCTCAGGCTAATTTAGCATGACGCGCTTTTTTTAATTTATTTTTTTTGGGAAGAAGGGTCGGAATGTGAAACAATCTCCCGCATTTGACTGGGTCCGATTAGAAAAAAGTAAAAAAAAATAATATAAATAATTTCACCTGCGCTTTTCTGAACCAAAGAAGGCAGAGCTGCAGTCAGAGCGGCTATCAGTCAATAAGCAGCAGCTCCACCTGATGAGCTGCTGTGCACCAGAACACTCGTTAAATAAAATGACAAGGATTTTGATGTGTACAGATTATTAAGGAAACTACATCAAATAAATAAATTGCAGCTACAACATGGACTGGAGAGCGGGTTCTAACTGGGTGAGGCCAGAGGTGATTCTCAGAGAGCTTTTATGAAGTTATTTTTTTATTTTTACACGCAGTAGAGCGCGATGTGAAGCTTCACTGTAGAAGCAAGTCGTACTAAAAACCGCTGAAAAAGGCTCCTGTCTGTGGATCTATGGACTCATTTTACTACAACCCCAAAACACCTACCAGACAGACAGTACTGCAGCCAAGATGACCTTTAACAATATTTAACTTTACGAAATACATTAATAACGTTTTGCTAATTAAAATGTTTATATTTAAAAGCAAGTTATGTTTTTTTCTGATAAACTTTGAGCAATTTTATTAAATCTTTTTAAAAATTTAACATCCCATCCTTCATCGATTTTCTATACTGGCTTTTCTCTACAGGTGTGACGTCAAGCCGTATCTGATGGGGAAACGCAGTTCACACAGGGTCGGGGGGGGCTCATTCATCCTGGACAGGTCTCCAGTCACTGGGCTAAGATTTAACAGTTTTATTAAACTTCAAAAAAGTTAAATAGTGCCTTTTTTTTAAACTCATGAGTTGTGATAATTAATTGCTGTGCAATAATAGGAAAAACAGACTGATTATTGTAATGTGCGATCTGTGTTAAACTAAAATGTATGACATCATAGTGTTGGTTATGTGTCCTGCATTGTCCAGGTTGTGGTTGGCCTTGTATGTTCATAGGATTCATTTATACTGAATGTGGCAGGGAGCCAGTGGAGTTAATGTTCAGGTGTGAAGTAGATGATGTAATGATGCAAACTGCTGTCTTTTGTACTAGTTGTAGTTTATGGAGGTTTTCTGGAGGACAGGGAGGGAAGGGAGCTGAAATTTTAAAGTGGACTGTGGACCAGTTTGGCTAAAGTGTGAAGGATGGAGTTAACCAGGTGATGTTCTAGATGTGGAAAGTGAAGGAGAGGATGGCGAGGCTGTCCAGGATGACACCAAGGCTCTGAAAATGAAAGGTGGGACAGAGACAGGAAGGGTCATTGCATATTTTAAAACTACCAGATTTGGTTAAAGTTGACTTTGCACAATAAGCAAGTGAGGTTACTAATGTGGCATTATTTCCACGGTCCCGGGAAAATATGGCCTGACTAGAAAAATGTTTCAGTCAAATTGATTATTTTTGCTTTAACCCATGTCCTAAACTCAAGATCCTATCACTCTCATGTTTCTCCCGACCTGTTCCAGCATGGGCGGGCACCGACTCGTGCCGAGTGCCGACGAGCATTTCTACTGTGCCACCAAATATGCCGTGACTGCTCTGACTGAGGGGATACGGCAAGAGCTTCGGGAAGAAAAGACTCACATAAGAGCCACGGTGAGTGAGCTGCCATCACGACATCACTAAAGGGTGCCGTTGTGAGTAGCAAATGAGATCTCACAGCTCGCTCAGGGTGTCTGCCGCTGGGGCAGGAGAGGAGATCAGGAATGGGAAGTAAACCTTGCCTCATCTGTCCCTGCAGTGTATATCTCCTGGTATAGTTGAGACTGAGTTTGCCTTCCGACATCACAACAACGATGCAGAGAAAGCAGCTGCAGTCTACGAGAGTATAAAGGTAAGCCTTTTTCCATTTCGTTAACAGTTAGATCTAGTAATGTGATGTACTGTTGGAACCGGGATGCTTCTCTATCTTTTAGTGTTTGAAGGCAGAGGATGTAGCCAGCGCAGTCACGTTTGTCCTTAGTGCCCCGCCTCACGTTCAGGTACGTTTCGCTGCCATCTGTTCTTTTCTTGTTCTCGAAGTGGTAAAGTTCCCTATTCATCCGTCTGTTGTGTCCCTTTTCCTCCATTAGATCGGAGATGTGCAGATGAGACCAGTGGAACAGGTATCATAGCAGTGACACTGGAAGGCAGCCACCATGACTCCTTAGCGGCCTCTGCTGGCCATCTGGGTTAGGAGGGGGTCTACCGGAGCTTAACCAAGAAGAGCTGGAGCCTTAAAGAGGCTGTGCAAGGAATGGCATGCATGGACTCTGTAAACCACTACAACAAAAAAAATACTACTGAACAGCAACGTTGGCAGCTGCTGGTCTTGGTCCTGAACTGAACCGACTTTGAAGCGAAGTAGGAACAAATTGGGGCGGAGTTGCTGCTGCGCCGTGTAGTCGTCCGCACGGCTGCCACCTCAGAGGGAATATGTTGTTGATTGCACATTTTTGTTTTGTTCGTTTCTTTTGTTTTTGTAGGTCACGTGACATATCTTTTTGGAATTTAATTGAAATAATAAGAATAATAATTGCTGTTTCTAGGAGAACATTCTTTTTTTTTTTATAAGTATGCTGACTTCTAATTCCAGATATAGCTGTGGTCTTACACAAACTAATCCTAGACAAAGCTGTGTCACACCTACTGTGAGTAACCAGGAACAGTCTGTACATCCCACTCCATTATTAACTCATCTCACAAACGCATTCAGTTGTCCGTGATTGGATCTGATGACTTCTTACAGATGTTCAGCGTACATTTAGGGAGACATGTCTTTTTTTATGTCACAGGTTGTGTTTTATTACAGTCCACCTATTTGCCTGTGTAGCATCTGTTCTGCACTGTGGAGTTCAGAAAAGGAAGCTAGCCGTATACACGTATCCTTCTGTTGCAAATTTCTCATGTACTGAATAAACAAAATAAATACTATTCCCCTCATGTTCTTCGTGCTTTTTCTAACGTGTGCTTTTTAAATCGTCTTAGGATTGAAACAGAAATACACCAACTGCACTTTGGTCACAGGTTTTGTTTTTATTATTATTACATCTTACATGACAGCATGACCAAGTAGTTTTATCTGCAGTTCCCTGTTGTAGTTGACCCAATAAATGAGTCAGCAGTAATAAGATCATGGCAGTTCTACCTTGGACTGTGAATGTTAAACAGCGCTATTATCTTGTTATACTAGAAAAACATGCTGCTTGCCTGATCGCATGTGTTAAACTGATTTGACCAAAAGATGTCTCTCTCGTGCAACGTAAAGTCAATAAATAAGGCCAGTGAAGTGGGTCTGTGTTGGTAAAATACAGAAAACAGAAGCAAATCTAAAACCTCTCTATTCCTTTAAAACAGAGTAAACAAATGTTGTACGCTTGATACAATTTCCAAAAGTAAATTGCCCAGGTTACAATAACTGGATCTTTTAATTTCTCTGCAAGGCAGATATGCATAAAACAGGTTCTCCTAATCGTGTATAATTATTATTATTTTTTTATAAAACACATCTGTTAAGTTTCCTGAGCAGATTGTGCAAGATTCAAAGACTGGGATTCATTAAAGATTAGCTGGAGCTTAACACTTTGCCTCAGATGGTGGCAGAGCGTTACGAGCAAAAACGTCTCAGAAGTTTGTTTCAAACTGAGATTTTTCAGGTAGGCTGGTGTTGGAGCTGATGACTGATATGGACGTTTCTCCAGTCCCTCCACCCCTCTCCTTATAGAGACCTTCAGTCTCATTCAGGGCGTATGGTGTGATGGACAGCTTCAGTTTCTGTAAAACATGTACAGCAAAATATTACCTTTTATGTCATGACACATACACCCTGGTAATGTATGTGTAAATAAGATTTGTAGAAACACCTTAAAATATACATCACTAGCATAATTCCACGCAGAAAATAAAAACTGATGTTACATTTGAGTACATTTATTCAAATGTATTTTAATCTAGTGTGCTAAATTATTGGCACCCCTTTGAATTCTCTCTAAATAGGTGTAACTAGCATTTTCCTTTACACTTGTACTGCCTTTTAGATATAAAGTAATCCCAGACTCTGTTTCTCCTCAAGGTCACACAGAAATCAATTTATTTCTGGCCCTGCCAGCTAATTTGGAAAACAACCCATGTTTATTTTACCTCCAGGCACCGAGGAGAAAGCCGGTAAAGCTCACTTGGAGAACCACAGCACAGAGCGCCATCTTGGAGTCACTACATCTCCATGACGACCATTAGATGCTCTCTAAATGCAAACTGGTTGTTTGGGGGGGGGATATGCTTTTATATACTACTATCACAAAGTAAAACGTGAAGTTTACTACAAAAACAAAAAACAATCTACTGGGAACTTAGAAGATATTAGATGAGACGAAGGTTTTATCCGCAACAACTCCAGCTGGCATTGGTGTGAAACAAAGGATGAATATGCGGGAAAGGCACCTTGCGTTCACTGAAAAGCATGGAGGGTCTGTCATGCTAGGGGCCTGTCTCTTCCAAAGGCGATGTAAACCTTTATCGTTGTGCGTACCATCGTGAACTCTTTGAATTATCGAAAAGATTTTGATGAATTTAAGATGGATCAATACTGGGCCTTTCAACAGCATTATGATCCAAACATGTGGCCAAAGCAGCAGAGAAATAAAAAAAAAAAGTGAGCTAAAGAACAGCGAGTATAAGGGAGGAATCGAGATTCTGGATGATTTTTAAAAAGATTGGGCCAACAGCATCTCTCTCTCCGTAGGCTCCAACCGTGTGAAATGTTGCTGTCCTATGGGCAAAAGGTATTTTTTTTTTTTACAAAGCATTAACTGGATTACCAATAATTATCCCACTGGTGATACTGTTAAAAAAAATTCAACTGAATAAATGTATTTTAATTAAAGGTTAGTTTTTTCAGATTTTGTTTTGTGTGTGTAAGATTATGTGAGTGCTATCAGATTTTTTATTTTTTATGTTTTACCAATAAATATGGCTGCCAATACACGAGGCACTAAATTTCAGTGGTGGTGTAAATCACCTTCATGAGCGAGCCGGGTAGCACCCACAAGGTGTGAATGGCACCCAAAGGAATCCAGATGATGGAGGCCAGCGCAATGACCCAGCCAACACCCTGAGCCCAGGGAGGGAAGACGTAGTCCCCGTAGCGAGCAGGTTTGAATTGGATGATGGAGAAAATCAGAATGACCTGGCAGGAAGAATGAAAAGAATCATGAAACTCAGTGTCAGGGGAAAGAGATATTTTCTTTCTTTTTTTTCACAAAAATATGTCTGTTAACCTACAGTGATGAGAACTGGATCAACTACAAGCCAGCAAAACCTGAAGAAGATGTTTGGCTTTCCTCCGGTCATCTCTTCCAGGTTGCTTGAAAGTCTCTTTACACCTGAATAGCAAAAAATATTTCATAGAATGTCTCTGTTGTGGGAGGTGAATGAATATGAGCCGAGAACCACCTTTAGCTCACCATAACTCCAACAGACGGCTATAATCTCAAAAAATGCAAGGAACATAATGGACACGATGGCAGTGTAATGGTCCATCAGCTGGAAGACAAAGATTCCTACCTGAAAGCACATAAAACAGTTGCTGATGTGGTCGCTGGTTGGTCATCATTCGGTTAGACGCTGTCCGATAAGTCATAAGGTTCACCTGCATGACACATGGGATCCCTAAGAGAAGGGCCACGCCACAGATCGCAAGAACAAACAGTTCCTGCCTCTTGAAAATTCGGATCACACGTTGGTAAAACTGGTCCATGAAACTGGTCACCAACACCTCAACCATCGCAAACTGCCACGAAACAAAGGAGAGGTTGGGCCTTAATTCTTGTCTGGCGTTGCCATGTGGAGCATCACTCGAAATGCCCTGCATTTTGTCACGTTACATCCACAAACTTTAATGCGTTTTGTTGGGACAAATTAAGACAACGTGTGCAGTGAAAGGAAATCTTCTATACTTGATTTTCAACAATTTTTTTAAATAATAAACTGAAAAGTGATCATCCTGAAATCAAGGGACATCTAAAGCCTTTAGAAGTCACCTTCTAAGTAAAAGAAGACATCAGAGGTTTGTTAGAGAACATTAGTGAACAAACAACATCATGCAGAACAAGGAGAACCTCAGACTGGCCAGGGAGAAAGTTGTGGAGAAGATTAAAGCAGCGATAGGTTATAAAACATAATCAACGGTTATCAGCTCTACATCTCATAGAGCTCTGCTCAAGCCACTTTATGAAAATGGAAAGAGTATGGCACAACTGGAAACCTACCAAATCATGGCCGTGCACCCAAACTGGCAGGCCTGGCAATGAGGCGTTTAATCAGAGAAGCAGCCAAGTGCTGCAGAGATTCACAGCTCAGGTGGGTGGGTAGATTAAGACAACAACTTTTAGTCGTGCGCTTCACAAATTCGGCCCTCGCGACTTTGTGCATCAATCTGAACATAACTCAAATAATCTGTCTATTCACCCGGGATGGTGGTGGCTGCATCGTGCTGTGGAGATGGTCAGAGTTGATGGGGATACTGCATGAAAACCTGCTAGAAGGTGCAAATGACTGGAGACTGTGGTGGAGGTTCACCTTCCAGCTAGATGTGTCATGATTTTGGCACTGTTGTCTAGTTTCTTTCATGTCACACACCTGTTTAGCTCCACCCATTCCTCATTACTTCAGATCTGTTCCACCTGTCCTCACCAGTATTTAACCAGCTCCTAGACAAGACAACAGTGCCAGGAAGAAGGTCGAGGAGGAGGTGGATGCGGAAGTGTACGGTCGGAAGAGTTGGATTTGGAGCGGCGCGGGAAAAACAAAACAAAACATAAAAATATATCGGATTTGGAAAAGGTGGATTTGGCATAAACTGGTATGTGAATGGTTCTGGTGGAAATGGAGGTAGTAATAGAGGAAGGTATGGATTTAGAAGGGTGGATGCCAGTGGGGAGAGGAAGAGGGAGAGGACGTGGAAGAAATAAAACAGATGAAGGAAAGGGAATTCAAGGCAGTAAACGAGAACTGGAAGGAAGTAGTTCAGATGAAGAAAGGATAGTTAGGAGGAAACTTGTGAGGGAGGAATTTAAAATAATATTAAAACTTAAAAATGAGCAGGAACAGGATAACATCAGCCCCATTGTGGTGTCAAGAGAAATAAAAAAGAAAATTGGAGATGTCGAAATGGTAAAGATTTTGCAAGATGGAAACCTATTGGTTGTTTGTAAAAACGAAGAACAAATGAATAAGGCTTTAAATGTGGATAATATTTGTAAAAAAAACTGTGTTGGAGCAAAAAGTGTTGGGAGAAAATAAAAAGATTGGGGGAGTGATTTATGGGATCCCTCTAGATGAAGATTTTGAGAAACTTAAGAGAAGTATTGGGGGTGCAAAAGTGAACAACTTGAAAAGATTGTCCAGAACAATAAATGGAGAAAGAGTAGGAAGTTTATCAATTCTCATTGAATTCGAAGAAAAAGAATTGCCACAAAACACTAAAATAGGTTATCTCAGTTTTCAGGTCAGACCATATATCCCTCCACCAATTCGTTGTTTCAAATGTCAAAGGTACGGACACATAGCAGCAGTTTGTAAAGGAAATGAAAAGGAATGTCCAAAATGTGGGGAAGATCACAAGTTTGAAGAATGTAAAGAAGTACAAGAAAAATGCTGTAACTGTGGAGGGCAACATAGAGTTACATATGGAGGGTGTGACGAAAGAAAGAAGGCAAAAGAAATCATACAGGTAAAAGCCAGTAAACTAGAATATTTTGAAAAACTTGATTTATTTCAGTAATTGCATTCAAAAGGTGTAACTTGTACATTATATTTATTCATTGCACACAGACTGATGCATTCAAATGTTTATTTCATTTAATTTTGATGATTTGAAGTGGCAACAAATGAAAATCCAAAATTCCGTGTGTCACAAAATTAGAATATTGTGTAAGGGTTAAATTTTGAAGACACCTGGTGCCACAAACTAATCAGCTGATTAACTCAAAACACCTGCAAAGGGCTTTAAATGGTCTCTCAGTCCAGTTCTGAAGCCTACACAAACATGGGGAAGACTTCAGATTTGACAGCTGTCCAAAAGGCGACCATTGACACATTGCACAAGGAGGGAAAGACACAAAAGGTTATTGCTGAAGAGGCTGGCTGTTCTCAGAGCTCTGTGTCCAAACACATTAATAGAGAGGCAAAGGGAAGGAAAAACTGTTGTCAGAAAAAGTGTACAAGCGATAGGGATCACCGCGCCCTAGTCAAGATTGTGAAAAAAAAAACCCATTCAAAAATGTGGGGGAGATTCACAAGGAGTGGACAGCTGCTGGCGTCAGTGCTTCAAGATCCACCACCAAGAGACGCTTGAAAGACATGGGTTTCAACTGCCGCATACCTCGTGTCAAGCCACTTTTGACCAAGAAACAGCGCAAAAAGCGTCTCACCTGGGCTAAGGAAAAAAAGAGCTTGACTGCTGCCGAGTGGTCCAAAGTCATGTTTTTTGACGAAAGCAAATTTTGCATTTCCTTTGGAAATCAAGGTCCCAGAGTCTGGAGGAAGACAGGAGAGGCACAGGATCCACGTTGCCTGAGTCAATTATTGGTTGAATTTAGGGTCAACGCAGCCGTCTACCAGCAAGTTTTAGAGCACTTCGTGCTTCCTGCTGCTGACCTGCTCTATGGAGATGGAGATTTCAGGTTCCAACAGGACTTGGCGCCTGCACACAGCGCAAAATCTACCCGTGCCTGGTTTACGGACCATGGTATTTCTGTTCTAAATTGGCCAGCCAACTCCCCTGACCTTAGCCCCATAGAAAATCTGTGGGGTATTGTGAAAAGGAAGATGCAGAATGCCAGACCCAACAACGCAGAAGAGTTGAAGGCCACTATCAGAGCAACCTGGGCTCTCATAACACCTGAGCAGTGCCAGAAACTCATCGACTCCATGCCATGCCGCATTAATGCAGTAATTGAGGCAAAAGGAGCTCCAACCAAGTATTGAGTATTGTACATGCTCATATTTTTCATTTTCATACTTTTCAGTTGGCCAACATTTCTAAAAAATCCCTTTTTTGTATTAGCCTTAAGTAATATTCTAATTTTGTGACACACGTAATTTTGGATTTTCATTTGTTGCCATTTCAAATCATCAAAATTAAATGAAATAAACATTTGAATGCATCAGTCTGTGTGCAATGAATAAATATAATGTACAAGTTACACCTTTTGAATGCCATTACTGAAATAAATCAAGTTTTTCAAAATATTCTAATTTACTGGCTTTTACCTGTACAGATGAAAATGACAAAAAACATAAGCTATGCAGAAGCAGTTAAAAATGTGAAGGAACAGAAAACGAGGAAGAGTGAACCAACACAGGGTCAAATTCCATTGCAAGCCAAAATACATTCAGAGGAAAATATCACAATATCAGTAGAAAAACTAATATTATTTGTAGCTTATGTAATCAACTGCACTGCCAAGCCAAGCATAAAACTGAGAAGATTAAAATAATAGTGAGAGGAGCTGAAAAGTTTTTGGGGTTTAAAGAAGGATCATGGGAAAATATAAACAAAACGTTGGAGGGAGATGGGAGACCAGGACCATCAGGTGAAAGTAGTTTATGTTAATATTACAGTGGAATGCAAGAAGTTTAATTGCTAATGGACAGGAACTTAAAGGTTATATTGACCGTCTTGAAGATCAACCAGAAGTTATTTGTGTTCAGGAAACATGGTTAAAAACAACATTAGATTTTGTGATTAAAGGATATAATAGTATAAGAAGAGATCGACAGGAGGGAGGGGGAGGAGGATGTGGAATATTTATAAAGCAAGGGATACAATATCAAGTATTAGGGAAAGGCAAAGAACTTGAATTTATAGTAATTGAGATATGGGAACAAGAAGGTAAATTTAAAATAATAAATTTTTATAATCCATGTAAAACATTATCAATTGAAATAATGGAGGAGTTAACTGAATATTTGGAAGGGAAAGTAATTTGGTGTGGGGATTTTAATCCAAATAGTACATTATGGGGTAAATGTAATGATAAAAATGGTCAAGTTATAGAAGAATTAACGGAAATGAAAAACCTTGTATGTATTAATGATGGGAGGGGAACAAGAATCAATGTAAGAACAGGGATGGAATCAGTTTTAGATTTAACAATAGTATCAAATGTTTTAGCTGGTAATTGTGAGTGGTTCATTGATAATAATTCAACAATTGGTAGTGATCATTATCCCATAATAATTAGAGTAGGATTAAATTTAAATAATAAGAATATAAAGGTTAATAAAAAACTACATTTCAATAAGGCAGACTGGATTAAATTTAGATTCTTGAGTCAAATGAACTTAGAAAAAGTAGATATGAGAATGGATATAAATGATATAAATCTAAACATTTGTAAGATAATCATGGAAGCAGCAGGTCATTCTATAAAGAAAACGGGGTGTAAAAATAATAAGAAAATGGTACCGTGGTGGACAAATGAATGTAAAGAAGCAATAAAGTTAAGAAATAAAGCATTAAAAACCAATCCAATTCATAAGAATTTAATTGATTATAAAAGAAAGCAAGCAATAGTAAGGAGAACTATTAAGAATACAAAAAGAGAGTATTGGAGAAGGTTTTGTAGCACAATAGGGAGAGACACAAAGATAGGAAAAATATGGAAAATAATTAGGAGAATGAATGGAATAAAGAGAGAGTTTGAATATCCTATATTAAAAATAGATCATATAAATATAATCAAAGATGAAGACAAAGTTGAAATATTGGCAAGAACATTTAGTAAAATCCACAGTTCAAATAATATTAGTGAAGAGGGAAGAAAAGGAAGAGAAAATACAAAATGTAAATATAAAGATTTATTAGAGAGTGTTGAAGAAACAAATAATTTATTAAATGTTGAGTTTACAAAAGTTGAACTGAATGATGCACTTAGAAAGACAAAAAATACAGCACCAGGTAAAGATGAAATTTGGTATAGAATGATAAGTCAACTTAGTGAAAAATCGAAATATATAATATTGCAATTATATAATAAAATTTGGGAGGAGGGAAAATTACCGATTAACTGGAAGGAATCAATTATAGTACCAATAGCTAAACCAGGAAAAGATAATTCAAACCCACACAATTACAGACCAATAGCTTTAACATCAAATCTATGTAAAATAATGGAAAAAATGATTAATAATAGACTAGTATATTATTTAAATAATAAAGGATATATGGCAAAATATCAAAGTGGTTTTAGAAAAGGGAGAAGTACTAATGATTCAACACTATGTCTAGAACATGAAATTAGAAAAGCACAAGTAAATAAAGAAAGTGTAGTGGCAGTGTTTTTTGATATAGAAAAAGCATATGATATGATGTGGGGTTAGGGATTATTAATTAAATTATATATGTTGGGTATTAAAGGCAAAATATTTAAATGGATTAAAGACTTTTTAACAAATAGGAAAATACAAGTTAGAATTGGTGACGTTATATCAGGAACTCCGCAAGGGAGTATTATAAGTCCGTTATTGTTCTCAATTATGATAAATGATGTATTTAAAGATATTGGAAAAGGAATGGGGTGTTCACTTTTTGCAGATGATGGAGCTGTTTGGAAAAGAGGGAAAAATGTGGATTTTATTGTAAAGAAATTGCAAGAGGTTATTATTGAAATAGAGAAATGGGCGTTGCAATGGGGATTCAAATTTTCAATTGAAAAAACAAAAGTAATGATATTTAGTCAGAAAAAAATAAACAAGGAAATAAAATTAACATTATATAACCAAGAATTAGAGCAAGTAAAGTGTGTAAAATTTTTAGGATTATGGTTTGATGAAAAACTAAAATGGAATATACATATTGGAAAAGTGATTGATAAATGTAAGAAAATCTTAAATATTATGAGATGCTTGGCTGGCAGTGACTTGGGAGCAGATAGGCAATCACTAAAACAAATTTACACAGGTATGATAAGATCAATCATAGACTTTGGTTGTATAGTTTACGGTTCAGCAGATAAAACACATCTGGATAAATTAGACAGTATTTAACATCAGGCATTAAGATTATGTACTGGAGCATTTAGAACCACACCTACAGCAGCAATAGAAGTAGAAATGGGAGAAATGCCATTAGATTTAAGAAGAACAAAATTAGAAATAAATTATTGGTTGAATTTAAAAGGTAGTAATTTAGATCATCCAACTTGGGAAATTTTAAATCCATGTTGGGAAAAAGAAAAGAAAGAAATGAGGAGTTTTGGATGGACAATTGAAAATAAAATAAAAGAATTTAAAATGAATGATCTAGAAATTAATCAAACAACTCCAATATCAATTATACCACCATGGATTTTACCGGAAGCAACAGTAGATATGACAATAATGGAAAAGAAACAAGATAAATCTTACATTGTGGATAGTTATTCAGTACAATTACATTTAAACAATTATTATCAATATATTCAAATTTATACAGATGCATCAAAAATAAATGAAGGAGTAGGAATAGCATTTGTAGTACCAGAATTCAATATAAGAATGGGTAAACGAATCACAAACGGGTTATCAGTATACACAGGTGAAATGTTGGCAATATTATTAGCTTTACAATGGGTAGAAGCCATAAAACCATTAAAAACAGTAATTTGTTCAGATTCAAGCTCTGCGTTATTAAGTTTAAAATATAATAAATCGGATAGTAGGATGGACACATTATTAGAAATATTTCATACATTATTCAGAATACAAAACATGGGTTTAATTGTTATATTTGTGTGGGTTCCAGCGCATCAATATGCCCCAATGGGTGGAAGGAAATGAGAGGGCAGATAAATTAGCAAAGAGGGCGATTCAAAATCCTATAAATTTTATCATTAAAACAAGTAAATCTGAGGGAAAGAGTATAATTAAAGAAAAACTTATGGAAAATGGCAACAAAGGTGGGATGAAGGAAAAACAGGTAGATGGTTTTATAAAATTCAAAAAACAGTAAGAGAAAGAAGAAATGGAAGACGAAATAGAAAAGAGGAGAGGGTGATAACAAGATTAAGATTTGGACACACAGGACTTAATGATACACTTTATAAAATTCAAAAACATAATACCGGCAAATGTAATTATTGTGGAAAATATGAAACAGTAGAACATGTTATATTAGAATGCAATAAATATGAAAGAGAGAGAAGATATATGAGGAAAGAGTTTAAACGTATTAAGGAAAAGATTAATTTATTAGATATTTTGAGGAAGCATTTGGGGAGTAAACATATACAAATAGTTATTCAATATTTAAAGAAAACTAAATTATATCATAGAATTTGATTTATAGGAGTGACTTATATAAATGAGTAGAATATTAAGGTACATATAGATAGATATATAGATAGATTGATATATATATAGAGAGAGAGAGAGAGAGAAAGAGATATTTATATATGTATAGATAGATTAGTAGACCATTAAGAACCACACTCCATACCAGTAAGTGGCGGTAATGCTACTTAAAGTTTGTTGCCAACCGCCATAAAACTCCACAAGAAGAAGAAGAAGAAGAAGAAGAAGACAACAGTGCCAGTTTATTTCGACCCTTGTGTGAGATTTATTCCAGCGTTTATTATTCTGATTCCTGATCCTGACCCGTTTGCCTTTCGACCTCTGAGCCTGCTTGTTCCCGTCTGATTCTGTTTGCCCGATCTGACTTCTGCCTGACCTGACTACCCGCTGGATCTCAGCCCTCTGTGTATCGAACCTGGAACTGTGACCCGACTCCGTCCTGGATTATCCTTCGGTACCTCACTGGCTCTCTGACCTCCCGACTCCGACCTTCGACCACGTCCCCGACTTCGCCTTTGGCTTCGCCCTCCCGGTTATCCGTACCGGATTAACGACCCGTCGCCTAGGATCTACTGGATCTGAACTGGACATTAAGACCAGGTTAGTGACCGACACGTTTGTGTGCAAACACTGCCAGATAAGCGTGGTCACTAACCTGCTGTCTCCTCCTGCAGAGGGTCCCGCTGATAACGCTGACGTCTCCCGCTCCGGGTCTGATCTCAATAAACTGTTAAACTTGAACTGTTTGTCTGCCTTGAATACTGAGTCCACCTGTTCTGAGCCTGACAAGATGTGGTTTGAATTATACTACACTATGATATAGTAGGTAAATGATTACATGTATTTCACAACAATCGCATTGCCCAGAAAGAGCAACAAAATGACTTCAGCTAGGACATCAAATTAACACCTGCTGTACCGGGTGGTGTAGTAGTGGGTTGGAGGTCTCAAGCCCCCTCATCTCACCTTATCACCATGCAAGACCGGTCTCTCACAGAAATAAGGTAAAAATCCTCTGAAATCCTTGCACATAAAGTAATATAGCATCCAAACATGAAGAGTGTTAGTTCTATAGCAAATAAGCATTATGGTGTGAGTAATTAAAGTTTTAACTTGTAATGATTCCACATACAAGATTTGTGAGATAGACTGAACAAGCTGTCACTTTATGGTCAGAGTCTGTGGAGAAACCAAGGTTATTCTATTGCAAACCACAAAATACTACAGTCGTATGACCTAAAAGGGAAATAATGTCACACATTGAGGGTCGACATTATGCTACTAGGTTGACGACACTAAACATGCGACGAGAGCTCTGATGATAGGATTCAGATCAAGGCAGACTCATGTATTAGAAGGGCCCAGATGCAGAACTACATTAAATGTCTGGCAATAGCCAGAGGTTAATTTTTCTGAATGTTTTCCACCTAATTTGATTGAACTTGTTTTTTGGGGGATTTTTTTGAGAATAAAGACTTGCAGAAATGTCAGTCATAGCGACTTGAAGTTAAAATTGCAGCGAAAGGTGACTCAGTGGGACTGAATCTCACCTCACTTTTCAGATTTTCATTGTGTCCAAAAACTCTGAAGTGATGGATCATTTTTATTCCCATTTGCGGATGTCACGTGACAAAATGTGAAAACGTTCTGGGCATATGAACACATCTCCGAGGCGCTGCAGCGTTCTGGTTTCACTACCTCACTGTCCAGCCCCAGGCACAGCAGCATGAAGAAGAATAGGACGGCCCAGAGCTGAGACACCGGCATGTTGGCAAAGGCTTGTGGGTAAACAACGAAAACTAATCCTGGACCTGGGAAGATCCAGAAAGAACAATGATTGCCAAGGTTTGAGTTATTGAACAAAAGTGCAATTCTTCTTATTTGTAAAATTTTCACCAGGTCTGTCAAACATTTGCTGCGTTACCTTTGTGTTTTAAAGCGGCTCAAATTCTATTTTGTGATCAAAATTAAAGTAATTTCTTCAAAAGAATAAAGACTTAAAGTATTACAGATTCCAACTCCAAACAGTTTAAATGTATAATGCAACAATGCTGATGTCTTACCATCCACTGCCAGCTGGCTGACAGGAATGCCCTGCAGGTAAGACATGTAGCCGAAGGCAGAGAAAATGACGAAGCCTGCCAGGATACTGGTCATGGAATTGGTGATGGATATGAATAGTGTGTCCCTGTGGAAAGGGAAAACGCGTTCCTTGGTTTGCTTTCTAAGCATAAGCGTTCTACTGTTATTTAACTTCAGACATCTGGAGAAGGGGATTTTGTGGCTTCTTACTTAAGGACATTGTTGTTGAAGGAGTTGTAGCTCGACATGGCCAGCAGGGAGCCGAAACCAATCCCGATGGAGTTGAAGATTTGAGCTGCAGCGTTCACCCACACCTGCAAAACAGGCCACGTCATCCGTTGCAGTCCCAGCGACACCATCTGAAGTATTTTCTCCGCTGGGCCTCGTGCTTTTTCAGTCTTACCTCCACGGAGCGCAGTTTGTCCCACTCAGGCACGATGAAGAAAGCAATCCCCTCCGATGCGCCTGGAAGCTGCACGTTGTTGATCAGCAGGGCGATGAGGATGACGTATGGGAACAGAGCAGTGAAGTACACCACCTGCAAACAGAGGGTAAAGGATTGTAAAACACCAGCTGATGGCAGGTCCATTCCTTTAACCCCAGCTGCAGTCATCTCTAGGTTAGCCCACCTTGCCCGTTGACTTCACTCCTTTAAAGATGCAGAGATATATGAGGATCCAAGCCAGGATGAGGATGAGGAAAAGCTCCCACCGCAGTGTTCCTGTTTCCTCTACCCCGTTTGTCTGGCCGAGCATCTTATATCTTCAGAAGCAGGAAAACATAAGGGGTTATTAAAACTTTGCCATAAATCATTTTCATCCTGACCTTTCTATATTTACTGTAGTGTAACATACAACAGGCAGATTAAATTAGACGTGCTACATTGTTTTTTTTAAGCCTTTCTATGTGTAGTGTTCCCTGTTAGTTGCCCAAAGAAATGCCTTTAATGCTCCCTGAAAGCATTGGTCTAAAATATTTCATCTATATGTCGGACGCCACAGAACAATGCCACAATCACGTATGGAAATTAAAAGCTTTAGAAATGAAACATCACCTTGATTTGCACAAATAAGAAAACCCCTACAGTATAGTTAAGACATTTGTACCCACTCCTTCAATGCATCATGAGGATTTTGACCAAGAAAAAGCTCTTGCTCCAAAATCCACAGGTACAGGGGCAAATGAAATTTGAAGTTGCCAAAATAAACCTTCTTTCACTTGTGCTTGGTGGTTGGTTGAAGCCATTAATCATCAAATATTTGTATTCACTCTTTTTAAATCATAATGACAAGAGAAACCATCCAAATGACCCTCATCAGAAGTCTCCATAACCTGGTTCTGAACAATGTTAACATCCAAGGCACCTTGAAGTCCTTTTTGGAAGTTGTCGATGAGGCAAAGCTGCCCCATTCTTCTTGACAAAAAACTTTCAGCTCCTGTAAAACATTGGTCTGTGCTGCATGAACTACACATTTAAGATCTCCACAAAGTGGATGAATGAAACTGAGATCTTGGGACTTAGAGAGCCACTCCAGAACCTTCCATTTTTCCTGCTTTACTACCAATGACAGGTCCACTTGGCCTTGTATTTTGGATCACTGCCATGCTGGAGCATTCAAGTACGTCCCCATGTACAGCTTTTGGGCTGATGAGTGCAAGTTTTCCTCCTATTTTTCCAGATAACTTGTTACATTAATTTCACCATCGGTTTTGATCAACCTACTGTTGCTTTTGTAGCTCACACCTCCCAATAACATCAGTCATTCAACTACATGTTTCGCAGTAGGAATGCTCTACTTTCCATCAGATGCCTTGTTGATTCCTCTCCAAATCTAGCATTTACATTTGCTGCTGCTCCGATTACCTTGGCTGCAGTTTTGAGGCTAGTCTTTGTGTTCTTTGGCGTAGCCGACTGCTTTGTGGCATATGAGTAGTAACGGCTTTCTTCTGGCCATTCAACAAAAGGGACCATGTTTTCTTCAAGTGCCTCCCCATTGTGCATATTTAAATGGACAGATCACTTTGTTTCCTAAAAGAGAGCTGAAGTTATGTGTTTTTTTTTTCTTTCCCTTTTTTTGTCTTTTTTATTTTTATTTATTTATTTATTGCATGCTGGCAGTTGTGGCTGAAACTTTTGTAGGTCCACCTCTCTCATTTTCCACTCATTGCTCGGGGTTTGGACTCTACTGATTGACATTTCCACTGCCTTGGATATCTTCTTATATTATTTTCCTAATTCATAAAGTCCAATAACCTTCTGCTGTAGATCATTTGATAATTAATTTGCTTTCCGTGGTTCTGAATCCAGCCACATCTGTGCAGCAGTGGAGGTAACACGCAGAGGTCTGTCTGTCAGAATCCTAGAATCTCACTGTCTTTTACTCACAGGCTAATTACAATCAACCAGATCCCATATGAGGAGGGTTTATAACTTATTCAAACCCTTATGAGTATATTATCAATCAAAAATATCCAGGGTATGTAAACTTTTAACCAGGGTTTTTTTCAGGCGCAAACACAAATGTTTGATATTGTTCACCCAACCACAAACATGTGTGTGGGGGGAAAAATTAGCGTTAGTAATCAAGTTCTCTGAAGAAAATGGTAAAAAAAAAAGAAATCAGAAATTCTGGTAGGGTATGTAAACGTATAAGTTCAGCTGATAAGAATTGGAAACTAGGATCTAACTGGGTAGTCCAACCATACATTGAAACATACATGCAAACTGTTTTATTAATGCAACAAAGCCGCAGGATTAGGGCCGGACGATAATTCAATAATAATTTATATCAATCAGTAAACGTGTGGTGCAATAGGAAAAAAATGGGTCAATAAAAAGTTTAATAAAAGAACAGTTTTCCTTCCTGTTGCATTATACCCTATCATGTAGGTTAATACTACAGTCATTACATTCTCCCTACAATTCAGAGCCAGGAATGGTTTGTTACTAAGCTCCTACCCATTTAGAGACTTCAGAGAGCATATGTGTTTTTTTGTTTTTTTTTTAAGTACTTGCGGTTTTGGTAAAAAAGTTGGTTGAATAAAGGTTTGAGCTTGAATTCAGTGTTTGTGTGTTCTTTATCTAAAAATAGGTCACTAAGAAACAGCATCAAATGGTCAAGGCTGCACTTAAAATATAGCTATATATAATCCAGCCCTACTCGGGAATAGCCCTCACCTGTACTGTAATTTTTTGGCCCATAGTTATAATCCGGTTCTGTGTCTAACGGGCGTTGGCGACTAGTTGGACTTGTCTTCAAAATGTCTTCTTTATCTTTTTAAGCAGGCAAGAAATAAATGTGCCATTTAAAATATCTCAACAAACTCTGAATAAGAACATGGAGTCCAGGTATTAAACTAACCTGATGTATTTCTTCTTATCTTTTTCAGTGGTATGGTAGTCTTAATCAACAGTTATCAATACCTTCTGAGCATTGTTCAAAGGTTTCTTTTGACTTTATTGCTGCTTTTTCTATCATTTACTGTTCAGTCCTTTTTTCTGATCATGGCAGCAGGTTGTGCAGTGTGGACTTCGTGTTTGTGTTTTCATAACATGTGCAGCCTTGCTTCTGTACAGAGAACTCCTGGGAGGATTAGGTCAATGAGTAGACAAAAACATTTTCAGCTCTGCATATATTGTCTCATTAGTAAGTGAGATACTAAGATTAGTGCCAGAAAACTTCCTCTGCACTCAATTCTGAATAAAAAACCTGAACAGTGAAACATGTAATCATTTTAGATCTGGGCGATTTTGACACTAAAGGCTGAAATTGATACAACTTTTCTCATACTTCCTTAAGATGTTTTATCTGTTAGCTCCTTATCACTGACCTTCACTTTAACTGATATCCCTCACATGACTTAGATAACTTGTTTTTAATCAGCCTTTTATGTCATTTCAAAAACATTTTCCCACTGATTATTTTTTTCTACACACTTTCTGTGGTTATAACTTATGCAAGCCTCCTGGAAGCGGCAGGTTATTTAGTAATGCAGCTATAAGCTAATCATTAGCAAGTTTGGGTCATTATGGGGAACGGCAATGCTTTTGCCTGAACTAAGACATAAACTGGGACATACTTGAAGAACTCTTGGCTTGCCGTGGATGAGTAGCTGCTGTTGGTGGCATGGTCCGTGCAATTGGGAGTGTTCCAGGTGTTGTTGCAGCTCTGCCATGGAAGAGGTGCCTGGAAGGAGCTGAAGAGGTAATACAAGGCCCAGGTGATGACGACGTTGTAGTATGTGCACATGATGAAGGAAATAGCCACAGATGCCATGCCCACCCCTGAGGTGAGACAAAACCTATTGTCATATTGTTGTTGTTTTTTTTCAGTGTAGACAGTTTTTTTTATTAACTGGAGGGAAAAAGTGGGCAAAGTACCTTTTAAGAGCGGGCAAACAGTGGCCAGAGCATGAACAGGGCCTCTCCTCGTGTACTGGCCCACAGTAAGCTCCATGTAGAGCAGAGGGATTCCCAGTACCACCAACATGAGCAGATAGGGCACCAGAAAGGCACCTGGCAGACAGGAATGGTAAGTCAAATCACTAAACTTTAACTTTTGTGAAAGTCATCTTTAAAATAACAGTCAGTTGACATTTAACTCTATAAAACATCATATATTCCCTACTACTCTTGGCAGCATTAACTGTTTTAATCAGTCTATCAAACGTTCTTGTACATACCAAGTTCATTTCAGGATCAACTAAAACTAGGTAACCTGACACAGAAACACTCCAGAAAAAAGTGTGTTTGATTAAACTTTGCCCCTACGCTACTGACTTCTAAGGTGCAGAAAAATTGTAGAGAGGGTGTTAGGATTCTGTTAGCTGTCTCTCACCTCCTCCGCTCCTGTAGCAGAGATAGGGGAACCTCCAAACGTTCCCCAGACCCACGGCACAGCCGATTCCTGCCAAGGTGAACTCTATCTGCCTACTCCATGTTGGTCTGCTGGGCTGCTGCTGATCCATGACTTCCTCCTTGCTCATAACGGCTGCTCGTTTGGGCCCGAACTCCATGGAGAGCTTGACGGAGATTTAAACGGCCCTGGGGTTGTGCAATCTGCCTTTTTTTTATTATCCTTAATGATTAGCCTACCACAAACCACAGAGCAGAGGACAAAGTGGTGGAAGCTGAAAAAGGAAGAAAGTTGTGCTGCTTTCAGGGAGGAGTTGAGATGGGCTCTGGGTGGTCAGGAGGTGCTTCCAGATGACAGGACAACCACAACTACTGCTATCAGGGAGACAGGTAGGGGAGTACTTGGCATGTCTTTTGGAAGAACAGTTGATAAGTAGACTTAGTGGTGGAACAAGGAAGTACAGGAGTATGCTCGGAGAACAAGATCAGTTAAGAGGAAGTGGGACACGGTGTGGACTGAACAGAGTCACCAGAAGTACAGCAAGATGCAGCGTAAAGTGAAGGTAGACCTAGCTAAGGCCAAACAAAGGGCATTCAGTGACTTATATGATAGGTTGGACAGTAAGGAGGGAGAGAAGGATTTATACAGATTGGTGAGGCAGATAGACAGATATGGAAAGGATGTTCAGCAGGGTAGGGTGATTATGGATTTGGGGTGGAAATGTACTGAGAGGGGCAGCAGGTGTGATGGGAAGATGGAAGGAGTACTTTGTAGAGATGATGAATGAGGAAAATAAGAGGCAACAAAAAGAAGCAGAAGTGGCCATTGTGGATCAGGAGGTAGCAAAGACTAGTAGGGAAGAAGTAAGGAAGGCACTGAAAACAACGAAGAGCGGAAAGGCAGTTGGTCCTGATGGTACATAAATGAAGTTGATTTTGCAGTAGATTTCTTACTTCTTGCTCCTTTATTTCCTCTCTGTTTTTTATCTTATTAGTTCATCAATTTATGTTTAGCTCGAGTCTTGTGATCTGTTTATGCATTTTGTGTATTTTTGTTAGAGTCACTTATTCCCCTTTGTATCTAGTGTAGCTGTCTTTGTTGTTTTCTGTGTTAGTCTACCTTCCTCTGTTTCCCTGCTCTCACTCTGCCAGAGCTGTTCTACATTCCCTCTAAATAAGATCACCTGGTTCCAGTGTCATTCTCCACCCTTGTCTTCTTTTGATCAGTGCTGGATTCTTCTGTTACGCTCACACCGGTCCAATGACCAGTTCTCTTCGTGCCATAAATTGTAAGTCGTTTTATTTCATCTTGTATTTGTCACAAAAGTACCTCTAGTTCAGTGATTCATTATTGAGCTGTCTTTTCACGTAATGGTTCGGCTGATGGACATATGGCCACCAGTCCATGTACATGTCCATACTGTGGAGGTATGGACATGTTTAAGAGAGACAGCAGTCAAATTTCTGACTAAAGTCTTAGAAAGCGAGACGATGCCCGAGGAATGGAAGAGAAGTGTGCTGGCACCACTTTTCATGAACAAGGAAGATGTGCAGACATGTGGCAGCTACAGAGGAATACAGAGGAGTTCAAGGTGGAAGTGGTACTGCATTAACATTCTGAGCCTCTTCTTGTTTGCTGTGGTGACGGACAGGCCAACAGATGAGGTTAGACAGCATTCTCCGTGTACTAAGTTTGCAGATGACACTGTGATCTGTTATGAGACCAGGGAACAGATGGAGGAAACTCTAGAGAGAGACGGAGGTTTGCCCTGGAAATGAGAGTAATGAAGGTTAGCCGTAGCAAGACAGAATGAACGTGTAACATTTAAACTATATATATTCTATATACTGTCACAATCACCAGGTGTTTGGATTTTTGATATTCTTTTGTGTACATATTTTGACAAATGCTTTGCTGTTATGTTCCTTAGGTTGTGCCTTCTTTACTTATTTCTTTAGGCTTATTATTTTAGGTGTTTATTTTTGTGTTCTCTGTACTTTTAGATTTTATTTTATTAGATACTTGCCTGAATTTCTTTGTGTCCTGCTGTTGTGCAATCACCATGTGGAATAAAATCAGACTGAGTTGGAAACAACATGAAACGTGACACTTTTACAGGCACACAGGGACTACCTCTCACAGCAGGGGGACTCATAGTATAAAGACTAGCTGCCCAGATTTATCACCCTCTTTTTTTCCCCACTCCTAAGTTGGAGCAGCATTGGGGAGGACACTCTCCTTCTGCGGAGGATCCGCATGGGGTTTGCAGACTCACAAACGTGCTCAACTAGGAATAGAGCTAAGTCTGCAGCCTATCAGACACCGGAGTGAATAATCTGTCTATACTGAAACCAGCCTTGTGATTTTTCTCAGCTGTTGCAGGGAAGATGCACGCCACGAAGGCCGTGTGGAGGTGCCTGACGGTGGAAAGACCCTGCAGAGAGCCCATGTTGCGACCCCCCTTCACAGGCCAAGCGCACCCCCTGCCCAGAGCTGTGTACAGCTCGCCCAGCCAGGCCTGGCTTCCTAAACGATGGCTGTTTCCCTTTTCAGGCTAGCTGCCTGTTTGCTTCTCAGACAATCAGCCTTCACCCTGGCCCAACTTCTTCCAAATGGATGACCAAAGTCAACCAAACTGACACCGAGGCAGAAACAGGTTTGGCAGAGTTAGGCAGGGAAAGTAAAGTGGTATACTTTATGTATTTTCCCTGTGTATCTAAAGCTTGGCCAAGCTAACACGTTAGCCTCGCTAGCGTTCTGGAAACCAAGCTTTGCTGATGTGGTTTGAGTGTGTTTTTACGGTTATAACAAACTGATCCATAGGAATGGCGTTTCAGAAGGCTGGGCCTTATCAAAAATCCTTGCATATGATTGGACAAGCCACTTGTCTGTCATCTTTATCGACGTGCTATTTCAACCACTCACACCGAAGCCAACCCGTGACGCAGGAAAAAACAAAACTTTTTTTTTTTTTAAATGTGTTTGCGGCTCTATTGGCATGCGTTTTATTGACAGTGAGCTGACAGGAAGAGGGTGGAAGAGGGGGGAAGACAGGCGGCAAAGCGCCACGGGTCGGAGTCGATCCCGGGCCGACCGCGTCGAGGACTAAAGGCCTCCTAACATGGTTCGCGCTAACCGCTCCTCCACGGGCGCGCACCGGAAAACAAAACTTGCCAAATCCTGTCGGGAGAAGGGCGAAAACATCGTTTTCACCAACAAAAGCCTTCAGAGCCGTTCTATGATGTTCTTTTAATGAAACAATATTAGGTAGATTTGACAACACGGAAGAAATAGCAGCATCAATGTTAACGCTTGCTTCCTCGATGCGAGCCGCCATTGTTGTCTGAATCAAAACAGTCTCACGGTCGCTTCTCCACTGCGTCACATCTATGACACTCCAGCCCTGCGTCCTGATTGGCTGGACAATAAAATTGGTTGGAGAAATCACTCTCTATGGGAGATGTCCCAGATGGATGTGAGTGAAGCTAGGCGGAGCTAAGCGGAACGATATCAATCTGGCTAGGGTCAGGTTAAGGAAACGTACAATTCGTTTTAAACATGTAAAAAAATTTGTTTTAAATAATTGTATAAATATGTTTAAAAATAATTTTAAAATGTTTAAAAATAATTTAAACATAATTTTTGTGCTACGACCGTTAGTACTTCATTAATAGGGAAGATTAATGTAGATTTAATTGTGTTTTATGTAACTGTAGGATTAACCCATCAAGAGACCGATCACTACAGTGCCTCAAGCTTCCCGGAGGAATAATTGAATAAAATCAAGTGTCCTAAAGGTATTGATTTTTACTGAGCAAATAATTCTTTAAAATTATATTTTCTCAAATAATGTTTTATTTAACTCACGATTTGCATTTTGAATGGGTTTAAACACATACCAAATGTTGTTCTTAATTAAGCTAATTTAACCTCATTCCATGTTCTTTAAGATGGACTTTGGTTCTCTAACTTGGATCTGCAGTGAACCAGGATTCATTGAAAAATTCTGATAATGGTTTTCAACTATTTAAATTGTCCCTTTTGTTTCTTTTGTGTGTACATCGTTCCTTAGCTTACTTTTATCTTAATTTTGCTTGGTAGTTTAGTTAAGTTTCACTAGCCTAGTAGAGAGGATTTTTTGATTGAAATACAGTGTTAATTCAGATAAACAGCATTCTATAGTGGTGTTCTCTGGATATTAATTTTATTTCTGTTAATAAATTCATGAACTTGAAGAGAAGTTGTCACTCATTTATTCGATATGTGTGCAGAATTTGCTGTTAAAAGAATGCCAGTGCTCAAATCAACTATTAACTATTACTATCAACTATCCTAATATCAGCTGTTTGGGCTGATATTCACTGGACAATACCTAATAGACCAATAGTTACTAAATAACTTAAAACAGTGCGTAATTGCACAACACTGTCTTACAGTGGATCTGGAGAAGCCTCTGATTGAAGACACTCAATTGTACAACACGTCTGATGAAGAGGATGCTCCAGGCTGTCTGTGATGTTCTTTTAAAAAAGAACATTTATTTGACCAATAATTTCCAGTGGTTTTAGAGAAGTCCCTAGAACAGTTTATCATCTTGTTGATAACTAGCCCTGAAGCAGCTACCCCAACAGATGACGACAGAGGAGATCACATTCTCTGCAGCAGTATCTGCAGTGAATCAGTGCAGAAAATCTGCAGTGTCTTGCAGCAAACCCTGAAGGACCTAAACTCCCTCAGGAAGTACAGTGTGTTCTGTCCCTTCTTGTAGACAACTTGTAGACAGCTTCACAGTTCTGTCTCTGGTCCAGATTGTTGTCCAGGTGAACACCTGAGGTATTTATACTCTTCCACCACCTCCACTTCTGCTCCCATGATGGTAATAGTCTTTGACCTATTCATTTTTCTCCTGAAATCTACAATTAGCTCCTTTGTTTTATCTACATTCAAGATAAAATGATTGTCCACCAGCTCCCTGTACTCAGCTTCTTGTCAATCTCTGATACACCCAACAACTGCAGAGTCATCTAAGTATTTCTGCAGATGACATAATTCTGTCTAGTACTAAACGTTTAAGGTGTACAGAGTAAAAAAGGAATGGTGAGAGTACAGTACCCTGTGGTGCTCATGTGCTGCTGACTACCTGGTTAGACACAACCCTTCAGTCTCAAACTGTGGTCTGTTTGTGAGGTACTCTGATCCAGGTGGATTGATGAGGCCTCCACCTGAGTCTTCTGGAATTCTGACAAAGCTAATTAGGCTTAATTGTGTTAAATTCACTGGGGAAATTAAAGAACATGATCCTCACAGTGCTGTCTGCCTTGTCTAAATGACAGTGGGTTTGTTGAAGCAGGTGTATGATAGCATCTTCAACTCCAACTCCATGGCAATTAACAAATTGCAGGGGGTCCTGATAGCTGCTTGTTTGCTTACTCAGGTGGACCAACAGAATAAAATAAAACAGAATAAAAACAAGTTGGAATACAATGTAGAAACAAAATAAAACATGGGAAAATAGAAACTAAAAGCAAATATTAAAAACCGTTGGACTACAAAGTTGAACTAATGATATTTCAGTCATGTCATGCTTTTAGGCCCATACTTTTCATCGTGAAATCAAACCTTCCACCCTGGGGAAAAGATTGGCCGAAGAGGTCTTCCACAACACTGAAATCTTGCACTGGGTCAGGCTTAGGTTGAAAAGGTGCTGTTGAATCCCACAGAGCTGCCCTGCTGGACTTGCGTCTTTGTGCCGGTTCAGTCTCTCCAGCTGCCTCTTCACATGACTTCTAGGTGAAAGGTGGTATTTGATCAATATGAGGAAAAGTTAATACATATGGCCACTTTTTTAAGATGTGGTTTTATTTTCAACCTTTTGAAAATAACAACCCATGTATTAAATGTCTTTGTCAATAAGCCCATATTTCTGTATTAAAAGTGTTTTCTTATTGGCCTGATGTAATATTTGAATCCTAAATTTTATGTTTTTATTAGCTGTAAGCAGAAAATCATCATTTGTAACAGAAACAAAGGAATGAAAACATCAGTCAAAGGCTTATGCATCTATATAAAGTGTTTCACTGAAACAAAGTAAAGAATTTACTGAAACTAGAAAAAGCTGTTCCTACGCAACAGCGAGTGAGAATGCTAATCTGCAGAATGATTTGAGGAGAAGATGCAGAAGATCCATGCAGAAGAAGAAAATAGCTGAAAAACATTGAATAATTTGAAAAATTTGAACAATTTGAACAATTTGAAGTAATTTGTAGTAGTAGTAGTATCAGTAGTAGTAGTAGTATCAGAAGTAGTAGTAGTAGTAGTAGTATCAGTAGTAGTAGTAGTAGTATCAGTAGTAGTAGTAGTAGTATCAGTTTTTAAAGAATTTGAAGGAATTTGAAGAATTTGAAGGAATTTGTAGTAGTAGTAGTAGTATCAGAAGTAGTAGTAGTAGTTGTATTATTAGTAGTAATAGTAGTAGTATGAGTAGTAGTAGTAGTATCAGTAGTAGTAGTATCAGTTTTTAAAGAATTTGAAGGAATTTGAAGAATTTGAAGGAATTTGTGGTAGTAGTAATAGTAGTAATAGTAGTAGTAGTAGTATCAGTAGTAGTAGTAGTATCAGTAGTAGTAGTAGTACTAGTATCAGTAGTAGTAGTAGTAGTAGTTGTTGTATTAGTAGTAGTAATAGTAGTAGTAACAGTAGCAGCAGTAGTATCATTAGTACTAGTAGCAGTAGCAGCAGTAGTACCATTAGTCATAGTAGTAGTAGTAGTAGTAGTAGTAGTTTCAGTAGTAGTAGTAGTAGAAGTAGTAGTATCAGTAGTAGTAGTAGTATCAGTAGTAGTAGAAGTATCAGTAGTAGTAGGAGTAGAATCAGTAGTAGTAGTAGTAGTATCAGTTTTTAAAGAATTTGAAGGAATTTGAAGAATTTGAAGGAATTTGTAGTAGTAGTAGTAGGAGTATCAGTAGTAGTAGTAGTTGTATTAGTAGTAGTAATAGTTGTAGTAGCAGTAGTAGTTGTTGTAGTAGCAGTTGCAGCAGTAGTATCATTGGTAGTAGTAGTAGTAGTAGTAGTATCAGTAGTAGTATTAGTAGTAGTAGTAGTAGTAGTAGTAGTAGTAGTAGTAGTAGTACTAGTAGTAGTAGTAGTTGTATTAGTAGTAGTAATAGTAGTAGTATCAGTAGTAGTTGTAGTATCAGCAGTAGCATCAGTAGTGGTAGCAGTAGCAGTAGTAGTATCATTAGTAGTAGAAGTAGTAGTAGTAGTAGTAGTAGTAGTAGTAGTAGTAGTAGTAGTAGTAGTAGTAGTAGTAGTATCAGTAGTACTAGTAGTAGTAGTAGTTGTATTAGTAGTAGTAATAGTAGTAGTATCAGTAGTAGTTGTAGTATCAGCAGTAGTAGCAGTTGCAGCAGTAGTATCATTAGTAGTAGTAGTAGTAGTAGTAGTAGTAGTAGTATCAGTAGTAGTAGTACTGTTTTTCTTCTTAATAATAATTAAGAAGAAAAACAGGAAAACAATAAGTGAGAATGCTGTATAGCATTCTCACTGATAATAATAATAATAATAAAGAAAAACAGGAAAACAATAAGTGAGAATGCTGTATAGCATTCTCACTGATAAACGAAAAATAAATTATATTCACATTTATTGAATATGACTATACAACATTACTATTGTCTGTCAACAACAAAAAGCCCATATTTGAAAACAGCATGTCTGTCCAGGGTGTACCCTGCTTCTCGCCCAGTGAATGCTGGAGATAGGCACCAGCAACCCCCGCGACCCCATGAGGGATTAAGCGGGTCAGAAAATGGATGGATGGATGGATGTCAAAAAAAAAAACTTTCAAAATTTGTTTTCCTTCTTAAACATGCTAAAAAACGTGTTGGAAAATTCAATGACATTTAACAAGGAAAGTATTCATAATTTCTACATAAAATAGATGTTAATGCTTGTTCATAACCATCTTTAAGCCCACGATCCAGCAATGGTTTGCTGTTAAACACTCTGGAATAAACACAAATTTACATAAATCTTGTCATCAAAACATGTTTCTGTACATTTTTGTGTGTTTATGACAGCTAGACGATAATCTTTTCATTCACGTGTCTCTGGTCAGCACATATAGGACAAATGCAGGCTCTTTAGGGGAATAACAACTACCAGCATTGACCACAAAGAGGTTTCTGAAGTGCTTCAGTTTGACTTCCTTTGTATTCAACTCACTCTGGAATAGATTACTGTGTTGTTTTCTGTTGTCACTAAAGGAAGAAATTAAATTGTGCTTAAAAATAGGAGTAAACATTTACTCTAGAGTGTAGTCTACAGAAGTATTTCAATGACTTGAAAATGACCACATTTGACACAATACAACTACAAACTTCAAAGTATTTTTATGAATTATATCCTATGAGGGCATGGGGGCCCGGTGGTTAGACCAGGGTCCTTGTCCCGGAAAGAGCACAAGTTCCCCAGTTCAAATCCCACAGACAGCCACTCTGGGTCCCTGAGCAAAATCCCCCCCCAGGCGCTCCACAGTAGAAGCCCACTGCTCCCTGAGGGATGGGTTAAATGTAGAGGACAAATTTCATAGGAATGTATGCTGCAATGACAAATAAAGATCATCACTATATATGATAAATTAAAAATGGTACATGCTTTTCAATCTTTTTAAACAAAGGCTGGTATAGATTTGTATTCAGCGCCTTATGCTCTGATGCCCTTTAATTTTTTTAAAGTCACATCAGTTTACTAAAACAGCATCAATTCACAGCTCCCACTCGCATCTTAAAATATAGTATGGCACTACGGCAAACCACGAGAGGCCCATTCACCTAGTCTGACAGGCCAGGTAGGATGAGCAAAAATGACACAACAGAAGTACAAGCAAAATACCATGTGTCAAAACAAAACTTAACCCCCCCCCCCCCCCCAAACAATCAGAAAATTGCACATCACCCTGAAAACACCATCCCCACTGTGAAACGTGGTGGTGGTAGCATCATGCTGCCGGGATACTTTTCTTCAGCAGGGACAGGGGAGATGTAGAGAGCCGATGGGAAGATGGATGCTGCTAAATACAGGGCAAATCTTGAAAGAAAGACTTGACAACTAGGGTGGAGGTTTACTTTCCAGGATGTGAACGACCACACACATACAGCTCGACCTGCAATGGAATGATTTAGATCAAAGCCTTTTAATTATTTTTTAAACGGCCCAGTCAAAGTCCAGATCAGATCAAGCTGAGGATTCGGGGTAATACTTCTTCATTTAAGACTGAGGTCAACCTCTAGATGTGTGAAGCTGCCAGAGACATAGATGATGGTGGGTAGGGGGCAGTGGTGGGAAGTAACGAAGTACAAGTACTTCGTTACTGTACTTAAGTACAATTTCCGTGTATCTGTACTTTACTTAAGTAGATTTAATAATGGATACTTTCTACTTTTACTCCACTACATTTAACAGTAAGTATCTGTACTTTCTACTTCACTACATTTCTATACAGCGTTTCGTTACTCGTTACATCCAAGACGCATTTCGTTTTTTTGATTTGTTCGTTAGTTTGAAAGTATCCAATGGCGAGAGCAGAATCAGTCCGCTGAACCAATCCAAAGCGGGAAATAAACATTAGGCCCTCCCTCAAGAAGAGCAGCACAGTACGCAGGACCTGCAGAATCATTCTATTTTTATTCCATATACAGAGGCTACAGAACTTTATGTGGCTGTTCCAAGTTGGACTCCTCTTCCTTGATTGAATGTCCTCAGCCCCTTTCTGTTAAGAGTTCTCTCAAAATAGCTGGCAAAAAAGTTAAGTTCATGTTTTGTTAGGACGAAAGACTAGATGTTTCCAAATCGCTTGATGTTTGTTAGGTCAGTTTAAAGTCCCTTTTTTCAGGGAAACAATTTTCTTTTGAACATGTTTATATTGAATTAAATAAAACATTTCAAAGGTATAATAATTTCTCTCATTTTGCCTAATTACATGTAACCCTGCAGGTCATCCCTGGAATTCTGATGCATAGAATAAAATATCTAAATCTAAACTGTCACAGGGGGTAAACACAATAAAAACATGCTTTATCTGCAGCATTGCTCATTAAAATGGTACATTACTGATTTATTAAAACTAAATACGATAGGTACACTTAATGACACTATATAAGCCGTTAGGTATTATGGTTGGCAAGTACTTTTACTTTTAATACTTAAGTAGTTTTAAAAGCTTGTACTTTCTTACTTTTACTTAAGTAAAATAATAATGTGGTACTTTGACTTTTACTTGAGTAAATTTTTGTCTGTGTATTTCTACTTTTACTTAAGTACATTGTATGAGTACTTTCTCCACCACTGGTAGGGGGTAAGGATACTTTTACAGGGCAGTGCATTTGTAAAACTGTGAGAATGACACAAAGGTAAAGGTCTTTAAAATAAAGCTTACAGTAAACTAAAGCTCATAATAAATACAGACTTTTAATGTCCAAACTAAGCCTTTTAATTGGATATTGATTCTAGCTTGACTGTAGCCATGTCACCGATAGTAAAACCAGTGTTTAGGGAAGAATAATTTGTTTTTCCTTTTCATAAAAAAAAAAAAGGATTTCTGAGAGTTTAGACAAAAATATACGTGTGCGTGTGCGTGTGCGTGTGCGTGTGTGTGTGTGTGTGTGTGAAACGTCACATATTGTCAGGAGATCAATCTCTGTGCTGCAGCCAACTCTGCTGGAAGCTGGGGCATGGTGCAACAAGTAATCTGATAGATGCAGGAGAGGCAGGCGGGGGTGAGCAGAGGAGCCTGGACTATGAAGAAAATGCAGTGCACAGAACATCTGTGTACATCTTGTCCTTCCGTGCCGGTATACAAGGACTTACACGTCCATGTTTCTGCCATATAGATGTGCAAGTTTATTTCTGTGCCATGACGTGCATTAAGGCTATAGATGGATTTCCGATGTTTCTGTTATGAACAGTTTTACAACACAGAAAACAATAAGAGCGTTCTCAAAAGTCCCATCCTATTTGTTAGATCATGCCATTGTTCCGTTTTTAGCAGTGGCAGACACGTTTTCCTACAACTGATCCTAGATGACACACATATCATGTGATAGGTTCAGCAACACAACAACTCTCCTCTTGTAAAGGAGCAGGGATCTTTAGAATTCCTTGTGCGGATATTTACTCTACCACGCCTACATTGGTCAATCCAGCAATCCACAGCGAGTCAGTGAGTCAAGCTGCCGAGGAGCAAAGCAGAAAGGCGTTTGGAATAGGGTACCTGTATATGGGTACCTCCACGAGAATCTCGCGGGGATGCTTTTATTTTGAAAGGGTGTGGCGGAAGTACCGTGTTTCCGCACGGCAAGCTACTGCTCTCCGTTCTCCATTTTGAAAAAAATAAAAAGGAAACGGATAAACCTCCCCCCGTTACTGGCGACAGGGGCGTGAAACGACCAAGTTTATAAACAGAAACAGTCGTGTGTGTGTGTTTTTTCCTGCGTTAAGTGGGTGCGGATACACGGCTTTTCGTGTCGTTAAAATGGGAAACTGTCACACCGTCGGACCGAACGAGGCCCTCGTCGTCTCAGGTAACGTCAACGTTTGCGGGGCGACGTGTTTTTGCTTGCCTGGCTGGCGCCTTACAGCACGCGCTACACGACGCTGAAGATTTCAACGAATGTCTCATTTTTCCCCCCAGTAACAAATGTTTTATTTTTCTGTTTTAAAAAGCACCGAATGTTATCTACAACTAATTGCTGTCTTGTTTGTTTTTATTTTGCTCCATCTTCTGTCGACAATCCCTGCTTCTTCTTTGCCTCGAAGGGGGATATGGCAGATTGTATGTCCTCATGTTAATTTGGACCTATTTAAAATGGGTTAACTTGTGACTTGAATAATAATATCCGCCATATTTTTTTGCTTGTGTACAGTATGTCCCCAAATAAATATTTCTCCGATGTTATTATGTAGTTTTAACCGTTCAAGATGGTTGAAAAAGTATTATATATAAATTCTGTTTAATTACCACCGTATTTATCCACATTACATCCTCACAGGTTTTGGGCCATAGGTTTAATACGTTTGTGTCGCGCTTGGAACCATTTAGCTTTTTTTTAATGAATTAATAATAACTTACACTAGGGTATTTCTCTGAGATCAAGCAACCATTGTTTTATTAAGCTATGTTGAAGATAAGTTGTTGAGCATCCTTGTGTCTTTCCTCCCTCTGATCACTGATGAAATGATACGGTGGGGCTCTGCTGCAGAAACATAGGTAATTAAATAAAAAAGGGCGGCTCCATGCACTATACTGGGTCCGTGGGATCTGCAAATCTCACCATTTTCTCTAACCCCTGACTTTGGGCTCAAGATATACATGTGATGTGTTTATCACGTCAAAGCTGGGTTCTCACAAGTGGCCAATGCCAACATTGGGGGTCAACCTCGAAACGTGTTCTGGGCAAAATGTCACAAATTTATTCGAGAGATACACCGGTGAACCTTACTGGTCTGACCTACCAGTTCTGCTTTTGACTGATTACATTTTCCTCCTAAACGACCGGCACATTAGATGACAAAAATGTGCCGCGGAGATTGTGAATGTAGAGGAACTGCAATATTGTCATCATGTATGGAGGCCATAATGCCCTTAACTTGTGTCTAATTACTCTCAGAAAAAGTTTAAAAAAGTGCATGCTGATGGTAGGGCTGGACGATATAGAAAAAAATCATATTGATAAAATGGAAATCATATTGATTATCAAACATATATTTTAAGTGCAGCCCTGGTCATTTTATGCTGTTGCTTAATGACCTATTTTTAGATAAAGAACACACAATCACTGAATTCAAACAAAACCTTTATTCAACCAGCTTTTTACCAAAACTATAAGTCTTTAAAAAAAAAGGGAGGGGGGGGCATAGACGTCATATACGTAGACGCCTTGTCAGGCGGGTTCTGCCTATGCTGCGGATGCGTCAGACCGTCCGCCATGTTGAATGTGGCAAATCTGCAGTTAGTCTGAGTCACTTAAACAGTATCAGAGGGAGTTTAATCTCAGAACATACTTTATATTCGTAATATTTTTATTTTTGTAATATTACGAGTTTACTTTTGAATCCCTTTGGCTTCATTCTCCTGACTTTATACTCGTAAAGAATAAAAATAATTAAAATGATCTAACCTGGCCCTATTACTCCAGGACTGAAATAGTTCTGCAAACTGTGACTATTCTGGAAATGTTCCCCCTTAATTCTCATAATGACGTTTTCCTCATAATATTACCCCTTTTGTCTTTTTTTTTTTTTTTACTTTATTGTCCTAGGACTTTTTTTTCTCATATTAGTAAGTTCTCTTTAATACTCCCCCAAAACGTCTGTTCCACACTACAACAGAACTTAACTTCTTTCTGCCACATACAATATGGAGGTGACATTGAGGTACGAACCCGTGCCCAACGAGGCGTCTACGTATATGATGTCTATGGGGGGGGGGGGGGGCAGAACAGATGCTCTCTGAACTCTTTGAAGGGGGCGGAGCTTGGTGATAGAGTGTTCCTGGGTCTGTGTTTGTGATTGGTTGGGAGGTTGTAATCGCTGTAGTATCAACCTACATGATAGGCTAGAATGCAACAGGAAGGAAAGCTGTTCTTCTGCTGAACTTTTTAGTCACCCATTTTTTACCCTATTGAACCACACATCTATCAATCGATGTATATCGTTATTGAATTATCGTCCAGCCCTAGCTGATGGTTGATGTACTTATAGACAGAGTGGGAGGTTTTAATTTTGACTCATTCAGTAAATAGGAGGAAAAAAAGTTTTTCAGTATTTGATAGATTCCTGATCAGAGCTGGTGGAGGAATTTGTCTGATGGGTTGTTGCTCCTGTAATCTAAAGCCTCCAGTGGATTCACGTATGAGAAATACAAAATTGTTCTAAACAAACATGTTGTTCTTAACAAAATTGTACTCAGTCAAAACCTATTTGGCTCTCTGGATTCTGTGTAAACTGCCATGGACCCCTGTTAGACTTTTGACTATTTTCTGTGTTTATAGATCTTGTGTATGTTGAAACTAGTCATGTCCCAAGATGAGATTTTCATGGGAAAAAAAGGCCACGGTGCCAAGATACCTAGGTAGTTGCATAAAATCTATGGCAGTTATTCCCGCTGCTGCTAAAATACTTAAGATCAAACCCTGCTTGACAATAATATTTTTTTTCCGGCCAAGAGGACTTATTCGCTGTCTTTTATGCTGCGTTCAATTAGCCTTGCGGAGTGCCACTTGATTGTGTTCTAGTTGTAAATCAGAAAACCAGCAGGTTCTTCTCATTATTGTTATGCTAATTACTAGTTGCTATACTGAAAACAATCCTCCATGTTATGCTTTCAAACATGGCTTGCCACAGATGGAGGTGGTACAGTAATACAACAGGTATCTCACTTGGCTTGCATCGATACACACCTTCAGAAGAGCTAAGAAATGGTTTAAATCGGCAGCTTTCACTGTGATCTGTTAGTGCCGCAGCCATATTGGAGGCTGAACCCAAAGCGGCTCAGAGACTTGACTGTCTCAGATGGATTTCTGATTTCGGGGGCTTTAAATTACTTTCTTGTAAACGAGGGAAATCCCTTTATCTTTTTCTCAGCCAGCTGATCGGCAGTATATGTCAAATATTCTCCTTAGTATTGAGGGAATTTATCAGCATTAAAATTTATATTTTAAAACCTAAGTGGTTCTTCATACTGGTAACAGACCTGTGTTTAGTTGAAATAGTTTTTTGTTTGTTGCACAGATTTCCAACTTGCCTCTTTAACTGAACCTGTAGCACTTTCTCAGCTTCAGCGTGAGTCCTTTCAGCTGCTCCCTTATTCAGGGCTCACCACAGCAAGTCCTTACGACTTGCACACAGACTTGGCAGAGTGTTTTACGCCGGATGTCCTGATGAAACCGGGATTGAAACCCGGGTCCCTCGTATCAACGCGGTCTTTAACCCGCTCCACCACAGAGGGACAGGAAGGTGGAAGAATAAGCTCCTCAATCCAGAAGCCGTTGGTAATTTGCTCTCTGTGGAATGAGTACGTTTAGGAATTTCAGCTATGCTGGTGCCTAAACTGGTCTATAGCTGGTGTGTTGCTATAGGTGAGGCAGACCAGCTGGCATTAACCAGGAGATGGACATAGTTAAAGCTTCTGTTTTTCCAAATTGCATTTTGAACTTGGACATTAATACACAGACTGCAGTAAATTCATAGTTACCAACCATGAAAAGTAACTTTGAGAATGAATTACCATGTCATCTCATCGATGCAGCAGCATATCTCTATTAGTGATAAAAAGGATAGAAAATACTTTAGATTGGTATGAATCGTGTTGGCAGTGGGCAGCAAAAAGATCATAGCCGATGTCCTTCCACACACCTGAAAGTTGCAGAACGGCAACGAGCTTAAAGTGGACAATAATTACACTTAATGTCTGTATATAATAAGGCTTCGGTGGGTAATTGCTCGCTTATTTTTGACTTGTTACTGCTGTGATTGAGTATTTTAGAAGATTTGAGGTGATAGAGGCTGTCCTTGCATGTGTACCACCATTACATCAGATTAATGGATTGCCTGGGTGGTGTGGATTTTGGAAATTACCCTTTGTCCAACAGTGACACTTGTGCTTTATATCAGAAATGTCACTAGGACTGTTACTAAGAGTCTTTTTTTTTAATCATGAGACTGCTAAAGATGTCTAACATGTCGTGCTAAAAAAAACAACAACACACATCTTGCTCAATGTGGTGTTGAGGTGTGTGTCAGTTGGCCCTGAAATAATTGTCAGTTGTTGCTGGGTTGTGTGTTTTTTGAGGAAGTAAAGATGGGTCCCCCTTTCTTTTGCCTGTCAGTTAACACGTGACAGCTGGGAATGTGGCACTAAACAGTCCAGATTAAACTATCAGTCTGAGGCGAGGGAAAGGCCACGGCCTGCTCTGCAGCTGGCTCATTTCCCAACTCCAAAGGTTCCACATTCATTGTCAGTCTTGTGTTGATTTAAAAGCACACTATGCAACATTTTTCAGTTAATTAATGTGTTCCATACCGTTTTGGATGATTAAATGAGTCATTTCAGGTCGAACATCAGGTCACTGTAGGTGAAATACCATACTTGCAATTGCAGGAGCCCTCGGCCCACACCCACAGGCTCAGAAGTCTCGTGCATCGCGAGAGTCGGTCTTGCTTTACGGCGAGAACTGCTACATGCCTCCAGTGAAAGGCATGTTCGTTGCTAGCGCAGTGGCGATAGTTGTGCAGTTATCATGGCGGAACCAGCGAGAAAACAGCGAAAGCCCATGTCGGAGCAGGCAAGAAAGAGGAAAATGTCTCTGGACAGAGAGAGGAGTCGTACACGGGTGAACATCGGGCAAGCTTTTTCCGAATGGCGAGAGCTAAAAGAAAAAGAAGGCTGCAAGGCTGACGCAGACCTCGCGTTTCTGCTGATGCGATTGTAAATAACATTGGAATGGTTTCTCTCTCTCTGTGTGCATGTTCATACTTTCACTGTGTTAGTCATTGTTTGTACTGCCGTTTTTTCGACTTTTCGTTGCGTTCGCCTGTCTGCTGTAAGCCGGGCTTACACTGTTTGAAATTCAGTCGGCCGTCGTGAGGTTTTCGTGAGCGCATCCTGCTGTTCAAGCAGAGCTACGAGGGGGCGCCCTCATCTCCGTCCCCGCCAGGGGAGGGAGGGGAGCGGGCGTCCCCGAAGCGACCTCCGCCGGCCCGGGACCCGTGGGGCCCGGCGTCGGCTCGCGGGTGGGTTGGGGAGGGCGAGCGTTCGGGTCCGCGCGACGCACTGGCGGTCTGTTTCCGTACGCCTCCGCTCGCGGGCGGGTGGGGGGGGCGGGCGGTCTGCCGTGCCGAGCGGCCGCTGGGGCGTCTCGTCTTTCCTCTCTCCCCTCCGTTCCCCCCGGTGCCTCCCGTGGGCCTCACCCGAGCCGGGCTCGACCCCCTGGTCTGGGTCCCTGTCACCCACCGGGGCACGAAGTACAGTGTGAGCACTCCGGTCGCGTCCGAGCGTCGCGCCGTACAGTGTGAGAACACAGATTGTGAGCGGTGAACTTTTAAACCCCGCGGTTCCGTCGCACAGTTTGAGATGTATATAAGTACCACGACTGAAAAACTCGTACAGTGTATGCCCTGCTTAAGCTCAAAACAACCGCGCCTGGCTTGACGGAGAAACCAGGAGAACAGCTGAGCATCTTTACGACAGTGCACTTTTACTTTCGCCCTCTGGTGGGAGCCTCGCAGGAAAATCAACCCCGGTTGCATAGTATACCTTTAAAGCTCTGAATGTGAAGAGGCTGCAAGCTCTGGATGTCGTGGGAAGGTTTTTGTTGTCAAACCACATGCTGCAAGCTTTTTGCAAGCCGTTTCACCTCAACTAGAGCAGCATCAAATCATCAGAAGAGGTAAAACGGCGCTCTGTGGAAAGCAAATGCAAGGTGTTTACCTTTTTAACTATAAAGACCTTGTGGGGACTGTGGTTGAAACGAGGAATAGAGCTAGTTGGGCTCAGTTCTGCTCATAACTCCCTTTTAAGTAAGAATTGAAAAAAACTGGGTCATTAACTGATCTTTAAAAAACACAAATGGTACATTTTGGAAAAAAGTGTCCCGCTGGGATTAGATCTGGATTGTTTTGTGCTAGAACTCCAACAGATCTGAACCTATATTCATATTTGGGATATTTTACATGAGGACAACCATGTGACACCTGTTTAATGTCTCTCTTTTTCAAAGGTGGCTGCTGTGGTTCTGATCAGAAGACCTATGTCGTGGGGGGCTGGGCTTGGGCCTGGTGGCTCATCTCTGACATCCAGAGGTAAGAACCCGTCCAGTGTTTCCCGCAGGAATTTGGTTATGCGAGGCGGGGGGTTGTTGGACGACACGTTGCCCACGGACCGACTCGCGGGGGGGGGAGACGACGACACGTTATCCGCGGACCGACTCGCGGAGCGGGGGGGGGGGGTTGTTGGACGACACGTTGCCCGCGGGGGGGGGGGGGGGGGGGGTTGTTGGACGACACGTTGCCCGCGGAGCGGGGGGGGTGGGGGGCGGGGAGAGACGACGACACGTTGTCCGCGGAGCGGGGGGTATCCATGTGTTTTTTCCCTGCCATTCACGCACGCGCCAAAGCAACAACAACAAACCGCGTGTTAACGTCACTTTTTTTTTTTTTTTTTTTGGGAATGTTGGCGAGGCGGTAGCGTGAGTTTGGCGAGGCGGCCGCCTCGCCAAGATAGCGCTGCGGGAAACACTGCCGTCTTGCTGTAAATTTCCTTATAATGTTGTGAGACTCAGTCGAGAGACAATTCAGAGCAGAAACCCCGATGGTCTCCACCAGACTCTCCACGTCTGAGAAGAATCCCATTCAGACCTTGTCTGCTGATCAGACAGAGACTGGGTAAACTGGTTCTTTACCTGAATGAAAAGGAGAGTGCACTCATTGAGTTTCAGTGGCTTAAAATCCTTTTTACCATGCCTGTGAAAATACTAGGGCTGGACAATTAATCACATTTGCAATACAATCGCAATGTTAAAGAAACACGGGTCTGAGGTCTGCTATTTCTGGCTATGGAACAATTAATGGATTTGACACTTCTTTAGGGGTCAGTAATATGTTTAAAGTGGGTTTGCCTCGACATGGAAGGGAAGAGAATTGCAGCAGTGAGATAATCTAATTTTATTTATTGTTTTAGAGTTTATATAATCATACTGTTTTACCGGAAACGTTCAGGAATCTCACCATAGCATTAAGTACCAGTCAAACTGTTTAATACATAGACTTGTTTGGTGGTTGCACTTTATGTTCAACAAGGATTGATGTCCAACTCAATTAAAAGCTACTCTCTTGAATAATAATATTCTGATTAATAACAACTGTTAAATTTCTTGTTTTAAATAGTTCTTGTTTACAAACATCTTTATCTACAAGCCATTTAAGTTGCTTGTGGTTAATGCAGAGAAAAGTCCAAATTAAAGGGGAAGTCTGGTCAACAAGGGAAAATCAGCGGATCATTAGCTATAACTAAAACTAATACGTTCGTGGTGATTTAATGAATTTAGCGTTAATCTGCAAAGAAATAAAAACTTTAGGTTACTTTCGTAACCCCGGTTCTCTGAGTAGCATGAGTGAGTGTCTCACATTGGGAACGCCCTCAGCGTGACCTCATCAGAAGCTCCTTTTACATTACGCCAGCCAGGATTGGCTGGAAAATAAGCCTGTCAGTGACAGAGAGGGCAGGGTCCCTCTCCCCTATATAAGGGGCTGACACAACGCTGACAGTTATTCAAAAAACGATCACCTCTTCCTCGCAACGTTAGAGCAAGGAGGGTGGTTTGGTGAGACACTCACTCATGCTACTCAGAGAACCGGGGTTACGAAAGTAACCTAAAGTTCTCTTTCATAGCATTCGTTTCGTGTCTCACATTGGGAACGAAAAATATCCTGACTCCCGTATTGCTCAGCAGATCCCACATTACGTTCCTGCTGATTCAATTATATTTATTTATTTATTTATTTATTTATGTTTACTTAGTGCTTGGTGTCACACTGAGAACTGAATGACCCAGTGATGGAGCTGTGACATCAAGTTTGTAAAACCGAGTAAACGTGTGAGATGAGGCCCAGCTTGCCGCAGCACAAATATCCTGCAGGGGTACTCTTTTGAGTAGAGCCCATGAAGAGCTTAAGCCCCTAGTGGAGTGGGCACGCAGACCCTCTGGAGGCTGATGTCCTTTCGAGCTATATGCCAAAGAAATTGCATCAGTTATCCAATGTGCAAGCCGCTGTTTACAAACAGCTTTTCCATAATGATTTTTAGCCCAGGAGACAAACAGTTGGTCACTTTTCCTGACCTGATTTGTTCTCTTTTGGTAAATCTGTAAAGCTCGCACAGGACATAGACTGTGTAGCCTCTCCTGTTCCTGTGATGAAAAAGGTGGAGGATGAAAAGCCATCAACTCAATGGGAGAGTATGACCCCAACACTTTAGGCTCAAAAGCTGGGTTGGGAAGCAAAACTACTTTAGTCCCGTCTAAAGAGAATTTCATGCAAGATGGATGCACTGATAACGTGTGAATTTCACCCACGCGCTTTGCAGACACCAGTGCTATTAGAAGCGCTGTCTTCAGAGCTACTATCTTTAAATCCACCTGATCCATTGGTTCAAAGGGAGTGGTTGTGAGAGCATCCAACACTGGGTAGATCCCACGATGGAGCAATGGGTCTGGAAACAGGGAGCTTCCTGCGAGCTCCCCGCATGAAACGGCACACCAAGGGATGTTGGCCGACAGTTCTCCCCTCAAAGCCTATGTGGCAGGCTGAAATTGCTGCCAGACAGACCTTAATAGTGGAAAAAGCTTTCCCTTTATCAATCAGATTCTGCAGGAAAGATAAAATCACAGCCACAGAACACTGAAAAGATACTTCTTGGGTTTCTGAGCACCATTTTTCAAAAACCGACCATTTGTACCCGTACAGAGATCGTGTTGCAGGAGCTCTAGCATCCTGTATCGTCTCAATAATATTTTGCGGGAGCCCTACGGACTGTAGGTTAAACCACTCACGGGCCAAGCCCATAGAGCCAGTCTTTCTGGGTGGGGGTGAAAAATCTGTCCCCGTGCCTGAGACAGCAGATCCCTGCGTGCAGGGAGCGGCCACGGCTCCTGCCAGAGGAGCTGTGTTATCTCTGCTAACCAATGTTTCGCTGGCCAATTGGGTGCAATGAGGATCATCGTCAGGCCCTCTGTTCGTACCCTGGCTAGTGTAGGTGAAATGAGAGCTATTGGGGGAAATGCATACAGCAGAGTGCGAGGCCAGGGGTGGGCTAGTGCATCCACCCCCAGAGGTGGGTTCCGATCGTGCAGGGAGAAGAACATGGGACACTGATTGTTCTCCTGAGAAGCAAAAAGGTCCACGGATGGCTGACCGAACCTCTGCCAAACCATCCTCGCCACCTCTGGGTGGAGCTTCCACTCTGCATACATGGAATTCCCCCTGGAGAGAAGATCTGCTCCACAGTTCAACACTCCTGGGACATGAGTGGCCCTCAAAGACACAAAATGTCTGCTGCTCCAAATGATTAGTTTGTGAGCCAGTGTGTGGAGCCTCAGTGATCTCAGCCCCCCCTGCCTGTTGATATAAGCCACCACTGTTGTGTTGTCTGTTCTGATCAGCACATGGTGAGCTCTCAGAATGGGAAGAAAATGTTTTAATGTTAGGTGAACAGCCTTGAGCTCCATGTAATTTATGTGCTCGGACTGCATCTTTGGACCCCAGGTTCCATTCACCATTTGGCGTTCGCATATACACTACCGTTCAAAAGTTCGGGGTCACATTGAAATGTCCTTATTTTTGAAGGAAAAGCACTGTACTTTTCAATGAAGATAACTTTAAACTAGTCTTAACTTTAAAGAAATACACTCTATACATTGCTAATGCGGTAAATGACTATTCTAGCTGCAAATGTCTGGTTTTTGGTGCAATATCTACATAGGTGTATAGAGGCCCATTTCCAGCAACTATCACTCCAGTGTTCTAATGGTACAATGTGTTTGCTCATTGGCTCAGAAGGCTAATTGATTATTAGAAAACCCTTCTGCAATCATGTTCACACATCTGAAAACAGTTTACCTTGTTACAGAAGCTACAAAACTGACCTTCCTTTGAGCAGATTGAGTTTCTGGAGCATCACATTTGTGGGGTCAATTAAACGCTCAAAATGGGCAGAAAAAGAGAACTTTCATCTTAAACTCGACAGTCTATTCTTGTTCTTAGAAATGAAGGCTATTCCATGCGAGAAATTGCTAAGAAATTGAAGATTTCCTACAATGGTGTGTACTACTCCCTTCAGAGGACAGCACAAACAGGCTCTAACCAGAGTAGAAAAAGAAGTGGGAGGCCGCGTTGCACAACTGAGCAAGAAGATAAGTACATTAGAGTCTCTAGTTTGAGAAACAGACGCCTCACAGGTCCCCAACTGGCATCTTCATTAAATAGTACCCGCAAAACACCAGCGTCAACATCTACAGTGAAGAGGCGGCTGCGGGATTCTGGGCTTCACGGCAGAGTGGCAAAGAAAAAGCCATATCTGAGACTGGCCAATAAAAGAAAAAGATTAAGATGGGCAAAAGAACACAGACATTGGACAGAGGAAGACTGGAAAAAAGTGTTGTGGACCAAGTTTGAGGTGTTTGGATCACAAAGAACGCTTGTGAGATGCAGAACAAATGAAAAGATGCTGGAAGAATGCCTGACGCCATCTGTTAAGCATGATGGAGGTAATGTGATGGCCTGGGGTTGCTTTGGTGCTGGTAAGGTGGGAGATTTGTACAGGGTAAAAGGGATTCTGAATAAGGAAGGCTATCACTCCATTTTGCAACGCCATGCCATACCCAGTGGACAGCGCTTGATTGGAGCCAATTTCATCCTACAACAGGACAATGACCCTAAACACACCTCCAAATTGTGCAAGAACTATTTAGAGCAGAAGCAGGCAGCTGGTATTCTATCGGTAATGGAGTGGCCAGCGCAGTCACCAGATCTGAACCCCATTTAGCTGTTGTGGGAGCAGCTTGACCGTATGGTACGCAAGAAGTGCCCATCCAACCAATCCAACTTGTGGGAGCTGCTTCTGGACGCTGGGGTGCAATTTCTCCAGATTACCTCAACAAATTAACAGCTAGAATGCCAATGGTCTGCAATGCTGTAATTGCTGCAAATGGAGGATTCTTTGACGAAAGCAAAGTTTGATGTAAAAAAAATCTTATTTCAAATACAAATCATTATTTCTAACCTTGTCAATGTCTTGACTCTATTTTCTATTCATTTCACAACGTATGGTGGTGAATAAGTGTGACTTTTCATGGAAAACACAAAATTGTTTGGGTGACCCCAAACTTTTGAACGGTAGTGTACCTCCCCAGCCTGACAGGGAGGCGTCTGTTGTGACAACTTTTCTGTTCTGCACGACTCCCATTGGGACCCCCTGAGTCAGTGCATCTCTGTGCCGCCATGGCCGCAGCGCTGCTGTGCAGGCTGCAGTAACTCTCAGCCTGCGCTGAGGAGTATGTGGCTTTAGCCCCTGGGAGGCTACCCATCGCTGGATTCCTCTCATGTGGAGACGTCCCAGAGGGATTACCACTAATCATGGGCGTAGGTTTGTATAGGGACCATAGGGACATGTCCCTACCAAAATTTTGGACCGACCTAATTGTCCCTACCAATAATTCGATGTGAATAACATGTTTATAATTTACAATACAGCGTTGTTACAGCAGTCGCTTATTTTCCTCTCTCAGCTCCGCTGCTTGGCGGCGGCTGCTGCTGCAGCTCCGTCTGCCAGCCTGCGTGTCCAGTCGATCTTTCCTGTCGCTTTAATTTAGCAGCGCACGTAACTGTGCTGTTTAACTCCACTCTCATTGGTTGTTCTGCCTTAAGTCCCGCCTTCTCTCTCCCTGGTTGGCTGTTTTCTAGTGCGTGCATGTGCGTGCATGCTTGCAGCGCAAAATTTAAATTTAATTCACGCTAGAATACTGCGGTTACTACAACGAATATTAGACTACGAAACTAGTCCCAATTAAAAATTTTATATTATCTATGCTATAACAGGCGATAGAAGAAGCAGGAGGGAGTAGTTTTGATTTGTGGAACTTAAGAAATGTAAGTAACCAACGTTAGCATCTTAAAATAATATTTAATTCTGAAGTATAATACATTTTATCAACAAAAAACTTTTTATTTTATAAAACTAAATATTCTGTGTCAGGCAGGAGTTCTGAAGACTGCTGGAAAAATCGACAAGCAAAGAATGTAAGCTTCCAAAAAATCCCTTTAAGGCGGTTCAGATATAAATAGCAGGTGCTATTCGTTTTATAGAGTATAACAGCACAAGATGGTGCCTAAACATTGCTATTTTTTTGTTTAGAAAGCATAATTAGGGTTCCACATAATAATAGTGCTATTTAATTGACTATTTCTACTTTTAGAAATAGGATAAAGTACAAACAGAGGAACACATTGGTTTGATTTTCCATAGATTTCCACACAGTCAATAAGTAAATTAGTACAAACATTAGTGTCTGGTAAAAATGCTTGAATCTGGCAGTTTATTTTGGATATTATTACATTACGGATAAGATAGTGTTATATTTTGTTTTAATAATTGTTAAACGCGATTTTATATTTGAATAAACTTAGGCTCATGCTTAGTGTTGTGATTGTAGATGATGCCACCAAAAAAGAAAAGAGACATAAGGAGCTATTTCAACACTCAGACAGTAAGTATCATAGGATGATATAAAAGGTTGTGTTACATTTAATCCTTTAATACTAAAAACACACTTGTATAATAGTAACATTATATGATTAAAGGAAACACAGATATCCAGTAATAATGATGCAGGGCAGCTTGGAGGTGAAGCAGCTGGGCCTTCAGTGCTTCTGGTGATGTCTAATTGATTTTAATTACAAATTAAGGAGCAGCTTTTTATTTATATACAATATATATAGTGCTTATAAAATTTATTTTAATGTAGCAGAAAATGCTGCTTTTCTCTTTAAACGAAATGTCCCCTGATGCTCACGTCAAGTATAAAAAAATAGGGGCATGCATATTGCGTAGGACCAATGACATCAAACCAATGAAACTTGAGACCAGTAGTGTCCCTACCAAAGTTGAAATCAAACCTACGCCCATGCCACTAATGCTGCGGCCATCAGTCCCAACAGTCTTCTGCAGTCTGAATGATACCAGGTTTCCTCTTTGAAACATGGACAAACAGTTGACCATTGCTTTCACTCTGTCCTCCGTTAGGCTTACTTTGGCATGAATTGAGTTCAGAGAAAGACCTATGAAGGATATTTTCTAAGAGGGAAGCAGGGAACTCTTTTCCAGATTTATTTTGAAGCCCAGATCCCTCAAGTGCTGTTTTATCACAGCTGTGTGTTGTGTGGCTTCCTGGTGGGACGACGAGGCAATCAGCCAGTCGTCTATGTAAGTTGCCACACGTATTCCCCGCCTCCTGAGCGGACCCACCGCTGCCTCTGTACACTTCACAAACACCCTCGGGCTCAGAGAGAGTCCGAAAGGGAGGACAAGGTATTCGTAAGAATTCCCTCGAAAAGCAAATCTGAGGTATTTTCTGTGTGGAGGGTAAATGGGGATGTGAAAATAAGCATCCTTGAGGTCGATCGATGTAAACCAATCGCCTGGACGCAGGAAGCGTAGCAGAGAAGCATGTGTCAGCATCTTGAATTTGTATTTTCTCAGATGTCTGTTTAACGCTCTGAGGTCTAGAATTGCACGCATCCCTCGGTCGCCTTTCTTCGGCACGAGGAAATAACGTGAATAAAAACCTTCGCTGCTGTGTTCTGGTTGAATCAGCCGTATCGCTCTATTTTCCAACAACGAGGAAATTTCGTCCTGCAGATAGAGGGCAGCTTGTCCCTCTGCCTGTGACTGAATTATTCCTCTGAACCTTGGGGGAACTGCAGTGAACTGCAGTCTGTATCCCCTCCTGAGAGTTCTTAAAACCCACTCTGAATTTGTGTATTCCGCCCAGCGGTGGATTTTCTCTGTCAGTTGGCTGACTGGCCAATCTGACAGCAAGCTGAGAGCGCCCTCTTTGGGTGTAAGGTCGTAAACAACCCCATACTGCATTGCGCATGTGCGTGGCGTCTGGTGCGCCACTGGGCTGTTCATGTTGGGGATGAGTCTCGCTTCCTCCGAAAAAGAAGGGACCAGATCCCCAAGTGAAATTTTGTGTTTGTTTTTCAACATTTTTGACTGCGCCCTTGGTTCTAGACCTGGATGCGCCAGTCTGCAAGCATTTATTTCTTTTGAACATAAATATGTGCTTGTGACACACGAGCGGGGTTCGCTCGGGATACCCCTGCAATGAACAGAGTCTTTCGACTTTTTGCCGTGTTGAGTAGGTTGGAACGTCCTCTCGACCACACGCTGTGTTCGGCTGAACTCTTTGAACAGGCTCAGGAACGGAGCCACGGAGGAGAGCGATCCCTGCTCGCTCCCTCCATCCTGGGAAGGTGTTAGGCCAATCGCTTCCTCCTCCTCACCACCGTGGTGGAGGTGGGGGGTGGTTGGTCAGTGCGAGGACCTTCAGGCTTTTTCTGCCAGGGAGCCTTGTGGGCAGGTGTCTTCTGCGCACCTTCCGAGGCTTGAGTCTTCGGCAGCTTTGGAATCCTGAAAGTAGGAGGAAAGCGAGCTGCTGCCTGGGCAAAGGTCTGGCGCTGGGGGGCCGGGGCCTCAGTCCCAGCGGCAAACGCGCGTCTGGGAAGGCACAGCTTCAGGGCTTCGTCGTCCCTTTTCTTCTCCTCCCACCTCTTTTGCATCGAGGTTACTGCTTCTCCGAACAACCCTTGGGGTGATATGGGTGTGTCCAGGAGGTTCTCTTTCTCCTTAGTTGCCAGAGTGGTGAGGTCCAGCCACCTGGCTCTCTCCTGCAAAACCATGAGTCCCATGGATCTGCCCATCGCTTGGATCGCTACCTTGTTAAGATGCAGGCAGTGATCGGTTATGACGCACACCTCCTCCCAAAGCGCAGCGTCTGGTGCGGCGGTCATTTGCTCTTCCAACTCTGCTTGATAGGCCATCAGCAAAGACGACGCATTCAGAGCGCGGACTGAGAGTGCGGCTGCCCTGTAGGACTTATCAGCCAGGCTCGACTGAAAGCGGTCCGCTCTAGATGGAAGGGCGGGGCCTCCCGCTGACATGGAGGTCTTCGGGTGCAGGTGTGTTGCGACGGCCGGTTCGATGGGTGGTATTTGGCGGAGACCGCAATTTTCCATCCCGTCGCAGTCCAGGGCCGAACTGCCGGCCACTGGGTGCTTCTCCTTAAATGGCTTGTTGCGCCAGGAGACGGCCAATTCTTCCAGGAGCTCCGGGAAAATCGGTAGGAGCTGTCTGGACGTTTTGCGGGCCTTTGGCAACTTTTTTACGTCAAAACGGGAGCGGGAAGCTTCAGCCTGGACCTCTGGCCACTGGATATCAAGCTTTGCAGCGGCGCGTTTGCACACGTTGTGCAAGTCAAAATCCAGCTCCGGCGATGAGGACCCGTCATGACCAGGTTGGCCCAAACCCACGGGAGCGGACTTTGCAACCCGAACCGAGGGCGCAGGAGATGGGTCATAGTCTTCATCGTTGTCAGAGAAGGGCAGCTCCGATTCCAGGTCAGAGAACTCCTCGTCCCCCTCAGGCAGTAAATCAAGCTGGCTCGAAGCGAGTCCTAGCTCGGGCATTTCCTGTGTAAGTGGGTCCACGGCATCGAGGATTTCTCCCCAGCTTGGTCCGGCTTCTGCACCGGAGGAAAAGGAGACAGCTTGGTCGGCTGGTTCATGCGCGGATGCCGTAGAAGCCACCACCGAGTCGTTAGCGGACATCGTCGATTGACGAGCCAAGCGGCGATGGAGAACCTTCAGGGAGAACCGGCTACAGTGCGAGCACTCCTCCGTATTCTCGAGGGCTGCCTGGGTGTGTTTCAGACCGAGACATACCACACACGATAGGTGGGTATCCCAGCTCGAAATTTTATTGCCACACGGACAGGTCCGTCCCTTTGGGCTCACCTCCGCTTTCGAGGAGGATTTAACGGTCTCCATTATTTCAGGGAGATCCACTGCGAGGCTACACGAATGTTAGCTTGTGACAGCTAAGCTAACCAGGTGTGGCTAGGTTTGGGGCAGCGTTTCAGCCACCCGGGGTGTAGCGTGGGAGTATTGCTACTCTGAGCCGACCAACATACAACCGTGAGGCGGTAAGTTGACGCTGAGTATTGCTACTCGTGTTACGGTATTTCTACCGCGACAGTTTCTCTTCGTGATACCGAACCAACTCAGAGCGAAGCGCCCAGCGACCGAGCTTGCGCACGAATGGACAGTTAAGCTAGGCTCCAAGGGAGACAGTATCCGAGAGAGTTAATTGGGAACTTCTGCGCGTTGCGAAAAGAGGTTTTTGAATAATTGTCAGCGTTGTGTCAGCCCCTTATATAGGGGGGAGGGACCCTGCCCTCTCTGTCACTGACAGGCTTATTTTCCAGCCAATCCTGGCTGGCGTAATGTAAAAGGAGCTTCTGATGAGGTCACGCTGAGGGCGTTCCCAATGTGAGACACGAAACGAATGCTATGAAAGAGAACATAAATTGTCGTCTCAATCACTGTGTATGGGGGCGGCCATTATTGCCCAAATATGGGTAAAAACGGCCGCCTGACATCACATCCTGTCATGTAACATCGCGGTGAGCCGAGGGCAGTTCTCCGCGCTTTACAAGCAAACTCAATAGGAACCGTTCTACACAGCTGCGACCAACAACAAATATTTCGGATTTCGAGAGGACTTCACCATTGAAATTCACAAGAGCTATTGTTGAAGCAACAATGCTCACGTGCATGGCAGTTGGATGTCCCAATACATCGGGTAAAAGTGGAAAAACATTACTTATTTCAACTCTGCTCCTATGGCAGGATGAGCTTCAGTGCGTTATGAGGCGAAGGGATATTTCTGCTGGTGTCTGAAGTGCGGCAGTGTCGCTTAGTTTAAAGCTGAAACAATCCACTTCACTTTCTCAAACAAGTCCAAAAATGCAACCCGCAACTTGTGAAATTAACAAGCGACTTTAGAAAAAAGAAGTCCAAAGTCGCATAAAATAAGTGGGCTTCGCAACAGTGAGCACGGGTCTGTTATGCAACTCTGTAGCAATTTTGGAACAACGTAAGCCGAGGGGGGAAAAAAGAAAAACAGTCCGGAGGGCGTGGTGGGGGAAAAAACAATAATGCTGTTAACGTGCGTTAAAAAAGGCGCCGTTATGGTCAAACAAAGTTAATGGGTTAAAACTGACAGCACTAATTTTAATTGATATAGACACAGATATTTCATCGGCAAGAAGAACAAACTGAGAAGAATAACACAAAAATAAGGAGACGGCTGTGGTGCCGCAGCAGACAGATTCAACTCACATCGTCCCTTTTTGGTCTCCTTGGCTCAAACTGGTACGGCTGGATTGCGTCAAAAGTCCGGTTGCTGTCAAGAAACTCTTCTAAAAAATCCATATCGCTATCAGATGATGACTCCCATCGCTGTCGCTAATTAATCCATCACTCTCTGCTTCGTATAGAGCACTGGTCGTCGCCATCTTGGATAATAACGCGTAGTGACACACAACAAATAGAGCCTTGGGACTTGCTCAACAGCCGGTTCCGCGATGTGACGTCACAAACTGGGAGGCGACAGTACTATTCTTGACCAAGATGGACGCCTCCACATAAACATGATTAAATTAAAATTACTCTTAATTAAAAAAACGTATCATTTATTGAACAGTATGTAATAGTTTTATATTTAAAGTACTTTCAGCAGTTTGAATTCTGATTTTGACCGGACTTTTCCTTTAAATAGCAATTATGGTTGAAATGTATTACAGTTTTTGATTTTTGGCAAAATTGTACAGCCCTAGAAAATACACAAAAATTTTAAACTGCATTCAAAGCTCAGGACTGATGACGTTGAACAGCGGGTTTGTCTTTTGTTTGCTGCCACCAGTTATTGCTCGCTAGTGTGAGGAGAAGGGTCCAGTTTTCAGCCACATTCATATTAAACTATGCAACGCCTAGGATGTGTGGTAAAAATTATCCCCATTATAAAAAGATGTTGACTCATAAAACAAGATTTATCATCAAATCTAAAACTGAGCAGATTTAACATCGAAGGGATTCTGATTTTATCTTGTTTTATGATGTTGTTTTACAAATCTTTTCAGGACGCCTTCATTTTCTAATAATCTAATAATAATTTCTTCTAACCCATTCATGTGTTCTTTTCTGCTATGTATTACATTGCCATTGTCGGTGTGGTCATACTTATTTGCATTCAAAATTTACATTTAAAATCTGAGTAAAAAGGGAGTCTGCATACGCTGTTCACAGGGCGGTCAGCCGTATCTGCTGCCACCGACTGAGCCGACCAGAGGGAAAGAAGGCGTCATCCGTGAAATGTTCAGATGAAGCTTTAAGTTAGCAGCATTAAGTCAAAAGCCTGCAGTGAGTTTTGGTCCAAATGTCTTTTGGACATGGTTATATAATTTTTTTTCAAAACTTGACACAAACCCATTTAAACATATAATTAACTACTCTGCATTTTATTTGATTATTGAAGGTTTGGTACTTATTTGACAGAAAGTGTTGGTTTAATTATATACATGTTTTTCTCCACTGTGTTTGCAATGGTTCTGTTTTTATAGAGAAATCTGTGTCCTGAATTAAGAGACTAAATTTAGTAGCTAACCGTCAAATCAAGATTCATTTATACAGCAATTATTTATTTATATAGCCTCCAACAATGCATTGCATCCGCCAAAGTGCTTTATGGCATAAAAACAAATAAATACAGAATACATTAAAACAAAGACTCTGAATAACTAGAAATACGCTCAAAGACAAAATTTCAAAGTTAAAATATAAAAGTTAATAGATAAATGGGTCTTGAGTTTGGCTTTGAAATGTTGGGACCTTTAATGAATAAAAATAACATTTTGTAACATTTGCTTTTAATCAGCGGATCTCTGCTGCATCATTGTTATTCAGCCTCTTTGCCAAGTTGCACTTTGTAGTTGTTTCCTTCTTTTTCCACTGGAAAAGTGAGCGACCTGCCATGAGATGTTTAGTAGCACACAGTTCATGCCTGCTTTGATGGCCAGTGATTTAAAATGATTTTGTAATGCTGCATTGAAATGTAGCCATAGTTTGTGACTCTGTTAACTATTATTTTCCAGCAGGGGGGTCTCTGTGGTTTTGGTTTGAACCGTGGTCATAAGCCCTCCTATTCCATAATAGCCAACTAGTCTAAACAGAATCATATTTATTGGAAATTAGGTGTTATATAAAGCCTTGAGATAACAGCTTAGAAGTAGAGTGATGAGTGTTATTCTTGTTTGCTAAAATACTTAATTAGTGAAACAGCCAATATATGTGGAGCTGCAACAGTATCTCCTTAAAGATAATGAACAAACGATCACTTTTAGGCAGAAAGTGCTAATCTTCCTGCACCTAACTGGCTAGCTACTAGCCTTTTTACAGAATTGCATCCCATCAATCGTTAACTAGTACACTGACAAAAACATTTAAGCAAAATAATGAATCTATAAAGAATCTATTAGGGATTTCTAATGTACACAAACTATATTATTCCTAGTAGCTGGTGTTTAACCCGCGTGTAAACACATCAGCTCAATGTCGTCATCTGAAGTGCAGCTTCACCGTGTCTCTGGAAAGACAAACAGGTGGTGGTGGGGGGGATTACAAATGTGATGTTTGCAAATCTGTCCACAGTAACTGCTTTTGTTTACCGAAAATAATGGTTTCCTGAAGAGAAATAACACGTATAGTAATAGGTTTAGAAGAAAGCGAGCCTATCTTCAATGTCTCTGGACCTTCCAGTTATTTATGTTTTAATAACCTGTTTGCCTCCCTCCCTGTTTCTGCTTATCTAACTTGCTTTGCTTTGTCTTTGAAGATCTCAGCCTGTCTCAGCTTTAAAACCTGAAGTCGCTCAGCTCGCATTAAATGCTTTTTGTCTGTGGTTGCTAGGAAACCTTAAGATAGACCTCAGTTATGAAACCTCGAAGTTTATGCAACATGTAGATCTTAACAGCCCCAGGGATCCTTCTCTGTCCACACATGTTGTTTTATTTTCTACATGTGCAGTTTAGCCATCACTTGAGATGAAGGTGAGAGGGAGAAAGTGTTTGGGGCCTCCCAGATTTTATAATGTGTGCCTGAAAGCCTGTTTGTACAAGATGTCATAGACGCCATTCTAAAACAGGGGGAGAGAGACTGACTTCCTGTCTAGATGAGGTAATTATCTTAATGTCCAGGCCTTTGACTCATTGATCCAGTTGTTCTGGTAAGCACTGGGGGTGGAGCTGTATTCTCTTATTTCCTACTGCAGTTTGCAGCTCTGATGCTTTAAACAAAATAAAACCAAGTCTATGTTACTAACCAGATAGAAAGTTAGTATTCAAGCAGGACGTAAGTATTTATCGCTGCGATCAAAAAACCTGGAAACATTAACTTGGATTTTTAACCTGTGACTGTCTTTTACTGAATCTTTAAGTCTATCATGTGCTAAACAGCTATCAGAATGAAATTTAATGGAAAAGAAAAGCCCTGAAGTGTGTTTTGCCCCCCCCCCCCTCTCCCTTCCCTCTTCTTTCTGACGTTGGTTCCTGATGCTCCTAACAGCTGTTGTCCAACTTACTGTTTTGCCTCTGCTATTTCCGCTGCCCGCCTGCCTGCCTGTCCGCCTGCATAGAATGTCTCTGGAGGTTATGACCATCCTCTGTCGCTGTGAGAATATCGAAACCTCGGAGGGTGTTCCCCTGGATGTGACAGGGGTGGCTCAGGTAACGCACTTGAAAAGGTCCAAAAAGAAAAGCAGGTGCTGGCGCTCAAGGCCAAAGACAGGCAAGGGACAATGGTGCCAACTAACAAACTAACCCACAAACCTGTCCGTGTTTGGCAGTGAATGTTGTTTCTAAAACGCGGATCTGAGGAATTCAAAGAAAGTCGCGTTGCAATCCAACATAAGTAAGCCTGAATTACATCCGGATTCAAAGGAGTCTGAACTCTGTAAGATTTGTCTCGTTGCTCTGCTGCTGGTGATCTGGAGTCCTTGGGTGAATGGTTTCACTTTGTCTTTTTTTGTGTTCTGTTCCTTCCCTTCATTTCCTCTCCCTGCGTACATGTCAATTTTTATTTGATATTTTTCCACATTCTTCACAGGATAACGCTTGAGATTATGACCCTGCAGCCCAAGTGTGAGGATGTAGAGACAGCGGAGGGTGTAGCTATAACTGTCACTGGGGTGGCTCAGGTAAATCATCACACTTTTCTAGGAATGCCAGATCAGACTCCATCTCCCCCTACCCTTATACCTTCCTCTCTCTGGCAGGAAAGATCGTAATCAAAGTAGAGGAGGGGTTTCTATACAGAGCTCAAGATGCACTCTCAGACTTTGGGCCAAATTGCTTGCATGTTTTCTCCCTCATATCAAACCAGATTGCATCGAGCTGAAATCCCCTGATGAGCTGCAGACAGTGCTGTGTTTTCTGTTTGGTTTGGGGCTGTCGTGTTTTATTCAAAGGTGAAATGTGTGATCAAATGAAAAAGTATTTAAACTAATGTGCCAAAGTGAAAAACCTAAAACTTTAATGCTTAAATAAGCAGCAGTTTCTATTTCTGCTCCTATTTGTCTGCTGTCCTCTGGTAGTGATACGTTTTGTACCCATAAGTTAACACAAATAATTGAGCCATGCTGTTTAAAGGCTCTTTTCACCCCAGCTTGGATCCCAAAGGAAAATGTCTTCCTGAGTTTGTACAGAGTCTGGCCATGGGCCAGTTTTCCATTACATGGTACGGTTTCAAATTATTGCTTAAAATATAGTGTGCCCTTTGTGTACTAAAATAAAACTGGCAGGAAATAAAACTACTGCAATATATTAAAAAAATTGCATTTAGAAATTTTATAATATGTATTTATCTTTTCAAATTAAGTCCTTTTAGATGCATTATAGAATTTTTCTTTAACAATCTGGTGATAAACAGCATGTGATTGTGAGTAGGGGTGTAAATCACCAGCTGTATCATGATACACTGTTATATCGATTTGTTTGGATGGCGATACGATATTTGATATCACAAAGTTCAAAATTTAATTCACAAGTCTGATCATGTGATATCATCTGCCCAATCTGTCTAACACTATTATTTACACTGATATCAACTCAAAAAAGCTCTTACATGTATCAGGCATTGAAATAAAAAACAGCATTCTTCTAATTTTAAAATAATACTTCACCTGTTCACTATAGTCTCATGCCTTGTGAATTTCAAAATAAAGTAATGTCTCTCAATCGAGGCATTACAAATACACAATCCTTAGCATGGCGGGGTACGCTGGGGGAAACCCTGAGAACCACTCTAACATGAAGTTATCAAATTCCCCATTAGAAAAACCACAGAAGAAGAACTTCTGTCTTTGCTGAACAACAAAAAATAGAAAACAAAGCAGTATTGTACGGGTTCTTTTGTCTTCAGAGCGGTTGAAATGTTACTGAATCAATAATAATTTTGAGCTTTAATTTTTTCAAATAGAAAGATTGTATTGGGAGCCACGACAGTTTTGCTTCCCGACGTATTTCCACCACTCAATAAGGCAGAAATACGTAACGTTTAAGTCGGGCACATACAGGTAAAAGCCAGTAAATTAGAATATTTTGAAAAACTTGATTTATTTCAGTAATTGCATTCAAAAGGTGTAACTTGTACATTATATTTATTCATTGCACACAGACTGGTGTATTCAAATGTTTATTTCATTTAATTTTGATGATTTGAAGTGGCAACAAATGAAAATCCAAAATTCCGTGTGTCACAAAATTAGAATATTACTTAAGGCTAATACAAAAAAGGGATTTTTTTAGAAATGTTGGCCAACTGAAAAGTATGAAAATGAAAAATATGAGCATGTACAATACTCAATACTTGGTTGGAGCTCCTTTTGCCTCAATTACTGCATTAATGCGGCGTGGCATGGAGTCGATGAGTTTCTGGCACTGCTCAGGTGTTATGAGAGGCCAGGTTGCTCTGATAGTGGCCTTCAACTCTTCTGCGTTGTTGGGTCTGGCATTCTGCATCTTCCTTTTCACAATACCCCACAGATTTTCTATGGGGCTAAGGTCAGGGGAGTTGGCTGGCCAATTTAGAACAGAAATACCATGGTCCGTAAACCAGGCACGGGTAGATTTTGCGCTGTGTGCAGGCGCCAAGTCCTGTTGGAACCTGAAATCTCCATCTCCATAGAGCAGGTCAGCAGCAGGAAGCACGAAGTGCTCTAAAACTTGCTGGTAGACGGCTGCGTTGACCCTGGATCTCAGGAAACGGAGTGGACCGACACCAGCGGATGACATGGCACCCCAAACCATCACTGATGGTGGAAACTTTACACTAGACTTCAGGCAACGTGGATCCTGTGCCTCTCCTGTCTTCCTCCAGACTCTGGGACCTCGATTTCCAAAGGAAATGCAAAATTTGCTTTCGTCAGAAAACATGACTTTGGACCACTCAGCAGCAGTCCAGCTCTTTTTTTCCTTAGCCCAGGTGAGACGCTTTTTGCGCTGTTTCTTGGTCAAAAGTGGCTTGACACGAGGTATGCGGCAGTTGAAACCCATGTCTTTCAAGCGTCTCTTGGTGGTGGATCTTGAAGCACTGACTCCAGCAGCTGTCCACTCCTTGTGAATCTCCCCCACATTTTTGAATGGGTTTTTTTCACAATCTTGACTAGGGCGCGGTGATCCCTATCGCTTGTACACTTTTTCTGACAACAGTTTTTCCTTCCCTTTGCCTCTCTATTAATGTGTTTGGACACAGAGCTCTGAGAACAGCCAGCCTCTTCAGCAATAACCTTTTGTGTCTTTCCCTCCTTGTGCAATGTGTCGATGGTCGCCTTTTGGACAGCTGTCAAATCTGAAGTCTTCCCCATGTTTGTGTAGGCTTCAGAACTGGACTGAGAGACCATTTAAAGCCCTTTGCAGGTGTTTTGAGTTAATCAGCTGATTAGTTTGTGGCACCAGGTGTCTTCAAAATTTAACCCTTACACAATATTCTAATTTTGTGACACACGGAATTTTGGATTTTAATTTGTTGCCACTTCAAATCAAAATTAAATGAAATAAACATTTGAATGCATCAGTCTGTGTGTAATGAATAAATAGAATGTACAAGTTACACCTTTTGAATGCAATTACTGAAATAAATCAAGTTTTTCAAAATATTCTAATTTACTGGCTTTTACCTGTATACGTACTCTGGTCACTCTGCACGTTTACATGCACGCTGATCGGATTATGAATTGGCATAAACCACAACTCTCATTCAGAATACAATATCATTCTGATTGAGCTTAATCCGATCCCAGTATTCTGATTGGCTTGTTTACATGACACATTTGTATTCCGATCGGCCCTTTATTGCGATTACTTTTGTACATGTAAACATAGCTAATACTGATTCAATTCAATTTTATTTATATAGCGCCAATTCATGAAACATGTCATCTCGAGGCACTTTACAAAGTCAAAATCAATCATATTATACAGATTGGTCAAAAATTTCCTATATAAGGGAACCAGTTGATTGCTTCAAAGTCCCGACAAGCAGCATTCACTCCTGGAGAAGCGTAGAGCTACAGGGAGAGTCGTCTGCATTGTCCATGGCTTTGCAGCAATCCCTCATACTGAGCAAGCATGAAGCGACAGTGGAAAGAAAAACCACCCATTAGCGGGAAGGAAAAACCTCCAGCAGAACCGGGCTCAGTATGAACGGTCATCTGCCTCGACCGACTGGGGGTTACAGAAGACAAAGCAGAGACACAACAAGAGAGACAAACAAGCACAGAAGCAGACATAACAGACTGATCAGTCTTAAAAGAGTACAGAGGTTCAGTCTCATTAAATTCTATGTCACGTATATGTTTAGAAGCTCAGTAGGTTTAAGGTGCAGTTAAAAAGCACTGCATTTTGTCAGCACTAGATGGTCTAAATTTGTTTTGTGATGATGTAATCCTTAATTTGCTCTCCAGTGGGTTCTGGGTGCTGCAGTCTCTGTTTTTCTCGACAGCAACAGCTATAATGTGCCAAGGGGGGGTTTCTGCTGGACAGCCATTTGTTTCTAAATGTTGCTAGACCTGGATAAATACAGCTGCAGTCTTCAGTAAACTCGTGTCTTGCTCCTGCTGATGATGTTTTCATGCCAATGCCGTTAGCCGTAGTGCTAGGCTAAGCTAGCATCTTTACTCTTTGTTTAGTTGTGTTGAAGATTTGATCCTTGTTTGATAATTCAGCCTAGAAACTCTCAATTAGAATCCAATGAATCATGTCTGGAGAAAGTTTCCAGAGAACACCGTTCTCCTCCATTTTAGGCTTAGCAGTGGGTTTTACACATTATAAAATGAAACGACCATTGTTTTAGCTGCTTTCTGCACAGCTCTCCTGTCTAAACCAACAGCTGTCTGGGGTCACATCTGGAAGCTGCAGCAGCCGGTATAGCCAGCCATTACACTATGAACTATATTGTAAAGGGTGAAAAAAGTTAGATTGTTAGGAATAACACAGAGGAATCAAATCAGTAGAATTGTGTCCATGCCTGCCATATAATTCAGTTCAATTGAATTTTATTTATATAGTGCCAATTCATGAAACAGGTAATCTCAAGGCACATTCCAAAGTCAAATTCAATCAGATTAAACAGATTGGTCAAAGAGTTTCCTACCTAAGGAAACCCAACAGGTTGCATCAAGTCTTGACAAGCAGCATTCACTCCTCCTTAAAGAGTGTAAAGCCACAGTGGAGAGTCGTCTGCATTGTTGATGGCTTTGCAGCAATCCCTTATACTGAGCAAGCATGAAGCGACAGTGGAGAGGAAAACTCCCCTTTAACAGGAAGGTAAAATCTCCAGCAGAACCACGCTCAATATAATTACATTTTGTAAACTGTGCACAAAATATGGGCCATTGTTATTAAAAACAGACTGCCTATGTTTTCGGGAGGGCAGCTGACGTAAAACTGATATCAGGATTGAGTTTTAGTAGGGGACTCTGACAGTGGTTATTAAAAAATGTCTTGATTGTAACCTTTGGGGCATCCACGGTACTTTCACTTTCCTTTCTAAACGAGAATGTATAAATGCAACAAGAGCCTGTCATTTTAAGTGTTATGGAAAGGCTTTTGTGCTTTTTGTCTCAGTCATTAAGTTCAGTAACTGCTCCCTACTTCTTTGTAGTGCTTATTTTTATAAAGCACAGGCAAAGTGAAGGTTAGTAAAATGTTAACACGTGCGTCTCAACAAAAGCTCTCAACACGCTGAGAGCGTAAACAGCTCATCCAGCCAATAACAGGATTCTGTGAGCAGGAACTCATTCTCATGTTGACTTATGAACAGCCGAACCATGCCACGTAGTGGAAAATCTCCATCTGTCTAAAACCGCTACCAATCAGAGGACTTGTTTGCCTGTACAGAAAGGAGTAGAGACCCCAAAATTTATCAAATCAGATGTATTTAATTTGGGTTAATCGTTCATATTTTGGTTTCAGGTCAATGACACATTGTTTGAAACAGCGTCAGCCCGGAGTTGTTAAGTGTAATTTTTTTAAACAAAGAAGATATTAAAGAAAAAATCCACCATAACAGAATTCTTCAACTCAGTGAGAAGACTTGAAAGCTTGTGCCTATAGCAGGCTTTATTCTTGCAAGCAGTCTCCTGTGACAGCCCCTGCTTTTGACACGCCATTACTTTAGTGTTTGGAGGAAAAAAATGAAATGCATCAAGATCTTAATAGCTACAGAGCTTGAGGTTGAAATTATTTGTAGTGCCAGAGCTAATTAGGAGCTGTTTTAAGTTTAACTACTGCTTGTATTTAATCCCTCCTGACCGCCAGAGGGCGGTGCTGAAAGCACTGAATGTTCCCTTCGGGCATGCGCAGTTCGAGTAATTATACCAACAGAGTCACACCTGTGACGCCGGATGACCACTCAGAGGCTATATAAGCCTGGTGTCATCCTTGGCTCTGTTCCTTTTTTCTTCTCGCAAGCGGTTCGCTATGTTCCCCGTTGTTTGACGCCCCATCTCTCGTGGAGTTGCGGTTTTCCTCCGCCGTCCCAGGGATGCAACGGGTTGATCTGTTGGAAGTTTTTTGGAAGTTTTCGGAAGGTAAGTAAGCTGTTTGTTGGTGACGGTAGCGTGCGCGCCCCCTCTCCCAACTCACGGCTTCTTGTTACTGTGTTACCTACACAGTGTTGGGTAAGTTACTTTAAAAATGTAATCCGTTACAGTTACAAGTTACTTTGTTTAAAATATAATTGTAGTGTAACTTTTTCGATTACTTTTAAAAAGTAATGTAACTAATTACTTTTGATTACTTTTTGATTACTTTAAGGTTTTAATGAGTATTGACCCATGTTCAACATTTAATTTTTGAGAACTGAATGTGAACCTTAAAAAAGCACTAAGCTGAAAGGGAACTGCAGACAGGCAATCACAGGATGTCCACAAGTGTGTGTGTGTGTGTGTGTGACGATTTTTAAGTTTAAAACAAGGAGGATGGATTTTTCGGCAACTCCTTGCCAAAAATTGCATCCCCTGCTATCTCAGAGGAATTGACACTTGTATGACTCTATTCCTGTATATCCATCAGTAGTTAAAGGACAAGAGTCAGCAAATGCAAATTCTGCCCTGTAAAACAATGACAGCACAATTGTTGCTGTATGATCTGAAGCCCCATTTGGAGCTTTTAAACAGGCTTTGAAAAACTTTGATAATTTGCTGCTGTAATATTATAGATTTTTTAGAATAAAAAGCTAGCAGATGTGCATAATCAAAAATAACAGAAATACAATTATAGAGCATTCAGTATTGTAAGAAAGCCCACACTGTTTCTGGATAAATAGATTATTGTATGAGTTAAGTTCTGTTCCGTTTTCTGCCTTTTTCGTTGTAAAACTGAAATGTCCCATGCTCCTGAATGCACCATAGCTTTCCGACACTCACGAACGCAACACTGTGAACGCTGAGCTGTGTAGACGCGCGTTTGATTTTCCGCTTAAGACTAAGTTTTGCAGTTTCACAACACACGTCGGCTCTCACGGTTTATTGTTGTGTGTGAATAACAAGAGACTGCATGATTGCAAAGCGCTTTGTTGCATCTTTCTCTTCCTTAAAATGAAGCCAAATAAAACCGTGAAACGTCCGCTCGCTTGCTGTTCTTTCAGAAGGCTCCACCAGCACAGGATGGATCATCAGAGTGATAGAGACAAGGAGCCGTAGCGGGAAACGGCGATACAGGGCGCGAAGCAATAAAAATATCATTACATATTTCGCAAAGGTTTTTCTTTATATTTTTAAAAAAATTTAACTAAATTTGTAATTCTTAATATTTTCGGAAGTAACTGTAACTGAATTACATATTTTCTCATTGTAACTGTAACGAATTACAGTTACTATTTTTTTGTAATTAAATTACGTAACGTCGTTACATGTAATCCGTTACTCCCCAACACTGTACCTACAGCTTGGGCTGTTTTGATTGACGGCGGCGTTTTTTCGCCTCTACTCCTGGTGTGGCCAACTTCGTTTACTGAAGTTTGAGTACGGCTAATGTTGTTAACACCTTTGGTTTACCAGTTTTTACCTGGTGACGGCAGCGTTTCTGCCCCATCTCCCAGTGTGACCAACTTCATTTACTGAAGTTTGAAAACGACTAACGTTGTTAGTTCCTTTGATTTACCAGTTTATATCTGGTGACGGCAGCGTTTCCGCCCCCTCTCCCAGTGTGACCAACTTCATTTACTGAAGTTTGAAAACGACTAACGGTGTTAGCTCCTTTTGTTTGTTTATATCTGGTGACGGCAGCGTGTTCGCCCCCTCTCCCAGTGTGACACACTTCATTTACTGAAGTTTGAAAACGACTAACGTTGTTAGCTCCTTTCGTTAGTTTCTTTGGTTTATTAGTTTTATACCTGGTAACGGCAGCTTTTCCGCCCCCTCTCCCAGTGTGACCAACTTCATTTACTGAAGTTTGAGTACGGCTAACGTTGTTAGCCGTTGTTTATTGGTTTTATATCTGGTGACGGTAGCGTGTTCGACCATCGACATGGATGGCTCCCACAGCTGCATGGATTGTGGTGCTGCCCTCCAGAGGATGGCCACGACCTGTGCCCTACCTGGCTTGGACATGAGCACCTTGTGGAGGTGCTTTCCGAGAACCCCTGCATGAATTGTAGTTTTATGCCCCATGCAGCGAGAGTGGCTCGGTTGGCCCAGTTGTGCCCCCAGGAGGGCTCTGACCTTCCGCCCTCTGGACAGGTGGATCCCCCCAGGCGTTCTAAGCGCCGTGGTGGGACCGCGGTCTCGGACCCCCCCCCCCCCCCCCCCCCCCTCAGAGGAGACGGGCCAAACTTGACCAGGGCCTGGCCACAAGGGTGGAGCAGTTGTCGGCGGAGTTGAGATGAAGTCTTTGTTGCAGACACGTCAATCTCTTCCAGTGGCTGGGCTCTCTTCACCACCCATGCCCGAACTGTCTCTGGCTGCCTCTGCTTCTCATTTTAGAGGTGAGGAGGAGGCAGGGTCCTCTCAAGCCTCTGACACTGGGTCATTTTCATCCCAGAGTGCAGTTGGGGAGGCCGGTGACAGTTCCATGCGGGATATCATGTCCATGGCCAAGAAGCAGCTGCAGCTGGAACTCTCACAAGGAGATGCCTTTGACTCCGGGAGTGCCTTTTTCAGGCGCGGACGGGCTCCTACTGCCTTTTCTGTACCTCCATCAGAGGAGTACCTTAAGGAGTTGCACGCTTGTTGGCGGGACCCAAGAGCGTTATCACGGCTCTCCTCAGACGGTCGGGTTTTAGCTGCCATGCATGAGTCGGTGAAGGCAGGCCTGGACCGTATGCCAGCAGTTGAACCCGCTGTCGCCTCACTGATTGTGTTGCCAGATGAAGCCCTGCGTCCTGACGTCAGATGCCCGCGGACTCAATGTCGGGTTACAGATGACCTCCTGTGTAAGGCATACAATGCAGGAGCGCGTGCTGGCCGCCTTGGCAACTCCCTGGCGCACCTCATGTTCGCCCTCTCTGCATCGGTTCAGGACGCTGGTGGTGCAGCTGCAGCGGTTGGTTTTAGCGACGCAGCGTTGCAGGCCTTTGCGCTGATGACCAGAGAGCTTGGCCGTGTCATGTCATTCCTTTTCCAAGCTCATAGACAGGTCTGGCTTGCACAGTCTCCTCTCACTGAGGCATGCTGTAGGACCCTCAGGGGTGTCCCGGTTGTGCCAGGGGAGTTGTTTGGATTAGCTGCCCTGGAAGCGCTGGAGCGGACTGTTCAGGCACGCCAGACCAGCCAGCAGCTTTCTGGCCTTCGCAGGAGCGTACCCCCCTTTCCTCAGCGTTCGGGGCGCCCTGCTGCTACCCCCAGTGTTCGGCCATGGCCCCGGACTGGTGATAGACCTGGTGGTTCCTATCCCCGTGATGTGCGGCAGAGACCCAGCAGGGTCTTTTGTGAGCCAGTCGTCCGCCCAGTTAGACAAACCCGGACCTCAGATCCTGGACGCCCTCCCCCCAGGGCTCCCAGAGGCCGAGGGGATAGAAGGTGATGCCACCGGGCCAGCCGTCGGACATTTTTCCCATCAGCAGCTGAATTTCTGGGCTGCTCACACTGTGGATCCATGGGTGGTTGCCACCTTAACCCATGGCTACAGGCTACAGTTCTGACGGCGGCCCCCTCTCTCACACCGGGTCAAAATTACTATATCACCGACCCGGTGAAATCCCTAGCACTAGACCAGGAGCTTTCCGCCCTCCTGGCCAAGGGAGCAATCGAGGCTGTGGATCCTCTGCGGCAACCCAGAGGCTTCTATTCAACATACTTCCTCGTGGCAAAAAAGACTGGCGGGTTTCGCCCCATTTTAGATCTAAGGGGACTCAATCAGTACCTGAAAACCCTTCCCTTCCACATGCTCACCACAGCAGAGGTCCTTCAGACTGTTGTGGCAGGGGCTTGGTTTACGTCAATAGATCTGACAGACGCCTACTTTCATGTGCCTATTGCGGCAGAACATCGCCGCTTTCTCAGGTTTGCTTATCGGGGTCGCCATTGGCAATTCCGGGTGCTCCCATTCGGGCTCTCCCTTTCCCCGAGGGTGTTTACTCGATGCGTGAAAGCGGCCCTCTCTCCTCTGCAGGCCTCCGGAGTCAGGATTCTGCCATACCTGGACGACTGGCTTCTTTGTGCTCCCACTCAGGTAGCTGCATCTCGGGATACGTCCCGGCTTCTTCTTCAGGTGTCACGGTTGGGCCTACAAGTCAACCTTGCAAAGAGTTGTCTGGTTCCATCTCAGACAACCACCTTTCTTGGGCTGCATCTGGACTCCACTACCATGAAGGCCCGTCCATCTGTTCACAGGGTGGACGACATACTCCAGCTTGTCGGTCGATTCAGGCTGTGCAGGCAGTTTCCTTACAAAATCTTCCTGCAAATGCTGGGCAAACTGCCATCAGTCACTCGTTTCGTGCCCTTGGGTTTGCTCCTTCTGGTCCTTTGCAGTGGTGGCTCAACAGCTTTCGCCTAGACGCTAGGCTGCACAGGTGTCGCAGGATCATGGTGACGAGGCTGTGCCTTCGTGCCCTAGCTCCTTGGCGGGACAGGACCCTTTTGTCCAGTGGCGTTCCAACGGGGTTAGTGGTGTGTCGAAGGGAAGTGGTCACCACGGATGCCAGCCCCATGGGCTGGGGCGCCGTGTGGTAACACAGTGCCCGATTAGGACCTACCATTGGTTCTCGCGGCTCTGTGCCACCCTCCATTTGAGCCTTTGGCACAAGCGGACCTCAAGTAGCTTTTCCTGCAAGACTGCTTTTCTGTTCGTCTCAGCTAAGAGAGTCAGTAAGCTGCATGCTCTCTCTGTCAGCCCTACCTGTATCAGGTGGGCTCCAGACGGCTCCGGTGTTACCCTGTGGCCTAAGGTGTTGTCTCCTTTTCACCGTAACCAACCATTGTGGTTGGCTCGGTTTCAGCCTCAGTCAGGTGCAACTGAGGATGCATCTGAGTTATTGTGCCCAGTAAGGGCATTGGAGGCATACATTGCGGCCACCGCAAATCTAAGACGCTCAGACCAGCTTTTCCTATGCTATGGGGGTCCGAGGTTAGGCTGCCCTCTTTCCAAGCAGCGTCTGTCCCATTGGATTGTGAGTGTCATCTGCCATGCCTACGCTGCAGGTCACTGCTCCCTGCCAGCCAGTGTGAGGGCACATTCTACCAGGAGCGTCTCTGCTTCCTGGGCGGCTTTGAGAGGGGTCCCGCTGGAAGCAATATGTGCTGCTGCATCATGGGCTTCCCCGACCACCTTCACGAGGTTCTACAATGTCAATCTGACTGCCCCTCATCCACTGGGTCAGGTCCTTTTACAAGGTTCTGCTGGGCCCTCTCAGTGAGGTATGTGCTCAGGATTCCTTGTGACATAGTTGGCATTAGTCATTCAGTGCTTTCAGCACCGCCCTCTGGCGGTCAGGAGGGATGAAATGGAACAAAAGTTACGTATGTAACTACGGTTCTATGAATCCCGGATGACCGCCAGAGCTTCTGTCACTCAGAATCCTTGCTTCTGCGAGAAGATTCTGTAGGAACAGAGACAAGGATGACACCAGGTTTATATAGCCTCTGAGTGGTCATCCGGCGTCACAGGTGTGACTCTGTTGGTATAATTACTCGAACTGCGCATGCCCGATGGGAACATTCAGTGCTTTCAGCACCGCCCTCTGGCGGTCATCCGGGATTCATAGAACTGTAGTTACATACGTAACTTTCGTTTTAGTAGCTGTTTAGGACCCAGGTTCCATTCCCACAAACCCGGCAGTCATGTCTTATCATCACTAAAGACATGTTTGGTTTGTTCTTAGAGTCTCTCTTTATTCTGTCCAGTTCAAGTCCAACAGCTTGGTCATACAGAAAGAAAACCATCACCACATTGCATACAACAGGGTAGATTAATGTTTAACGGAGAACAACTTAAAGCAGGTTAGGTACATTACATTTAGGCTCCAGTACTAAAATGTTTTTTTTATAGCCGTTCAGGTTCAAATACTCCTGCTACATTTCTGAGTTTGCAAGTATTTTAGAAACAGATTTAGGCTCTAGTTTGTTCAAGAAGCAAACCGATCCTTCACTTACTTTATGGAAACATGCTGTAAATACTGAGACCTAAACAGAACCTTTCACCAACACCCCGAGATTCTGGTGGATTTTGTCTTCAAAAACCCTTAAACACTGTTTTCACCATTTTTCGCCAAACGATCTCCCTGTCTGTTTCATTTTTTTCTTCCTGTCTGCATGTCGGAGTCAACTATCAGTTCTTCATTTTAGCCACAGCAATGCCACTGTTCCTGTCTGTGTTTCCCCAGTTTTAACTGACAATGAGCCCTCTGTCTACAGCCACAAAACCCCTCTCACTCCCACCGTTTAACCGAGAGGCTCATCAGGGCCACAAACCTAATCCACAGCCATCACTGCCTTTTCCATGGCAACACGTTGAAACGTCCTCCACTGTTCAACGTGTTTGGATTTGAGGAAAGGTACTCTGCAGAACCTCTTGAGAGGGAACTAAAGCAGAAAATAATGTCTATATTCAGATTGGGATTTTTATTTGATTACGTGTAAATTCCAGGCGACGGCTCCATCAACAGTTGGAGGTGAAATCCCACAATTAGACCTTTTCACCTATGATCTTAAACAGTTTTCTTTGGGTTTCAAGTCAAACTTAAGTTGGGAATAAGGATCTGAAATGTCTCAGTTTTTAAAAGAACCTGAGTTTAGAGGAAAAGGGGAGGTTCCACATAAGGGATGGGAGGGTTGCCTTTAAGACCCAGAGTTTTGATCACCGTCACCATACTGAAGTCCCTGTGCGAACCACAGCCCCCCCTGCTGTCTGTCTGAGCTGGCATGTGTGTGTTGATGTGGTTGGCTTGTGGCCTTCTCTATCTTCAGGCAGTGTTTCCTCGGAACGAAGACCATCTTTCCTGATTTGTGTTCCCCCCCCCCCGTTTCTGGAATGGAGTGCATGTTGTAAAGCAAAACCACGTGCAGACCTCTCGCCTAAGGACCCAGCTCACTGTCTTTTGTAGTCTTTCAGCTCCTGTGGACTACGTTATCAGGCCAAACCTCCTTTAGTGCTTTATGATTACCTGTTGCCCTCAACTTATGAATATTAGGTTAATGCAAGTTTCTATTTGTTAAATAAAAAAAAAAGAGCAAAGAGGTTTTTTATTGTTCCTATTTTAATTGATTTTCATTGTTTGCAGCTTTGTGACTAGAGTTCAGAAACTAAATGTGCCCCATTTGAGTAATGTTTAAAGTACATTTCTGCATGATTTTATCATTTTAAATATGTATATTTTAAGTAGAATGTTGCTTTATATATGCTATTTTCATTCCCTGGTGAGGGTATTTTACAATTAGTAACTGATCATAGTGGGATATTAGAAAATATGATGATTTTTAAATCATTATATACAGCCAAATGTCTTTTTTTATATATATATATTGTATCTATAAGCAGTATAGATTTTAAAAGTGGTGTTAATCACCACTTTAGCAATGCAGATCTTTTATAAAGTGCTCCTAATATAAAAATGAATAATTTTCAATTGAGAAAGTTGGGGATAAAGACTGACCATGCAGTTTGGGTTTATATGAAACAAAGAAACATTAACTTGAGGGATTTATATGAAATATTTTTATCTGAAAATATGTCCCTAGGGAAATTTCCATTAGTTTTGAACTCCCCATTTCAATGTGTGGTGATGACATTTTTGTAGTCTGCTAGCCTCAGCATCGGTTGTGAAGCTGCAGCCTCTAAAATGTCTGTTTTTTATAAAAAATAAATCACTATGCATTCATGTCACCAAAGCACCGTAAATTTAGCAAGAGCTCACCAGTTTTATCACTTCTTCTGTGACGCCTCACAATGTTCAGTCAACTGCTCCTAATAGCACAGTAATGATGTCGAACCCAATGTGGAAGGACAGTGTGTGTTTGCCTGTAGATAGCAGAAAAGCTAACATGTTTTCATGCGTGCCACTCCTGGGTCTGTGAATGTGTGTCCAGCTGACAATCTGTGTCCATGATGGCGCTAGGTGAAGGTGATGACTGAAAATGAGCTGCTGGGTTACGCCTGTGAACAGTTCCTGGGAAAGTCCGTCATGGAGATCAAGAGCGTCATCCTGCAAACCCTCGAGGGTCACCTGCGTGCCATCCTGGGTGGGTAGTTTCTCATATTGCAAGGTGGCCGTTTCTGCAGTGTCCTGTAAAAGTATCTTTATCCTCTGAGCTGTTTCCAGTTTAGTCTTGTTACAACCACAGACTGCAGGATATATTATCAGAGTCGGCTTTGCACATCCAGAGGCTAAAATCATTTGATTATTGTCACAAAATCTCGATTGGATTTTTATCTGGACTGCGTCTGCTCCACTGACACCAGGATATGCTTTGATTGCTTGTAGCTCTGGGTGATTGTTTAAGGTTGTCCTGCAGGAACATCAACCTCCTCCCTACTGGTGCTGGTCATATAATTAGAGTATCATGAAAAAGTGGATTTCTTTCAGTAATTTCATTCAAAAAGTGAAACTTCTATATTATATTCATTTATTCCACACAGACTGATATATTTCAAGTGTTTTATTTATTTTAATTTTGAGGATTATAACTGACAACTAATGAAAAGCCCAAATTCAGAATCTCAGAAAATTAGAGCTTTACTTAAGACCAATACCAAAAAAAAGGTTTCCAGAAATGTTGGCCAACTGAAAAGTATGAGCATGCACACTACCACGACCTTCTTTAATACTGCTGGATATTGTTTTATAACATTCTCTGTGACCTGTCTGCTGGGTTCCTTGGTCTTCATGAGGCTGTTGGTTTACTGATTTATCAAACCTCAGAGGCCTTCATAAAACAGCTGACTATCAGAGCAAACGGGGCTGAATACAGTGGCAAAACACACCTTTTCAGATTCATTGTTTATTTTTTTTATTTTTTTTGAAGACCACATATTATTTTTCCTTCCACTCTCTAGTAATGCGCTACTTTATGTTGGTCTGTCACATTAAAACCATAAATTTCAATGTATACACGGGGAAAGGTTTAAGAGTTAGTAAGAGTTTCTTTAAAGCACCGCAGAGCACTTTTCTAAAGCAGAACAAATGTAGAACACTACTAAGAAGCATTGCCTACAGTTTTACTGTAGGCAATGCTTACTGTACTGTACTGAGTTTATTATCCTGTATGCTTTTTAGCTCTAATAGCTCTGCAGTTCAGTCAGAAAAAGAGCCTTTGTTCATATTTTCACTAAAGGAGTAGATTGGATTTTTGAAATCTGGTTTACCTGTGGTAGACAGAGTTTTGTTGTAGTTAACTTTGTGATAGAGATAAATACAGAGGATTTTTTATTGGCAGGAGGGATGGTCAATATAAAGTTTAACTTGTATCATAATATTTTGTGGTATTTATTACAGCAAAGTGAAGTAAAAGTGGAAAAAGGTTTTGGATTATAAATCTATTAACTTGACAGTTATATATCGATAACTGTTATAGAGTTAGAAATGAGCTAAACTCATTTCTACCAACAGACATCTACATACTTCCCTATCGAATAACTTCATGGGTTTTCAGTTATTAGCTCTTTATATTTGTAGGTTTCAGTCCCAGCCAGCATCTTTCTGCATGGAGTTTCATAATCCCCCCAATCGTCTCTCCGGGTGGTCCAGTTTTCTCCTACGGTCCTAAAATATGCGCCTGGTCTCTCTAAATTGTCCTCAGGTATGAGTGTGTGTGTGTGTGTGTGTGTGTGTGTGTGTGCAAGGTTGTTTTTCCTCTGTGTCTCTGTTGCATGGTGATGGACTGGCGACCTTTCCAGGGTGTCTGTCTCCCCCCCCCCCCCCCCAAGTGCTGGAGACAGGCACCACCCCTCTTGACCCTGGAAGGATAAGCATGTCTAGAACAATGGTGGGAAAGGAATCCTGGATATAAGAATAAATATTTTCAGGAGCAGGAAACATTAATAAATACAAATAAATGACATAACCAAAAAAAAGTATTCTTTTAACCTGATGTGCAAAATATGATCATTTCAAACCATCTGTATTTAGCTAATTTTAATAAATAAATCCTAATCAGCTTTTAATGCACCATAGTCTTGATTTAAGTAAAGGTCATTGGGTAGCTGTGGTCCTGTTTACTAGGATGTAAAAAGAATGGAAAAAGTTTGGTTATGAAAAGACAAATGTTTTGTGTTGTACCTAACATTTCATTGTAAGATTTGAAGTTGTCTGCAATGATGTTGCCGAAATTAAAAATAAAAAGGGCTGCTCGGCCAAATCGTTTTTGAAAAGCAGCCCCACTTTGGACACACCTGGTGTAGACAGACGTTCATATGGTGGCTTCATGCAAGTTAGTGCTGCAGCATAAATGCTTTGAGGAAGTTTCTGTAAACGAGTTCGTCGTTCTTCCAACCGTGGTAGATGGTTAAATGTTTAACAGGTGCCATCTGTTGCTTCTCTCCTCAGGCACCCTGACCGTTGAGCAGATCTACCAGGACAGAGACAGGTTCGCCGCTCTGGTGCGGGAGGTCGCTGCTCCTGATGTTGGACGAATGGGCATCGAGATCCTCAGCTTCACCATCAAAGTGTGTAACAGCTTTATTTAATGCGGCCTGTTTGGGCTGGGCTTGCATTCTAGTTGCTATCCGTAGAATATGTTCATAATTTCCCTGTTTGTACATTTATTTTCCCTGCTTACAGGATGTTTATGACAAAGTGGAATACCTGAGCTCACTGGGGAAAACTCAGACAGCTGCAGTCCAGAGGGATGCAGACATCGGCGTGGCGGAGGCAGAGAGAGACGCGGGCATCAGGGTAAGATGAGCTTCAAGAGAGAGAACACATTTTCTGGCTGCAGCTAATCCTAATTTAACAATTTAAACGATTCCTTTTTCAGGAAGCCGAGTGTAAGAAGGAAATGATGGATGTTAAGTTCGTCGCTGATACAAAAATGGCCGACTCCAAACGAGAGCTGGAAATGCAGAAAGCCTCCTTCAACCAAGAAGTGAACACAAAGGTATCTAGTTTAAATTGAAAAAAAATGAACAAAAAGTGAACATTATAAATATAACAACAAAAGCTGTAAATTCTTTTTTCTTTTTTCTTTTTTTTTAGAAAGCAGAGGCTCAGTTGGCGTATGAGCTGCAGGCAGCCAAGGAGCAGCAGAAGATCCGTCTGGAGGAGATTGAAATCGAGGTGGTGCAGAGGAAGAAGCAGATCACAATCGAAGAGAAGGAGATCGATCGAACTGAAAAGGAGCTCATCGCCACCGTGAAGAGACCTGCAGAGGCCGAAGCCTACAAGATGCAACAGCTGGCCGAGGGACAGAAGTAAATTTAGTTACTTTTTTATCTTGATCCACGCAGTCTGGAAAATTATTCAAACTAGCACTTCTTTTTAAGCCTCCGTACTTGTAGTTCTGGGGTTTAAACTGGATCCAACTGGGTTTGAATGACATAGGAAGCAAGGCATTGATATTCTAACTTTTGAAATTTCTGAAACAAGCCAGAGAAAACTGTTAAAAGTGCCCTATCAGGGGCTTTTTTCAGCACTGTTTCACAGCCTGAAGAAACCGACAGTAAAACGCAACTTCTTCAAACTCAAATAGCTATAATCAAAGTCAAAGTCTGAACTTCAAGCGCTGCTGTGAAACAGTCAGAAAAGTTATAGAGTTTTGAAACCGAAAGAGCACTGCAGCATCCCTCCAAGAGGGAATGATAAACATTTGAATGAAACTAATTGTATTTGGCATGTGGCACAAGCCTGCCGGCACTACCAGTCACTAATGAGTCCTTTTTGTGCTTCTTGTGTCTTATCCAAGGATAAAGAAGGTGCTGACGGCACAGGCAGAAGCTGAGAAGATCCGCTGCATCGGTGAGGCCGAGGCGGGTTCTATCGAAGCTGTGGGCAAAGCAGAGGCTGAGAAGATGAGGCTGAAAGCTGAAGCCTACCAGCAGTATGGAGACGCAGCCAAGACGGCTCTGGTGCTGGAGGCTCTACCTAAGGTCTGTGGGGCACACTTATTTAAATGTGGATTTCACAGTAAACTGCTGAGCATTTCTGACTTCTGGCAATTTAATGTTGACTTGGAGTAGGAAGTGTTGCTGCTTCTCTTAAAGTCTTTGGGTTTTGAAGCTTCTCTTGGCATAATTTCCATATAAACAGACCTTTTTGTCATCCAGCTCAATAGCTTGAGGGTTGAATGCTTCTGCTGTTCTTCAGATTGCCAGTAAAGTGGCTGCGCCTCTCTCCAAGACCAATGAGATTGTCATCCTGAGTGGTGAAGGCAGCCGGCTGACTGGAGAGGTGAATCGGCTGCTAGCTGAGCTCCCCGTCTCTGTCAACGCCCTCACTGGGGTGGATCTGACCAAGGTGAGAGCTCCGCTTTTCCTCGGTTCTCCATTAGAGCTGACACACTTTATCGGGTCTGCCTTAGTTTAACTTTTCTTTGAGTAATAGGTTTCCCTTTTTATTATTGAAAGATGATCTGTCTTGACCTAAAGCCATACCGAACCGCTTCATTAGATTGGTTTCTTCCTGCGTACAGTAGAGCTGATCAAAGGTTTGTGACCCATTTCTAAACTCTGGTTTTCCTAAAGCCGGGCATACACTGCACGAGTTTTTGCCCTTTTCGGGCTGATTCTTCAGTCGTGCGAGAATTTTTTGGATCAGGCCGAGTTTCAGTGGCATAATACGTCCTGCGTTGTGTAGTATATGGGGGGGTAACGGGGGGTGATTCGCCTCTCACGACCACCTCCCGATCAGGAATCGGACGGTCTGTTGAAAATCAAACATGTTTGAAATTCAGTCGGCAGTCGTGAGTGATCGTGAGCGCCCCCAACCTCGCGCACTGCACATGCACAAACAAGTAGAATCTTCTTCGTCTTCTCAAACGAAAACATAGGAGCGGTGAGAAGTATGACGGCGGTACGTGTGACATGGAGTCAAACTACGGAGGAGCAACTCGTAGAATTGCCAAGGCAGCGCGTTTTTGTTCTAGTAGGTCTCATATTTAACAGCGAGCATCGACACTTCCGCCTTTTTCTTCTTCTACTGTTGACATTTGACTTCCGGGTAGATGAGTCCGAGTAGCGCCATCTCTCTACGGGACTGAGTCCGACGTGTGGTTTTTGAATGCACTGTGTGAGCAGTCAGGTCGCATCAGAGCGTTGGGCCGCACAGTGTAAGAACAGATATCGTGAGCAGTGAACTTTTGAACCCTGCGGTTTCATCGTACAGTTTGAGCTGTATATGAGTACCACGACTAAAAATATCGTACAGTGTATGCCCGGCTTAAAGCTTTAACCTGCCCATACAGACTTTAGTTGCTTCTGTTTTCTCTTTAAAAAGCAATCATAGTAAACAGCAGTCCTGTAAATATCCTCATCTTAACGCAGATTTTTCAAAAGGTTCCCAATGTTTCCCAAATCCCAGAAAACTCTTTCACCGTGAGGTTTGAATCTCAAAGGGATAAAACAGAGACACTTTGCTGGTATATGTTCAGCCTTCCTGTGATGTGCTCAGGTTGGCCGGGTCAGAAATGCTCCTTTGACAAAATGTCCCCAGTGCAGGCAGGGATTGATGTCCCGGGGCAAGAAGCCTAGCTCTCTGTTGAGCTGCCATGACTGTAGGCTGCTCTCTAGAAGCCTTTCTACACCTCTGACTCCGTTTTTAAACTCCTCACTGATATTGAAAGGAGCTGTCTTTGAGCTCTCTTCTCTTGACAACAGCTTCAGCACCAGTGAAAACGATCAGCCCAAGCCGTAAGGGCGCAGGTATTGTGCTGCGTTCACCAGGCAGAGACGCATTGTGAAGGTCAAGAAAGCCGAAAATCATCCCGTCACCTCGTGTCCGCACCTGCACACTATCGGGAAAATAAAAGTCCATCTTTTATCTTTATGTGACTCAAAGCTTTTATCTACGGATTGTAGCTGACATGAGAAAATTGGTCATTTGATATTGAAAATTTTATCCACTTTCAGAGGTGATTCCTGAGTGGCGTAGCAGGAGAAAGTCTTTTCTGTTTCTTACGTAACTCCTTCTGATCCCACAGATCCCTCTGCTGCAGAAGATGACCAGCCCACAGTGCCAAGCTGCTGTGTGACGAGACGATCAGGCCTGAGACGTGTGTCTGCCTCGAGCATGGAAAGGTTTTTCAGTCAGATATCCCTTGTGCAACTGCCTTTAACCAGGAACACTTGATACCAACCAAGAGTTTTTTTTTTAAAACTGTTTTTAAGAGGATTTTAGTTTTCTATAGGAAAAATTATATTTGCTTCAAATTGTATCTAAGCTTGGTTTTGTTCATTCACTCCATGTTATCCAAACCAGAGCAGTGCGTATTGTAAAACACCCAGAGATGTATCGTCCTCCTCTGGGGAGCAGGTCACATTCCTCCTGGAGTCTGGAGTCCATCCCTTTTCCAGTCAGGTGTTGAGTTTTTTTTCACCTCCGGAAGCTGTGCAGTCACGCCTCTCCCTGTCTGTTGGTAAAGACGCGTTTAGCTCCTCTCTTAACTCTGATAGATCTCCACCGCCTCCTCTCAGTGGAACTGTAAAATGCCCATGTATGAATCGCTTGTATGATAATCCTCACTTCAGTTTGTCACCTTGTCTGTCTTGTTGGAAGGTGCAGTGCCTGTTCAAACCTTGCAGTTTGGGTCTGTTATGTCTCTAAAACGGGCTTAGTCAGTCACTTTTGTCACATGTATAAACACGTGCGTACCTGCTAAGCAAACAGAAAGCCATATATAGCCTTACAGCAGATCCGGACCCTCTGGGGCTGCTCAACCCTTCTTTATGACCTCAAGCAGTTTACATGAGACTGTCACGGCGCTGAAGTCCGTTTTCATCCCTTCTCTCGGCCAGTCTTCCCGTTCCCGCTTCGAAACTGTTTGCATCACAACTACTCGCGTTGTAAACCCCGCGCCTCCTCTTCCACCCATGATGACCAAGCAGAAGTTAAATGTCACGAGTTGGAAAACAAGCATGTGACCAGTTTGGCAACACTTGAGACGTGCTGGTTTGGTAGCCGTGAAGTGGAGCGCATGGGCGGGTCGGGCAGACGCACCACCGGCTGGCAAGCGCGAACCAGTGAAGGGTTTGATTTCTATACAACGGTTTTGGTTTAGTGAAGAAGAACCTGAAAGAGTTGCCGCTGATCCAGTTCTCCGTGCTGCTTGTTGTGTTAGACCGTGCTGATTGCGACATAAACGTGTTGGTTTTAATGTCCTACGCTAGTCGTTCACTAATTCCTGGTTAATGTTTTCTAAAGGGTCGACTGAAAGGAAGTTGTTACGTGACAGAAATCTGAACTCTTTGTGTAGTCATCTGTGTTTTCCGGCATACTGTGACCATTTGTCTTGCCTTTTTTTTTATTATCATAAATGATTTTTGGTGAACACCTGATGAACCACTTTGTGAGGAATTTTATGACCACTTTCCAAATCTGTGACCACAAACATTTTCTTACATTCTGCCTCTGATTTATTCTTCCGCCGTCTATATTTTGTGTGAAATAAACCCTTTTTGTCTTTTTTGTTCTGAGCTGATGAATTACATCACCCTGTGAACGTGTCGCGTCATTTCCCTTTTGTGTGTATCGGCCAGTGGTTTGACCGCGTGATCAGCCGTTTGCAGGAAGCGAGTCGTTGGGAGCTGACGGGGCGCCCGCCGTGGATCATGGGTAGTTCTCCTGTCAGTGAGAATCACTGAATGACTCCGATGTCTGATGTCTTTGGGCCGCATATTCAGTTACTGGCAGCTCTCTCCATCACTCCGTGCTTCGGGTCACATTGTGTCACCGGTTTCTTACAGTCTCACTTTTTCATTTAAAAAATGTTTTACTTCAGTATAGATATATTACATTCTCACCTAGATTTGTCATTTTGAACTTCAGTGCAGAAACAAGTTTGTTAATGCACGACTTCACTAAACGGAGTGGTAAGAATCTCTTTGTAATACATGTTTAAATTTAGGAAGTTAGATGTCCTTAGTGCCTTTGTTGAAGTAATGAGCTCACTGCTCTCTGCGCCTCCAAGAAGTGATGGGATTTTTGGTTACTAATGTGTTTAACCCTAATCTTGTAGATGAAAAGAACTTATATATATATATATATATATATATATATATATATATATATATATATATATATATATATATATATATATATATATAAATTGTTATTCAATAAATAAAATCTATATACCTAAAAAGCTTTTCTTTTGAAACGTTGACCTCGTCTGTTGTTTTGGCCATTGTATTTGTGCCAAAGAATGCAAAGCCTGTTGTCTATTCAGATGCAACTTCTTGTGACTTGGTGTAGCATTTGAGAGAAATCACCAAATCTTTCTGACCTATGCCTTAACTCTCATCTTAATCAGAACGATCTGTTGCAATCTGTTTTATCTAGGAGTTATTTTGTGGCTTCTCGCGTACCGATGACTGTAAGGAGAAGTCTTGCAGCACGAAAAATTTAGCATGTGTTCATGTTATTGTGTTGTGTCACCCTCTAATAAAAAGTTTTATCACCTTCAGTCCGTCTCTGTGTGAAATTTCTCTTTTGCGTGTAAACGTTTGGTTTTGGACACTTTGAGGATAACGCGGTAAACTTAACTTTAAGGCTGACAGATGATTTAGAAGAGTGATTTCAGGATTAATTTAATGTCACATCAGGTCAGATGTATGCTCATGATTCTGATTTAGTGTAAAAAAATCGGAAATAAAATGAATTATAGTAAATGTAAAATAAGCTAATAAAGATCTGCCTCCTTTACAGGGTGTGTTGATCGTTAACCCTGAGAGAGTCAATTCAAACCAGCAGGGGTCGCTGCAGAGACATTTTAAACACATTTTCAGACTACAGAAGTGTAAGCAGTAACTACCAGTCATTATTTGAAGCGTTTGGAAGATAATTTTCTGACACAATACTTCAAATTCTACCCTCCAAATGATTAATTTTGACATTTTTTCTTTCTTTTTCTGAGTGGCGATCAGACAGTTCCTCCTGCAGTATTTTTACCGGAGAAAAGGTTCTGCAGATGGATTAATAAAGGATTATTTCCCCCCCCCCCTTTTTTTTTTTTACCTTCTAGAAATTAGTGTAACATGCTGTTATTTCTTGTACAGAAAAGGTAGTCAAGTAATTGTCCGGTGATGTACACAAAAGAATTTAATCAAAAACAGTCATGGACTGTGAATGAGTTTAGTAGCAAAATAGAACTGTCAGTCAGTTTCTCTTTAGAAGCTAATAGAAGAGCCTGGTTGAATTTAATCAAACTAAAGAATTAAAGGTTCCTCAACAGAAGCTTCCCCATTTTAACTTAAACACGAGACGCTGAAAGATGGAAGAAAGTTTTATTCCCTGATAAGAAGAAAAAAAAACGGCTTCCGACATAACTGAAATGACAAAGATGTTTTCTCCCTGGTACACTGGTTCCATCAGAATCTGGGATCTTTTTCCCAGGTTATCCAGGGACATCAAACCACGGCTGGCTGTGTGGAGATGCTGCAGCAGGGATCCCTCTGAAGTGAGCTGCTCTGTAGTTTACAACACCTTTGTCGACTTGTTCCAGGACTATAACCAGCTCACTTCTGGAAAACCCTGCCGGGGCCTCTAAAAGATTCAATAAATGTATTGAAGCTTTTAGTTCTGTGTTGGGATTTACTTATTTTTATAATTTTCTTACACTTTTGCTCAGCTGATAGCGTGTTTTTGTTTTGACGGCAGTGTTGAATAAGTCTACTAAAACCCCGCTTATATAAACTTGTAACTTTTTTGAATGGATTTTGATCAGGAGTGCACTTATCAGGTTGTTCTGTCATTATTTTTAGATTTTACTTTTGTTCAACTTTCAGGAGGATAAGCGTACCGGCATGTTTTTTAGGCCCCGAGCAGAAAAGCCTTATTGTTGACCTCTGGCAGCGGACACAACAAAGCAAACCCGATTCACTCACAACAGCCTGAAGTTCCCAAAAGGGTCTGTGTTCTCCTTTAATTGTGAATTTCATATATCTACATAGATATCTATAGAGATAGATAGGTAGATATATGGCTGGCAAGAGATCTGAAAATTTAGAAGCAGGATAATTTGGTCTGTTCAGTAACTCAGATCTGCAGTTCCCAAAGTCAGGGGTCATGAATTAAGAGATGTGGGGGTTTAGAGATCCTCTTCAGAAATCAAACTAAATGACCACCATGTCAAGCATATTTATGGCACAATCAATACAGCAGATTAAAAAAAAACTTGAAAAGAAGTAAAAACAATAAGGTTCTTCTGTTGTATTGATATGCTTAATTGCCTGACTAGAGGCTTGTGTGCTAAATAAATGTTTAACAGTATTTGTGAAGAAGAAAGGTTGGAGGACCACTCACTTAAATGAGCCGTTTCTGAAATAAAAACAGATTTTATATGTTCTAACAGCACTAGTTTATTTGTTTTTTTCTAAACAACCTTGTTTCACTTTTCTCAACCCGACGACTGGTTTGCTTTTGTTGTACCAAACACTCAGGAACCTGTTTGGAGAAACTTTCTTGAATATATAAAACGTCCCAAGCTTCCCTTCAGTGCAGGATTAAAACGTCCCGTCTTCTCTAGCTGTACCCGGTTCTGCTCAGCCTTATCTCTGCTGATAAGAAAGCCCCGTGAAGCTCATTTCTTAGCACAAAAAATCCCTCTGTTACTTTGCTGCAAATGTTCTAATTGGCTGTAAAAGTCTTAATGAGCTTAATAACCTCATCGTGTGAATGCCCACTGATGTGGGAGCTCAGCCTCGTCTGCAGCAGACTGCAATTGAACTGCACATTGTTTTTGCTGCTCAGATGTTATTCTGCTTGTTAGTGAGATCTGTTGCTGTTTTATTGTGTCTCTACATTTCTACTGTTTTTGTCAACTCCTAATGAGTCTGACTGCGTTTAAAAGAAGAATTATTTTTATCAGATACGAGCCTGGGGAATTGTTTGCACAGGTCGGTCTGGGTGAGCCCAAAGGCTGCTTTCATGTGGCTGATGAGGGACTTGGAGCTGCACCAAGAGTTAAATTGCAACTGAAAACCTTATTTTTTTGTTTTTTGAGTCCCTATTTAATCAAACAGCAACAGGTTACCTCGATCGTACTGCATAAAGCATGTTTAATGTGCAGTGAAAGCGTGCTCTTCTGGTCATTCAACTTTTAAATACAACCCAAAACTTATCAGTGTGTTGTAGAGAGAGCCGGAGCTTTTTTGCTGCAGATAAAGATGCTGGACGCCAGGGAAACCACCCAGATAGTCCATCCTCTGTCTTTATCAGCCCCAGCAAGAGTCCTCCTCACACCCCGAAGCAGATCCCACACCCTGACCAGGAGTTACCGGGTCCCACCTAACCCAGGCCCTGACCGAGGAGCACACACTGCTGGCTTACATGCAGCTCCCGCATAATTACCCAAGTAAATTACTGGATTTTGTCAGAGCTGTACACGAGTGGAACTGTGATAAATGACACTGACCTTAGAGAGCGCATAAAGACATGAGAATACGGTGGATATTTCCATATTAATGACTTGGTTTCAGAGGAGGAGCATTCATCAGTGCTGCTTGAAAAGTCAGCATACCTGGACAAAACCTCCTCCTATTGTGCATTCCTCTGCACTAAATCACCCTGAAGCTGTTTGTTTACAGCTCGACCAGCTTCCTGCCGCCCGTTTGGAAGCCGAATGCTGTCGCTTTACAGGCGGGGGGCTGAAAACCTTCAAGTCAGACTTGATTCCTCCAGAAAAACAGCCTATTTTTAAGCACATGTGGACAAACTGTCAGGGATTACAGACAAAACACAGCAGGAAGCGCTCTCCATCACAGCTCAGCCATGATTCGATGCTGTGAACCTGACAAGAACACGTCCTCCACATCCTTCAGCCTAGCCGGGCACATGAAAACGGAAACAAGGTAGCTTTAATAAGTCAGCTAACACCACATCAGCTGACATATAGTGGTATTAGATTGCAAACAGTGAACGCATCGCTCATAAATCCAGCAGCTAGGAAATTCAGAGTAGTGAAGGAATGCTGTATGTTAGATTTATTTCCAGGTGGGGAGATATGGGTCCTAGTGGTTTTTATAAAGGGACGTCATCCTGGTCCCTTGGATTCTCGTTGGATTCTTCTGTGAGTAGCTAGGAAAGGTCAAATGCCAGAAGGAGGAGACAAGGAAAAGAAATTGCAAATAAAAGTCTGAAACTGCGTGGCATGCATTTGTATAAATAAGAAGTCCACTTGGTGAAACATGGCGGTGGGAGCATCATGTTGTGTGGATGATTTTCTCCAGCAGGGGCAAGGGAGCAGGTCAGGTTTAACAGGAAGATAAATGGAGCAAGGAAGAAATACAGGAAGAAAAACATGTTAGACGTTTGCTTAAAACACGATGGTTAAAGTCTATTTGTCTTGGCTTGCCATATGTGCTCAACTGGTGAATATGAAGGAAACAAGTTCTGCTGCAAAATGAAATCAGAATACCCATAAAGCTAGCTGAACACAGTAGACCAACACCAGCGGATGACATGGCACCCCAAACCATCACCGACTGTGGAAACTTCAACATAGACTTCCAGCAAAATGGACTCCCTGCCTCTCCGCTCTTCCTCCAGACACCTGGACCTTGATTTTAAAATGAAATGCAGAATTTACTTTCACCTGAAAATGTGGGGTTCAATCTGTATATAGTGGCTCTTGATGCACGGACACCAGCCTCAGTTTTTCCTTCTATTAACATGCTTGGATGTAGCACTCTGAACTCTCAGTGTGGATGGTGTCAATGATGTCTTCCCTATGATCGTTTGTCCTATTGACCCAGACTGACGGACCACTTAAGAGGCTCGGGTCACCTGGGAAGACGTTTTTAGTTCATTAGCTGATTAGGGTGTGACACCAAGAGTTTCCACTAATATATTTTTCACAGTATTCTAATTTTCTGACACTGACTTTTGGGTTTTCATGATCTGTAAGCCATAATCTTCAAAAATACACAAAAAGCTTGAAATATATTCTGAAAAGTGGGCCAAAGAAGGTTTTCCACAATAATCTAATTTCTGGAGATGTACCTGTATACTGAAGTTACGTTTAGGTCTAATCCAATCGGACCATCTTCTTCCATGTTTCATGTGGTGCCTATATGGCTTGTAGAAAACTACAAACTGGATTGGTAAGGTTTTCTTTCCAGAGTCCCTTTCTTCTTGCCCCTCTTGGACGAAAGGGGCAGATTTCTGGATGTTTTGTGGACCGATTCCCCTACCTGAGCTGTGGAGGTCAGTAAGCGGCCCGTCTGCCGGGTTCCTCGGTCTTCATTTATTCACCGATGTTCTCTAAAGAACCCCCAAGGTTCACAGAACAATTGGATTTATACGGACAGTATATTTTCCTAAGCAACCAATAAAAAAAATGACACCAATTGGTCTGGATATGAATAAGAGGTAACAGTGTAAAGTGGGCTGAATATAATGTAAAGAAACTTTTAGAAAGCATGGATTATTTTACCGTGCACTCATGCCCTAGCTTTAAATACGCTGCAGTTTGTAGTTGTAACGTGACAATCATGGGTTACGGATCCTTTTGCCTTCAGAAAACCCGTGTGGTGACTGCAGAACGGCCGTAGGACTGTGCACACAAAAAACTATTTTTGTGTCATCCATCACTGAATCAAACCTGGGCCACGTTTACTTCAAACTGCCAAGTAAACATCAAAGCAAGTGAGGCTAAAACTGGGACTAGAGTGTCTCTTTGCTGTTGAGACCATCTGGGTGTTTTTCTAAGGAGGGTGTGGACCATTACTAGACTGTGACAATCAGGTTGAGAGCAGATAAGGAAGAAAAAAAGTACTCTGGTCCACCCCAGATGTCATCGCGGTATGCTAATGAGCTGAGGGGGGGCCTCTTTAAGTGTCCGAGCCCAACAGACAGAGCAGTTAGGAGACACGAACCAGACATGAAGACATCTGACGACAATGTGACACGCAGACAGGTGAGAAAGGCTCAGACTGGTGAGAGTTTATTAACCATCCTTTATTTCTACCGTTAAATAGTTTACATATTCACTTTAGATGCAGATTCCAAATGCGTGTGGGACTAGCTGCGCCACAGCTCTGTCTTGTGCCCTGGACAGGATATCATCTTATACTGTAAGTTTTTTAAAGAGACACTACAGTATAGATGATGTACTATCCAGGGTATCATTCCACCTCCGCCTCCACCAGAAGGGACTTGGGGCTGAACGGACCGAACGCGCAGCAGAGGGGGGCAGTTAAACCGTTACCATTACTGAGTTTTAGTAATGGTAAGGGTTCTACTGCCTTCACTCAATGTCGACGAAGGACCGGACACACTGATGTGCTGTGAAATATAAATGATGTAAAATAAAGATGATGAACGTCTCCCTTGAATGAGCGCCTCTTTATTTGGAGAATCTGCACTAAATGTTTCTGTGTCTGAATCGTTTCTCATAAGATGTACATGATTTTTACGGTTTTAAGCTGCAGTTGGCTTAAAACCGCCAGCGATCTTCGCTCGGTCAGATCACTGGGCACAAGGGGAGCTTCAGGGACGCACACGGCTTCTACGAGGAAGTCCCTCCCTCGCCAACTTCAGGACACTAGCTGGTTATTCATCGAGATGCCCTGAGCTGCTGAGTTAACCCAGGGGCAGCAGGGGCGAATCTAATCCCCATTATCTGACCCAATTTAGCATCAGGTTAGTGCTCCACTTTGCCGTCCATTAGGGAGACAATGTAGCCCTGGGAGGCAGAGCCGGGCTTTATGAGAGCCAAAAGGGCAGAGCGAGAAGAGACGGGAGGGAGAGGAGGAAAGCAGCAGAACAAAAAAGTGATGCTCGCAGAGATGGATGGCTACACTTCAAAAGGCAGCTGAGAAGGCTAAAGTGATGAAGGGAGTGGAGGGAACTGGGTTGGACGGTACATCGGGGACATGTGAGTGAACATGACGGTGCAGCTCTTGCCTTCGGTTTATCTACAGTGCACGTTTGTGCCTGCCAAGGATAAAAGAAAAGAAAAGCCCTGAGAGCCAAAGATAAAACGTCGGCCCTTTCACAGCCTGCCAAACCCGCTCAGCCATGAAGGAGCTGTCAAAGTCGTGTCAAAACATCCATTTGATGAGCCGCTGTGTCGAGTTTGTGACCAAAAAGGTATCAGAGCTTAAAAATATGCCAACACTTCAGCGGGGTTTATTCTGCTGCAACATTTAGATTTGTCTGCTGCGTGTATGAAAGCTGGGCACCCCTCACTCTCAGTACAGTAACATATCAATGTAAACGGGTTTTAAAACATGATAACGTGGTTCCAGGAACAAAGCAGGAGTAAATTGTCCTTTCCTCAGACAGGTCACCGGCAGATCTTGGAGCGCAGATAGAGCATATGCTGCCCCCGGGCCCCCCGGCTCCATGTCAGACTAACGATGAGATCATAACCTCTTTAGCTCAAGCTCCGTCTTTGGCAAAGGCAAAGAGTCGCAACAGCTCGGGCAGAGAGAGCTCTTATTTTACAGGATTCATCAGTCTTCTTCACTTTTTTATCTTGGCAGAGAGCTTCAGCCTGACGTTCCTCAGGTAGACCTGGCTGAGGTCCTCCCCTGCCTCCTGGGCGATCCGCGCCACCGTCTGGCCGGCCGTGCCGATCACCATTCTCTAAAGACATCAGAGGAGAAACGATGTGACGGACAGCAGATCAGGACGGATTTGGTTCCGTCTGGTTAAAATTGATCAGATAAGTTTGTATCAAACACAGATAAAAAGTCAAACTAGGAACAGCAATGCAGCTCAAACAAAGGAATAATAATCACAAAAACAGGGTACCTCGTTATGACGCATGGCGACATGAACCTTTTCAAATTTCAGGAAATTTTGAATAAAAATCTAGTGGACCCAACCAGAAAACAGAGCGGATCATCATCTTGTCTTTCAACAGGATGATTTAATACATCTGGCCAGATCAACACAGCAACAGCTCACCAGACACAGAATCAGCATTCTTCCATGCCTGCTATACCTCTATATGTCTTTATTATCACCTATATATCATCTATAACATAGATTCATTGCCATTTTGCATATTGCCCTGAAAGCGCCACATTTTTGGTCATTTTATAAACAGTGGGAGTGTGATGATTTTAAATAATCTTAACAGTAACTTTCTGTGGCGCTCCATTACAGACACCTTGGCTGCTCGGGTTTTCTGCCCAGCAGAAGTATCTCCAAGCAGCTGAATTTGTCTTTCTTGTAAATGGGGGAAGGGTGTAGTAGCCTCGTTGCTAGAAGGTGGGGGAGAAGGAGCTCTGCGTTGCACTGCGCCCCGATCAGTCAGGAAAGGTTCAGGTCACTCTGCCACCTTCTCTGGCATTTCAGTCAAAGGACTTTAAACTGTAGCAACACTGTGAGGAAACATTATTGCAGCGTAACACCCCTAATTGTTTAAAACCTTGATATACCTTAGAACTGGCAAGCAGCCCAGGACCACTCCTGTCCCAAAATCAACCTTTGTCCAGGGCTAACTCAGTCCCCTGACCTGAACCATGGCAGACCTAAAGCCTGAGGAGACCAGGTGATCCAGAGACTGTGGAAAGAGGAACGGTGGAGGAAGTATCTCTGTATGCTCCAAACTTGTGCTGCTTTAGACAACCTAATGTTTTGCTACTGGCAGAGGGAGGCTCTACAAATTACTGTAAGATGGGACGCCAGTAATTGTGACCAACACTGTGTCTGAGCCGTCTCTTAATTGTGTCCATCCTGGCAGAGGTAGTACAATAAAAAGACCAGAAAAAATAGCTTGGTGTAAAAAATATTGAGAAGCGGGCAAACTTCTGGTCAGAAACATTCAGCACCACAGATGTGCATCTACAAATGTTCTTTCTCATCCAATATGCAGAGCCCAAAAAGGCTCCTTAAATATTTAAGAGTTAAAAACACAACCGGGAAAAAGATATATATACTGAAGACCATCAGAGAGGCTACCGGTGTCCCAGTTGGAGAGAAGGGATTAATTCATTCATTTCAACCTCAGCTACCAAAAATAGTCACAACATTTCTGATTCACTAACTACTCTGACCTACAAAATGATGAGAGAAGTCTGGAGAGGTACCAAAAAAGAAAAATATCTCATTGAACTTATGATGGTGTGAGAGTTTTTCCAGCTGTTTTGTTAGCGGTGGTAAAACGTCCATGTTTAAATGAATTAAGACAAATTTCACAATTTATATCATATTTTAAACTTTGTATCATAAACTAAAACCGAATCGAGCATAAAAAGAACTGTTCTACACAAAACATCCCATGCAGCATTTTAAGAGCAGCTAATCTAACCAGGCTAACTCTGTGAGGCCACACTGAGAGACTACGCGCAGGCAAATGCTGACATGGGCGTTTTTATGTGCCGCTCATCTGTAAACAGCGTGCAGCTGCACATTTTGACTTATCGATGTCCCTGGATGAAGAGCTTGAGGAAAGCCAAAGTCTCTGGCGTTTACACTGACTTGGACACGTACGTTTGTCTCCGTCTAACAGAGTGGAGACGCTTCTGGACTCAGCTGCCACAGCTCGTGACACAACGTAAACACAAGCCACTCTGCAGGTAAACATAGGGGGCGTTGAAGTGGACGTACAGGCATGTGAGCCCGCCAGTCGCTTCACCACTAGACAGAAACGCGTGGGAGTGCTTACCATGTGAGTTTCTTTCTTGGCGTACAGTTTCACAGATATATCCAGCTCCCCGTTTTCTCCGTCTTGCCAGAGTTCAATAGACTGAAAGCAGAGACATGTTGAAAAGAGAAACTCTCCGCACTAACTTACAAAACTACATGTCAGGTCAACTGAACGGCTGTGGGGTTAGAAACAGAGCTCATAAAGGAGATCCAGAGGGTGTAAATATATTTCTCCTTTTGTGTGTGTTGTTACTTTTAAGTAGAAAACTCCTTTAAGAGGCATTAGGCTGTCAGGGTGTTTGTCACAAATACTGCCCTCTCACAGCCGCTACACCACCCACCTGTGTCATGGAGTAGGGCACTTCCTGTGGCAGATACTCCAGCAGCTTTTCTCTGATGATGTTGGTGCAGACCTCCTCTGGACTCTGGTCTGTGAGGACCTCACTGTGGTACTGCCAAGACCCCGGCTTAGCTGCAACTAGGAAGTAGCTCTGCAAGAACAACCAGCAGAAGGCAACATGTGTATTTGAGGACAAAAGAGTTCAGTGTAACATTATGTAATATTACAGCTGAAAAAAGGTATTTGTAATTGGCGGTCGAGTACATTGCCTTGCAAACGTGTGGCTGTTTTCATATGTCAACGGGTTACTCTTGGTGGCAAGGGATTGAACGGAATGAATTTTCAGCTCTCTGAAGGAAAAACTGTGGATCGTTGGAAATTGCTTTGTGGATTTTTGAGAGGACATTGCAGGACTGTATAGGCATGGCATGAGGAAACCTGTCGTAATTACTTTGGATTACTGAGACTCAGTAATTTGAGAAGCTGAACCTTACTAGAGAGAGAGATAAGTATACCTGTTTTGTTTTTTAGTTTCCTCCAACAGGGTGTTGGAAGAACCTCGAGAGAAGGGAGCACGTGCTTTTCATTTACCCGCTTTAAGTAAACAGGATGACTTTGCATATAGTTGTGCATATTTTTTAAACTGAATTTTCATAATAAAAATAAAACATGTAACAACTACAAACGTCAACGCATTTATTGGGTTTGCTGTGACAGATCAACAGAAAGCAGCAGATAATCATGGAATAAAAGGAAAAGCGTGAACAGTTTTCACAATTCTAAAATGACCACACAACAATAAACTGTTCTTGAACATAAATCCATCACCGGTCACACGCCAGCTGTTGGATTTTTAGGTTTGGTCGGTTTGGTCAAAGTTCCTTCATCTGCTTTTTTTCCTCCAGGAAATGCCTCATGAAATTAAGATTTTCTAAATAAAAGACCAAATAGTCTTCTGCACCATTTTCTCCTGTCTTGTCGTTGTCTGACTCCTCTGTTTGCATCCATATGTTTGAGTGATATCAACGCCTGTGTGTATAAATGACCAGGGGTGCGACTTTGATTGACGGGTATCGTGATTTAATCTGATTGGATGAAAAATGACACAAAAAGCGCTGATTGGCCACAAACTCAGAGCATCTGGCCAATTAGAGGCCACATACGCACTCATCTGGCCGGCGTCCCTCGCCACAGAAAAATCTGAATTTAGACTTACACAAAAGAATAACCTGAAATGAACCCATGATGGAATAAGAATGCTGAAAAATCAAACAGAGAACAGATGTGATGATTACTTTTTATTTTGTAATTCATGTTCATGTGTTTCTTCCTGCAATTTTGACTGGGCGGCTCCCTAGTGCCCCCTGTTGATAAGTCACCGCTGGTCTCTAGATATTCATAGCTGGTAGAGACCTCCAGCTGTGACTGCAGCAGAAAGGGGATCTACAAAGTCCTGACTCGGGGGAGCTGAACACAAACACACTGCAACAATATTTGTAAAAGAGTGTGTATGTGTCTTTTCCTTCCACTTCATTGCCTACTACTTTGTGTTGCTCTATAACATACTATCCTGATAAAATACTTACAATGTTTGGCTGTAATGACAATGACCAAATGAGAAAATTTTTAGGGGGTATGGATACTTTAGCAGGGCACTGCAGGTGAGGGATGTCAGAAAAACTGGGATTAACTGCAGTGTTTCCCAAACCTTTCTGCTCTGAACCCTAAAACAACAACAGAAGAGGATCAATGACCCCAACTATCAGTAGAGTATACAAGCATTTCTACCAAGACAACACAAACAGTATGAACAGCCAAGTTAGCACTTTTATATATTTATAAGGACTGATTCTGTCTCTTCTAATATTTACAGAATAGCCATGCTTTACCTTTTTTGGGTTAATTACTTCAATGTACTCGTTTCCTGATTTATTTTACATAATCATGATAGAGAGTTACCATAACCACCATGTCTCCGTTTTTCCAAGTTATTTTTTTCAACCCATACTTTAAACCTTCCATATCTTCTTTCTTTATATAGCTGTAAACTGTTTACCTTCAGCGTCTCCACGTCCTCTCTGTCCACAGACGACAGCATGAAGACGTCCTTAAAGTGAGGCCAGCCTTGCTGACTCCTTAGCTCCTTCAGTTTCTCTTTGCTCAGCGCGGAGGTCGGCTTTGCGCCGTCCTCAGGTGCTGCAGTGTCCTCGTCTGGAGATAACTCAGAGGTACTTTCGGGTTTCTTTTGAGCCCACGGAGGCTTGATCACTGGCCTGACCCGCACCCTGCGTCCGTTCACCACTCCACATGTCAGCTGGTCCGTGATGTCCAGCAGCCTGTCCTTGGCCTTCACCAGGTCCACCTTAAAACCAGAACAACATTAGGAAACACTTTTGGTAAAGTGCACATGAAAGCTTAGCCATTTTTACAGTTTTGGGTTATGTTCAAGAAAATGTTGGCTCCTCCATATGATATATATTAAAAATGGATGAGAGGGGAACCAAAGCAGAGCTGCGGCAGCCAAAAGGCTTGAAGCCAAGTGCCACAAACTGGATTTAAGGAGTTAGAATAGACAGTATGGCAGACTGACAAATATATAATTGATTGACCTTTTATTATCATTGCTTCCTTCAGAGATGTGATGAATGAATAAGGGATTTCCATTGACATTTTAAGAAGCACAAGGTCTACACTGCCTTAGATCACAACCACAAATGCACTTATCATACTGACATTTTACGTTATAAAGCAGCACAAAGCAGCGCATAACTGTGAAGTTGAGGAAAATTAATAACTGACACACAGCAACCTGAATACAGTATCATCACCGTACAACATGGTGGTGGCAGCATTGTGATGTGGGGACGCTTTTCTTGTGCTGAGTGAAAACATTTAAAACACAGGAAAGAGTACCTTGTTGAGGACTAGGATTGCTGGAATATGCGGATGCTGGGCCAGGCATTTCAGCACCTCGAAATCAAGCCCGGAGCACATCCATTTGTCTGATACGTCCACCATGACAACCACTGTTAATCGACACAGATTTTATAAGCCTTTCAAACGTTGAAACCGCCAATCACAGAGAATCTTAACAAACTAAGGAGAAGTGCAGCTCAGGTCTAGCTGATGAACAGCTCAGTAAACGTCTCATACTGAGGTGAGCTTCCTTGACAGTGTTCCAGGGATCCACAAGCAAGGATTTCTCCAGCTGGTGTCTGTGAAAACAAAGGGTCCGTTCATACATGAAAACCTCAGAGACCCAAAACATTAAATAGCAAGCTAAAGTAAACACAAAATGCACCTTTTGACTTTTGATGGTGTGGTGAGACCGGGGGTGTCCAGCAAAATCTGCAAAATAAACAAGAAATTATTCACACGGGCCGCATCATTCACCCAAAACTCTGATAAAGCTCTTACAATCTGCGTGTCGGTCTCCGTTAGGACGCCCAGTGCACGACACCGAGTGGTGTGGACCTTCTTAGACACAGCAAACACCTTTTAAGCAACGATAAAAGACCTGTAAGCACCAGCTCCTCCGCAGTGAGCTGAAACGACTGCAGCAAGCAGCTTTAAAAGACGGACAAAGACCTTTCTGCCAAGGAGCTGATTGGACAGCGTGGACTTCCCAGCATTTGGAGCTCCGATTATCGCCACCTTCAACACCTTTGAGTCAGGAGGCTGATCAGGATGTCTCAGCAGCAAGGATACTTGTTCGCCTTTAAAGTCACAACACACAGGAAGATAATTAGAGAGCAAATAATCAGCACGCCAGCTGGGTGGCAGCATGACATCAGCACTTTTTGAAAATAAAGCCAGGCGTGCGCAATCAGACCAGTAAATCTCTGAGGCAGCAGCATGCTTACTGCTGTCTGGAGGAACTGAGGCTGGAAGGTGATAAATGCTGCCGTCCGTCTCTGCCGCTTTGCCTTTCATCAGCCCGCTGAGAAATGCTTCAGATGTAATAAAACAAGCTGGAGTGAAGATGAATCCATGCCTCCTGCCTCGGCTGCAGGCAGTGGTTCCTGTTAAGACATCAAAATCTCAGTGACTTTGATGCCTACACTACAGCAAGATCACTGATTACACTTCTTGGACGCTAGTTGATTTGACACATTATGAGAATTATAATACATTATATATATATATATATATATATATATATATATATATATATACACACTACCGTTCAAAACTTTGGGGTCACATTGAAATGTCCTTATTTTTGAGGGAAAAGCACTGTACTTTTCAATGAAGATAAATAGTCTTAACTTTAAAGAAATACACTCTATACATTGCTAATGTGGTAAATGACTATTCTAGCTGCAAATGTCTGGTTTTTGGTGCAATATCTACATAGGTGTATAGAGGCCCATTTCCAGCAACTATCACTCCAGTGTTCTAATGGTACAATGTGTTTGCTCATTGGCTCAGAAGGCTAATTGATGATTAGAAAACCCTTGTGCAATCATGTTCACACATCTGAAAACAGTTTAGCTCGTTACAGAAGCTACAAAACTGACCTTCCTTTGAGCAGATTGAGTTTCTGGAGCATCACATTTGTGGGGTCAATTAAACGCTCAAAATGGGCAGAAAAAGAGAACTTTCATCTGAAACTCGACAGTCTATTCTTGTTCTTAGAAATTAAGGCTATTCCATGCGAGACATTGCTAATTTTGGATTTTCATTTGTTGCCACTTCAAATCATCAAAATTAAATGAAATAAACATTTGAATGCATCAGTCTGTGTGCAATGAATAAATATAATGTACAAGTTACACCTTTTGAATGCAATTACTGAAATAAATCAAGTTTTTCAAAATATTCTAATTTACTGGCTTTTACCTGTATATATATAAAAAACAACAGGTTCCATGTTTAAAATGCTATGGAGTTATCAGTGTTTCTCACAACCTTTTTTGCATAAAAATCTATCTTCTTCATGTGGGCACTCCTTTCAGGCTTTTCCATTTCAGATCGTCTTCCTCCACTTCATCTTATCCACAACATTCTCCTGTCACACCCCACGTCCTTCTGCATATCTTTAGTCACAAACTTCCCTTGTGGTCTTCCTTGCCTGCGACGACTTTCATTTCTCTAAGCTCCAGGACATACCTACATCTTCTCCTGCTCTCTCTACCCTGCTCCTCACTCACGGTCCAGATCACAGCGTCATCTGCAAACATCATAATCCGTGGGGACTCCGGGCCCACTCTGTCGACCTGTTCATCAACACTCCGCTTTTACACCATGAGGGCTCAAGGGACACGTTTTGATTGGGTGGGAAATGCTGACAAATCTACTTTTATTTGCTTTTGTTCCCTTTCACCCTGCACCTTGTAAAGTGCTCCAAACTGCCTAGACAATGTAATGCAGTTACAATGGCTGCTTATCAAGAGAGCGCCACCGCCCGAAACAAGTAATGACCAGGAAAAGAAAAATAGGGCATTCCATTCGCCTCGGAAAACCAAAATACAGCAACAGCCGAGAAAGCTGTTGTTTTATTCATAGTACCTCTTATGTCCTTTAAAGCTGTACTTTCAACATGAAAAACCACTGTTAATTTGTTTGGTTCAGTTGCAGCCACTACAGGTAACATTGATTTTAGATGCACTCTTACAACCGTGTCTTCTAAAATAAACATGTTTTATCACAGCCAACAATCAGCCTTCATAAATTTCTCCGACTTTCCAATGGGAAAGTCCGACTAGAGGCCGTTACAGTTGATTTTTCTGACCGGGAAGTCGGATTTCCAACTACAATTGGGATGCAACATCAATCGCCTACAGCAACCAAGCAACCTTCACAACAAAAACAAACAACTGGAGAAACATCAAATTCCTGCACATCTGGGGTGTCAGTTTCTACTTTGTTGTTCCAACCTGACAGCTTTGTCAAGAGGATGGTGCATGTTGCTCTGTACATGAGACAAAAGCAGCAGGTTCACGCCCACTCTGTGGTTCACTGGACCGCTCATTTGCTTTCCCAGTGTAGGTGAGCAGCACCAGGGTTTTACTTGGAAGCAAACCAAGACCCACTTTTTAGGTGGACCAGAGTTCACTTGTTTGTTCTGTACCAGAGTTCGGGTTAGCTTTTACACCTGCCCTGAACAGAGTAGACAACCCAAAAAACAACAAAAAATAAAACTCTGGTCGTTTAAATCAGACCAAACAGCTCTATTATGCAAAGGGCTTGGAGTTGATCCCTAATGTTAACCCATCCCCCAGCTTTATGCCATCTGTCACTCCTACAACACACCTTACCACTGTCCCACTGCCTTTGTGAATGTCCAGCACAATCCTCACATATGTCTCCACCACCTGGCTGCCTCTTTCAGCATCAGAGCTCTTCTCCTGGCACACTTTCATGTGCTTTCTTTAGATCCACAAAAATACACTGAAGTGATGCTTGGAACCGTCAGTATATTTATTCATCAACATTCAAAGCAAACATTGCGCAACACTGAATAGCCTCTGAATAAATCTTTAGCAAACCTAATAATTTTAATCCATACTCTCCGATCGTTTCTATCTAGGTTTTAATATCTTCCCCAGCTGGTTTTCAAACATGGGGACAGGCTAGTTCATGTTTTAACTATAGGGGTGAAAAACTTTTATGGACAATCAAAAACTTACACCAAAAAAAAACAAAGATTTAAAACATTAAAAAAGCACTCAGATGAAACCCAATGAGCAACAAGAATCATAATGGTTTGTTAAATATATGCTTAAATGCATCAACAAAAGCATGAACCTCTCTGGACTTTCCTACATTTAAACAAAGACGACACTGAGATTCCCGTTTTTCAATACATCAATGCAGAAGACTAATACAAATATTTTCAAATCAATAGTAAACCTTCCGCAAGTTCAGACCAATGCTACCAGAACTTTTTGTTTTGTATTAAGGCCAATGTTAAGTTTTGTATATGATGTATTCCAATAACATTTAGAAGTTAAATTTAAGATGTGATATAAAAGTTGTGTGTTTTTATGTCATAGTTTTACTTCGCTCGGGTTGGTAGGTGAGGAGCAGTTCCTACTGATCGTGACTTACACCGACAACAACAACAAAAAAACATTTAATTATTGCCAATAAACAGCTGGATGTTTATTTTTTTTTTAGAGCTGGACTGTTTCTAGAAGCAGTAGAGACCCATATGGAAGCATAAAAACATGCAAAAAGTGACATTTTCATAATAGATCGCCTTTAAATTGTCTTAAAATGAACCAGTTTATAATTTTCATTAAAATGTATTATACTTAATTCTAGTTTGGACCAATCTTTTTGTTTTAACGTTTTTGTCCTTTTTTAAGTTATTTTGCTTTGGTGGTGAGGAGATTCCTATGACACACTTAAAAACGCTTTTGAACCTTTGTAATAACTTTGTATTATTATTGTATTAACTATTCATCTTGTTTCAAAACAAATAAATAGCAAAGACCTTTCCTTATTTTTTGTAAATCCTAAATTATATTTAATGCTTTGATCAAACCTGAGGTAAACTGTATTGTAGCTTCTCAGACATAAATGTTAACCTAATATATTCTCCTTTCTTGCACTTCCTTCTTTGCTTCACTTTAAGTTACATGTCAGAACTGAACACATTCTCAAGTTAGTTTAAATATTGCAATGACAAACGAAAATACTACATTTAAATTCTTACATAATCAAATGAAAAGAATACCAAAGGACAAGCTATTCCTATTTAAATTGGTCTAAAATTTAATTTAACATTAAATAAAACTACCTAACTGAAAAGGTCCCATTTTTGAGTGGATTAATCTAATATTCGCGCCATTATTTACTTACTATGGATTTTCTTTTTTCTGTTTCCAAAAATTTAAACATATTTCATTTCAAAAACTGTATTTGTGGAAAAGTTTAATGGTAGAAAACTGACAATTTACGAATAAAAAGCTGCTTATAAAAAAAAATATTCTAATAATAAAACAAAACAAAAAAATGTGGATAATTGCCTGTAATTGGCCACATTTTTAAACAAACCAATAAATATAGAAAACACTTAAAACAAATCACAATGAATCGATTATTAAAAGAACCCCCACTCATTTCTACTCCAAAGCAATATTTGAAACGCGGTCAAGATAATTCAGTACGAAAAGGAGAATAATTTTGTATTACTTCAGCAGTAAGTATAACAAAAACAAGGTAAAGAACAGTAATTATTTTTTAAACAGCAGCAGGCTTTGTGTTTGTGATTATTGTAAAACATTTAGTCAGCATAATATTAGCGTCCCGCTCGACGTAAAAACCTCCGTGGAGGTTTATTAAGCCAAAGCTCACACCATTAACGCCGATGGTTTGCCTTAGTACCGTTCGGGTATGTTTCCCTGCCTGTTAAACAGCGTCAGATAAACGAGCAGCAGGAACCTTGGTGTTAGCACTAACCAGCAGGGAGAAGACATGCCGCTCTTTCCTGACGGGCGGCGCCGACCAGCCGCCCCGGGAGGACGGCTCCGCCTCTGAGCAGACGGCCGCACACCCTGAGAGCCATGAGGCTCTTCAACACGAAGCTGTTCTAATCCAGACAATAAAACACGGAATACAGTTACAAAGGCGAGCCACTTGTTTACATTCGCATTGCCTAAAGGGTGACACCATGTTGCTTCAGCCAACGAGACGCACCTTCCGCTTGAAGGAGCGTCCGTATGAAGCCCAGTGAGGACTACACCGCCCCCTAACGAACACTGCAACACTTCTGCCACAATGAAAGGCTTTGCTGTCAAAGTTAAATAACCTCCACAGCACATTTATCAGGGGTGTGGAAAAGAACCAAGCCTGATAATTGACGCGTATACATGACATTTATTTTTATTCACAAAATCCAGTAGAACAACAGCCTTTTCATGTTGCATAGTGATACACTCATGCAACTGCACACTAATCTACATCCTCTAAACCAGGGGTGTCCAAACTTTACGGTACATGGGCCAAAATTGTCAAGTCAAAGGAACTCCAGGGCCAAAAAAAACGAACACATTTAAAAAAAAAAAAATTCATTTTTTTTGTCTGCTTTACAAAATATGATAATTTTACTAGTCAGATTTTTTTTGTAGGAAATGTATGTTTAAATCATTGTAGATCCAAAATAAAAAAAAAGGGTTTTGCTCATTTGTTGTATTAAAAGACGGTCATCAACTTGATGATCAAGTTTGCAAATTATTTTGAATAATTTAACTTTAACTTTAAATTTGACTCTGTAACAATAATAACCTTTAGTCTTTTTGGTCTAGCAATATAAGAACAGTATTTGTGTCACTTTGAAAACACTTGCTGTAATTAGCCAAGTTTAATAGTTAAATTCAAAGCAGACTTTAATGAACACCAAAGTCTGCATTTGAGTAATCAAATGTCATTGGATAGATGTTACTATGAATTTAAAGAGAATGTCAAATGCGTGTTTATTAAAAGATGAATACTTTGTTGTACTTAACATTTTCAATTGTAGGATTTTAACTGTGCTGTAATAATTTTGCCCTAATTAAAAACTAAAATCTTCCATCTTCATCAACCACCTGTGCTGGTAGACCAAATCTTTCTTGAAATGCAGTTGGGGGGGCCACGCAAAATCAGTACAGGGGCCACAAATGGCCCCCGGGCCACACTTTGGACATGCCTGCTCTAAAGGGACTGCTATCTGACTTTATGACTCAAAAATGAGTATTATTAGATGCGAAGGACCATTTGCACACTTTAAGCCTCTCAGGAAGTGTTGTCCATCAATGCAATCATCTGATTTCAGGAAGAAAAAGTTACGAAAGATAATAGAATAGAATAGAATTCAACTTTGTTGCACATTGCACATGTCACAAGTACAAGCAATGAAATGCAGTTTGCATCCATCCAGAAGTGCTTCAGTAGTGCACAATTACATTGTTATGATTGTGCTATAGTTGTAAATATAAACAAATATAAGTATATACAGGCTATGAATGTCTGTCTCATCATAAATGTCATTATGGTAACACATAATGACAACAAAGATTCTTGATTCTGTTCTTTAGCACCAGCTGTTACTTTGTTGTGTAAAGGACCGTCACATAATTGCATAAGTCCACGCCACCAAGGAAGCAAACAAATACGTCACTAACAACTATTTGGATAACAATTAAAGTTTCTTCATTCTCAAAGAAAAATTACATTGCTTTGAAAATGAGAGATGTATTACTGTAATCTCTAATAATCTAAATCAAGCAACTTTATAATTGTTTGTAGCTAAGGACCATGTCCCCTGTTGGCGTTTAGACGAACATCATGGAAATAATCTCACATTAACTGGTTAATACACTGTGCACAGAGAGATTCATTTGTACAAACATATCCAGGAGTACGCTGTCTATTGTCAACAGGCGCTGCGATACCGTCTTTACTTCTGTCATCCTGACAGAGACGGAGAAGAATTTGAGTCTGGAAGACGTGCCTGCAGCCATGTCTCGGTGACATACAACATTGACTCTCATTATGTGACTACAACCTGTGCTCCAAGATTGTTAGACTTTTTTTTCTTAAATTCCTCATGAGGATCAAGGAAAGGAATAATTTAGGCTTTCATTTTTGTGCTCTCTCTTTAACCTCTGCACTACTTCCAAGACAACCTTTCTTTAACCTGAATAGACTTATCAAGAGGAAGCTTTTCAAATGTGTAAACAGCTTTTTCAATGAGCTGATTACACATTTTCTTTCAAAATTAGAAAGCTAGCAAACTAAAAAACTGTAAAAGTTCTCAAGAATATACAATTTTTTATTATTATTATTGTATTGCAAAACAGTAAAATTATTCATATCTGTTGAGCTTTTCACCTTTTGTTTTTGTACAAACTTTGTGGTATTTTGTGAGCTTTCATGTGAAGGACCCACATACATTTTTGCAAAACATGAAAAATAAAGAAATTTGGAGAGGTAGACAGACGTTCATTTGCATTTAGCCATTACTTTGTGAAACCGCCATCCATCGCAATTACAGTGGGAAGTGTAATTAACCTGAGCTTAAAAGCAATTACAGCTGATTGGCTTTTATGTGCTGCAGTGTATTTGTGAACAAACCAAGCTCAAAAACAAAGAAAAAATTAAACACGTAGCTTCAGATTGTAACTATGTTAACACAACAATCAAACTTTTTTTATTTATTATTATGTGTACATTTACTGAGTAGACTTCCTAATTTCTCTAAATCTTCAATTTAAATTTGAAACAAATCATTTAATTTGTCTATGCTAAAACGGTCAAATCAAAGTTAATAGTATTCCTGTTCTCATAAACAACTATAGAAATTGTAGATCTAGAGTTTGTGTTAAAATTCAAGCATTTATGGGAGACTCCTGATGGCGGTGGCCCGCTTTGCTTCTGCCTTGGGTCGTCTCTGCTTCCATGCCAATCCCAAATCTTTTGTAAAAGTGCATTGCATTTAACTCCATCTGTCCTCCCACCAACATATACCACCACCTACTTTAACAATGGCATGGTGTGTTCAGGTTGATGTGCTAGTTTTCCACCACATAGAGCACTTTGCACATAGACCAAAAAGTTGAATTTTAGTCACACCCAGCTGAGCACTAAGTACCATCTTCAACATATTTGTTCTTTTTTAACTGGTTGGGTTTAGGAGAGCCCTGTGAGTTGTCCAATGCTTGTGACGTTGTTTGATAGCTGAATCCTGCTGTAATTCTCCACATCTTTCTCCCGACCTGTCTGCTGTGTTGGTCGTTATCAGTGGTGCTGGTTGTTCACGGGTATTTGAGGGAGGGGGTTGGAAGACATCCCCACACCACACTTCCCAGGTTTTGAGATCTTATGTGAAAATGTTTGACAACTATCTTTTCATCGTTCTTCACAGTATTGTTTGACTTTTTGTTGGTCTCACACCTCATCCATTTAAGCACACTAAAGTTTGTTGTTTTGACACGAAAAGGAGCGGGATTTGTTTCGGGGCACTGAGGTTTGCAAATCAGTTGAAACACGAAGAGGGAAAGAAAGCTGATGTGCATAATTTTGCTGCAAATTCGTTGGGACTCCCAGGGGACCACTGGGCCCCCCAGGTCAGGAATCACCTGTCAACAGCAGGTAAGACATTCATGGGCGACAAAAAACCTCCCAAGGCAATTCCAGAAGAGCTTATCACAATGCAGAAACACATCTGCTGTTGTGAGCAACTCGCAGTTTAAATGGATGTTGGTGCTCCCGGGATCTTTGGGCCGACGGTGATACTCTGTTGATTATTTGGTGAGGGCTGCTGCGCCCTGTAACCACAAATCAGATTGCGCTGCGCAGACGTTTCCCTTCCCTCTGGTCCCTGGAGCACACCGAACAGAGCTTATCCCCAAGGGTGCTCGAAGCACATTGGTGACACTGTTGTTGGGGTTATATTGAGCATCCTGCCATGCCTGCTGTCAGAGACGCTCCCTGCAACTCCTCAGAACCAATCCATAGCAACAAGCTGACGTAATGACTTTAGAAGCACAAGGTCTGTGAGGTTACTCAACAGACCAAAAAGACACGGTTTGCATATTGATTGATTACTGTAACATGTTGTACCAAACGTGCATGGCGAAAGCAGGCAAGAGCAGATGTCTCCCTGTAGTCCATCAAACCCGCGGGCTGTTTGTTAGTCCTTGAGGACTTGCTCAGGTTGGAACAAACACCTCCACTGGGGGAAAAATGATGAAGGATATCAGGTAGCTCACAATCTGTCATCATCTAGCTCTAAAAGCTCCGGCAGCGACGGAGGGGGCAACAAAAATGGTGCTTTTAGCAGACACTTACAGCCGAATTCCATTTAAACCAGAAACCGAAAAAAGATATTTGAGGATCAGTAATGTTTAAACTTCCCCTACATCTGCCTCTCTCCCACTCTCTGCCTCTTAGATTCATTCAAGGCCCTTTATTCCTCCCTCTGGGCTTTCCTCACATGGCCACTTCATGTGGGAGTGTATCCGAGTTTTTTTCTGTAACAGCGTTAACTTTAGCCTTCAGAAAGAACTCACTACACCTCAACCGAAAAAATAAAAAAGGCTTAGCCTGCGTATCATTTAATCATAAGCACTTTGCTGTTTGAAGTGCACTTGCCAATGAGATCTAGCATGATGTGATGGAAAAATCTCTCCTCTCCTTGCAGCGATCCAGCGTGCTGTTGATTCCTGACCAATCCGGTTTTGAGTAATTCAAGGACCCCACGGTGCATTAGTGGGTCAAATCTCCCTGAATATGCAAAACGTTTCTGCAGCTGAACCAGGTGGTGTCATGACACAGCCTCTCTGCCTGCCCGGCCTTTGCTGCCTCTCTTGTTGATTTACTGGGATTAGACATGCGTGTCAGGTTCATGCACTAATAAGGAGACCTCGCTGCTGTCGGGGAATAACAAAGTATAAGCGCAAGCCATGGGGCATATCAACGGGGGAGTGGAGGTGTGTGTTGAGGGGGAAGAAAAACAATCTGTCAGAGCATCCATCACTCCATCACTGCTGATTGCAGGGAGAGGCATGATGCTGCACAGGTGGCTGACTTTTTTAAAACTGCCAGTCCCTAACTTAATCATGCTGAGACCTCCAGCAAGGATAGGCTATTTGCAAGGAATCCCACTGATTAATGAATGTATGGATGCATTTTCATGTGTAAAGACTGAGAAAGGCATGGGGTTTAACTGTTGCATTATGTGTGACGCCTTAAAGGTCCCCCAGGGTCCCTCCATCCAGCAATCACTGTTCCATACATCCTTGCTCAGGGCTCCTTTCTAAGAGAGGTGATTTGGCTCCAAACTACCCCTATAGGTCACACCGTCGCTCTGATTGTACAATCTCTTTCTCAGTGGGGGAGATAAAGGGGGAGAGAAAAAAAAACTTTTATTCATTCTAGACTTGCAATCGATGAGACTTGTCTGTGAAGTGGATCAATAATGCCTCCCTTTGAAATCATCAATCACGTCAGTGTTGAATTTAAAAAGCGTAATTAGGAACAGCGTTCTTAAACATCCTGTATTGACGTCTTCTTCGGTACGGAGAAAGACACCATTCTGCATCATTAACTTTGTATTATTGCCTGATGGGGCCCGCCGCTGCTACTTCCCCACCTGCTGAACTCGGAGCGCTGCATGTGATTGGGCTTTCAAACCAAATTCTTCCCCCTTTCCGGTGCTGCTGATAGGGGAAGCGAAGCTTGCAGGTCCAAATTGGCTGAAGTATTTTAATAAGTCGGGTATGTTCTGGAAGCCAGTGCTGTGCGGGTGTCTTTCACAATGTGCCACATCAGGCATGTTTGTGGCTCTGAAATTGTGTAATTTTCTCGGGGACAATCAGAAGTGATTACTTTTGTGGTAATTCCACCTTGACATGACATTACACGGCCACCAACACACGTTTTCAAGCCTTCTCCCTAACTCGGCCCAATCTTCCGTGTTGTCCGTCTGCCTCTGTCTGGTAATAAAAGGGTATCAATACTGCAGAGAGGGCAGGTGGGCGATTGTAATGGAGTAATTTATTTTAGTTGTCACAGAAATATAAGTCTTTGATTAGGGGGGCCATACACACCAGGCTGCACAAATAGAACATTTCATCAAATCACAAAGCATGTGACACTATTGACCAGGAGTGCTCTCTCTTGGCTTTATCTCTCTCAGCAAGGCTCCTAATGAAGTGCAGTGCATGAGGAACACAATGATGGAGAACACTAAGGTGGACCAGATAAAAACAATTGCAAACAAGAAGTTATCCATTAAGAAAAGTACAAAAAAAGGGCTTTGAGTATTTATTTATTCATTTATTTTTTGTGATCTATTTTTAAAATACTCACAATGTATTCAGAGCCGGGCAAAAGTTCCATTGGGCCCAAAGTTAAATTTAATTTAGGGGCCCATTTCCCACCATCACTTCTAAACTGTTCCAATTTGACCATTTAAACTTTTTGCTCTCAATACATGTTTAGTCGACCAGCAAGAAAATAACGCATGACAGAATGTTGATCAGTCGTTCTACATCGTTAAATAGCACTTGGGATAAAAAAGTTTTGGATGTTGACAGCTGGTAAATCCTTTAATTTTCTACTTTTTTGTTGTTGTTTCCACTGTTCTCTGCTTTGATACAAAAACGATCGAGTATGATTGAAAATTTGTCAATTATTTTGGCCAAAATTATTTAGAAACACATTGTTCATTTCTCCGGCTTCTGCAGACACATGGTTGCAAGCATACTCCATTTGCCACCTCTGTTACATGCTAAATAAATGTCAATTTCAAATTCTAAAATGGTGTAAAAGTCTTTTGCATGTGCAATTCAGAAATTGGACGATTTCAGGTAGGCTATTTTTTAAAAACATGATTGCAACATGAAGTTTTGAAATCGGAGAATTTGATCTTTCTAAGCAGCGGCTTGGTTTGCCAATGTCTTGGTCCAGCTCAGAGCATATGTAAGAGCTCTAAATCCCTTTTTTAAAGTCATTGATTACCAGGAGCCAGGCTTTATTTTTGTCAAGTTTCAAAGTTTTTCTTCAGAATTTTGGCACATTTGCCCTCCTTTGTCTGTTCAGGGTTGTGCCTGATCATGACAAAATGCTGTGCGTCTTCAGGTTAGACCTTCAGAATCACCTTGTTGCTATTAAAATACCGTTTAAGTACCAAACTGAGTTATCTTTGTTATTTTTCATACCTTCAAAAAAGAATTGGAAACAAAATGTGTCCTTTTGTCAGTCTGCTGGTAACAAAACATATTCCAGTTTCAATGCAGACAAGTTCGGTTTATTATGTCAGTTGGAAGTTTTTTATCTAAGGAAACCCGGCCAATTGCATCACATTGACTTTGAAGTAAGCGTGAGGTGACAGTGGAAAACAACAACTCCTTTTTAAGATGAGTTAGCATCCATCTGAACCCAGCTTAGTGTGAGTGGCTATCTTTCTTCACTGACTGGAGGTTTGAGAAGACAGATCAGACACACACAAATGCACTGGTCCAGGAGTAGCTTCTCTGTTAAAGAAGAGTAGGAGGTAAATTACTTAACACACAAGAAGGGTAGTCCTCTGAAAATATGGCCACATACTACCAGTGACGTACTGGACGGTCTGGCATTTGGGCAGATGCCAGAAGGGCCGCGGGCCCTCGTGGGCCGTTTGGGCCGGCCAATCACGAGGCGGCCTGGTTGTCGGGTGTGCGCGGCCCCTTTCACCCTGTTAATTGTAGGCCTACATTATCTCTCGGCCCACTAATAAGCCAAATGCAGTGCAGGGTTTCCCGCAGCGCTGTCTTGGCAAGGCGGCCGCTTCCGCGCAAAAGTTGTCTTCTCCGCCCCCCCGCTCGGCGCAAAACTTGTCGTCGCCTCAAACACCCCCCCGCTCGGTCGGTGAAACTGCCAGGGCCGTTTTTAAGTCCCAGTCCGTCACTGCATACTACACATAAACTCCACAGAAAATAAAATATGCACACACACGCACATTTCAAAGGTTTAACAAACCTTGAACATTCATATAGAAATGTAATCATATTACGAGAAGGTCTTTGCATTTCCTAATTAAGTTCTGATCATGGTTAAAGCATACTCAGTGCCTTGGAACTGTATTCAAGTACCTTTGGCGTATCACAAGCACAAAGTGCAATGTATTTTCTTATGATTTTTATGTGACAGGTCAACTCACAGTGGCAAATAATTGTGTAGTGGAAGGAAACCAAGATGATTTGAAGAGTACAAAAGACAACCTTTCTCTGCAATAGCAACTGCGAGTCTTTTAGGGTACGTCGCTTTCTTTCCACTGCCCATCATTCTTTGTACTGTCATGGTTTTTAAGTGTTTAGCCCACATGCAGACACAGACGGAAGACAGGCACAGTTTTAAGATGTGACACTACCCCCCCCCCCCCTCAACGGTCGCCTCCTGGCGGCCCAGATGACGACGTGGAAGGGTGCGAAGACCAAAAGTCATCCAACAGCCGAGCCAGAGACCCATGACCGCTCCTCAGGTCCGCGACCCTCCCAATCGACTAGGTATTGATACCCCTTACCTCGTCGACGGGCGTCCACGATCCTGAGGATGCGGAGGTTCTGACTGTCCTGGGCGGGTGGAGGGGGTTCGACCGGAGGGCAAATTTCACTGTCAACTACTGGTTTGATCTGGGAGACATGAAAGGTGGGGTGAACCCGGGAGTGAGGAGGCTGGCGCAGACGAACGGAGGTATAACAGATTCGATCTCGTAGGGTCCAGTGAATCAGGGGGCAAGTTTCTTAGTGGATGGATTCGTTAACACATTCCTGGATGATAACCAGACCTTCTGAGGTGTGATACTGGGGGGAAGGAACACGGTGCTGGTCGGTGAACCTCTTGTTCTGCTCTGCAGTGCGAGTAAGAGCAGTGACTGTGGATCTCCGGGTTTCTTGACAACGACTAATGTATTCATTAACAGACGATAGGGGTATCCGGAGTTCATCGGTGGGTAGGAGAGGTGGTTGGTATCCAAGGGCTATTTCAAAAGGTGAATGTCCAGTTGCAGATGACACGTGTGAGTTGAGGGCATACTCAACCCATGGAAAAACGTATTCCAGTCGGTGGGTGATGAGGAAGTGAGGCAACGAAGGGTGGTTTCTAACTGCTGATTCATTCTTTCGGTTTGGCCGTGGGTTTGGGGGTGGTATCCAGAGGTGAGAGTATAGCGGGCACCCAGAGCAGAACAAAAGTGCCGCCAGACCTGAGAGACAAACTGGGGGCCCCGGTCAGAAAGGATGTCTGTGGGGATACCATGGAGCCTGAATACATGTCTTAACAGAAGTTGGGCAGTCTGTAGGGTATTGGGTAGCTTTCTTAACAGGATGAGGTGGCAGGATTTGGAGAATCGGTGGACAACAGTTAGTATGGTGGTCATCCTCTGTGATGAAGGGAGTCCTGTAACGAAGTCCAGAGTGATGTGAGACCAGGGGCACTTGGGAATAGGTAGAGGATTCAGCAGACCGGAAGGAGGCTGATTTGAAGGCTTATTCTGAGCACATACAGGACAAGCTAAAACATATTCACACACATCCTTGGACCAAGAGGGCCACCAAAAAGGCCGGGACACCTGTGATTGTGTCCGGTATATCCTTGGATGGGCGGAGAACTTTGAGTCATGGCTCCAACGTAAAACCTCGGGACGAACAGATCTCGGGACATACTTTAATCCAGTAGGTCCCGTGCCTGGGTCAGGGTCAAGGTGCAGAGCTTGACTAATACGATCCTCTAACTCCCAACGTAAGGCTCCAACCGTACAGGTGAGGGGAAGAATGGGCGCTGGTTCCTTCTGTTCCTGGGGAGCGAACTGTCTAGACAGGACGTCAGGTTTGATATTTCTAGAACCGGGACGATGCTATGGTGAGGTTAAATCTGGAGAAGAATAGGGACCAGCGGGCTTGACGGGGATTTAGACGTCGGGCTGACTGCAGATAAGCAAGGTTCTTGTGGTCTGTCCAAATGATTAAGGGCTGCTCGGATCCCTCTAACCAGTGGCAAGCAGTTCACGGTCCCCAACGTCATAATTGCGCTCGGCTGGAGACAGCCGGCGAGAGAAAAAGGCACAAGGATGAAGTTTATTGTCGGATTCTGACTGTTGTGATAATACAGCACCAACACCGGTATCTGATGAGTCTATTTCAAGGGTGAATTGTTTAGCTGGATCGGGGTGAATGAGTATGGGTGCCTGAGAAAATCTACTCTTAAGCTTAGAAAAAGAGGCTTCCACCTCAGGACCCCAGACGAACAAGACCTTAGTGGATGTTAATGCGTGTAACGGGGATGCTATTTGACTGTAATTCTTAATGAAGCGTCTGTAGAAATTAGCAAAACCCAAGAATCGTTGCAGCTGCTTTCTGGAGTCTGGTGTAGGCCATTCTACTACTACGTCGGCTGGAGGGTAACGGAGCCCTTGGTAACAGATCTATGGCGCAATCGTATGGGCGATGCGGAGGAAGTGAGCACGCTCGACTCTTACTAAAAACAAGACGTAGGTCGTGATACTGCTCGGGAACACGGGTTAAGTCGATAACATCCTCCGTTTCCGTGGAGGGGTTAGAGGGATGAGAAACTGGCTGCGCAGACTGTAGGCATCGTGAATGGCAGGCGGAGGACCAGGATTCTAAACGGGATTCAGCCCAGTTTAAATGGGGATTATGAACAGATAACCAAGCCAGTCCTAAAACAACAGGGGAGTGCTTAACGGGAAAAACAAAAAACGAAAGCTGTTCCCGATGATTACCGGACACTATTACCTCTAGAGGCTTAGTCTGATGAATGATGAGAGGCAACTCTCCTCCATCTAGCGCGGAGACTTGAAGAGACGCGGATAACAGCTCGGTCTGAATACGGAGCTGGTTTACCAATCCTTGGTCTATCAAATTAAAATCAGACCCCGAGTCAACTAATGCTGAAACATTAATACTATCATGATTAAAACGTTACCGGGAGACAGAAACAAGACGAAGTCGGATCCTTACATATCTTTGGGGAGGAAACAACACAACGGTCCGCCGTCTTCCCCACTACAGGCGACGGACCCGATCTTTTGGTCGCACTGGGCAATACCTCACAAAATGCCCCTCACCACCACAGTATAAACACTGATTCTCAGAGAACTGTTGTGAACGTTCCTCTGTCGTTAGGTGGACTCGACCAATCATCATGGGTTCGGGGAGTGATGGGGGCGTTACTACCGGCCGCTGAGAACCAACTCCCTGTACCGTCGATCCCAGAGGCCGTAGAGGTCTAGCCCCGGTTTCTGCTACGCAACCGGGAATCGAGCCGAATGGCTAACGCGACAAAATCCTCGAACGTGCTTGGCTCCTCAACTCTAGCTAATTCATCCTTTAAACTTTCGTCCAAAGCTTGAAAAAAGACTGCCTTTAACGGCGTGGCTTCCCAGCCAGCGGCTGCGGCCAAAGTATGGAATTCAACTGAAAAATCTGAGACACGCCGTCCACACTGCTTTAAAGAGAGTAGGGAACGAGACTGCTGTACCGGATCCAATTCGGCTGAAAAAAACGGTCTTAAATTCGGTGATAAACTCCTGGAAGGTGCATCCGAATGACTGACATTCCGGGAAACGAGCTTCTGCCCATCTAAGGGCTATTCCGGTTAAAAAAAGTAACACAAAGGAAATCTTGGCCTGATCGGTGGAGAAAGTTCGGGGGGAACGATTAAAGACGAGGTTACACTGAAACAAAAACCCTCCACAATCTCCACTGTCTCCTGAGAATTTCTCAGGACTCGGTGACGAGTTCTCGGAGAGCGGGGTCTGACCGGAGACTTCAGCTGTCAGAGTAGCAGGGGGCGGAGAACTAGATGCCGGAGTGACAGGCTGAGTAAATGCGGAAGCAAAGGACGCCGTTAGCTGGCTAAGCTGAGCGGCTACCAGCTGTAATTGTTCGTGTGTCGAATTAACTGCTAGACCGAGCGATTGTAATTGCTCCTGCTGTGCGGCTAACTGCCGACCGAATGCATCTGCTGGGCTTTGCTGGCCAGAGTGTTCTTCTGTCATGGTTTTTAAGTGTTTAGCCCACATGCAGATACAGACGGAAGACAGGCACAGTTTTAAGATGTTTATTTAAAGGTTCAGGCTGCAGGAAGAGACACAGCGTGTGGCTCGGGCGAGGTCTGAACGTCAGTACTGGAGCGACTGCGGAAAGAAGGAGGAGTAACGTTACAAATGAGCGAACCAGGGGAAAGTACCAGAAGCTACACCGCTTACCATTTAACAGGGTTGACCTATCCGGGGAGAGTAATGACGAAGAAACTCTGTGATCGTAGCGCGTAGGTGGTAGTGACCATAGACATCATGTACGTAGACGCGTCGTTGGGCGCACACACACACACACACACACACACACACACACACACACACACACACACACACACACACACACACACACACACACACATATACATATATACATAGATATATATAATCACACAGCTATTTATTTGGCTTATTTATAATACTTTAAAATCTATATATGCACATCTATGTCTAAATACAATAGTCTGTACTGTATGCAAGCTAAAAACCTTGAAAAAGAATGGTCTTGCACAGCTTTTTTCTAGTGTTGCCACTCTGCAGCTTTAGTGTGTCCAGTTATGCAACATGGTGCAGCCTTAGTTTATAGAAGGCAGATACAAGTAGTGAAATCAGCCCAAATATATTTCCATGCAGCACAGGAATGAGGTATCTTCTCTGATCCACGTTCACTACAACAGAACTTAACTTCACATACAATATGGCGGTGACGTTGACGTGCGAACCTGCGCCCAACGACGCGTCTACGTATATGATGTCTATGGTAGTGACTGGAGGGCTGACAGATGGTAAGCTGGCGAGGGATCCGGAGCGCACCACAGCAGACGAGAGGAGTAGATGGAGTAACCAGAGAGTACGAGTGAACCAGAAGAATCCAGGGAAGGGGATCTCAGGCCCAGCTTGGCAACATCAAGGGAGTCTGAGTGGAGGTGCCAGAGCAAAATCTGAGCGGCAGGGATTCTGAGGATCTGGTTCTTCGAACACGACATCCAGGCAGGTGAGTAAATCCAAATACAAAAAACTGAGAACAATCGGAGACAGAACATTAGTCCAAAAACGGGATTCAAAAAACTCACAAAATACGGTGTTCAGGATTCAGGTCGGAGGCCATGGCATACCACGACTGGTTTAACACTCTCGTGTCTTCCATCTGTCTGAGCACTCCTTAAAAAGCCAGTGGATGAAATTTAATGATGCATTGATTTTTTGTCTATTATGGCTCTTGGGAATGACTTCACAAAAGGTGTAGGACGTAATAATTGTTCTACATAAATTATGTATACACATATGTGTATAATAAAATATTGTTTGAATGTATTCTCTGTGTGTAATTATTCCCAAAATAGTAGTGTCATGTGATATGGCATGGTGTGTAATAATCAGACCTCTCAACTTTTATCAAAAGTTAAGAGTGAGATTATGCTAATTTTGGGGGCGGGGGGGGGATTATGGTCAACAATTTCCCCTCAGCAGCAACACTGAAGCACACAGAGGTTCACGCTGCGTCTTTACGCACGATCTTGCTGCTGATGTCTCCCTCTTTTCAGCTCAATGCACTTCTAGACTGTTACAGTTTATAACATTCTCATCACCTTTCACAGCGACAGGTTTCTCAGTCAGTCGCCGCGCTGACCAGACAAATTTCTATTGCTCTCGTCAGTGCGGCGGTGAGGTGGGCCAGATGCATGTCTCGCTCCGCCTAGCTCCACTCACATACATCTGGGACATCGCCCATAGAGAGTGATTTCTCCAACCAATTTTATGGTCTGGCCAATCAGGACGCAGGGCTGGAGTTTCATAGATGTGACGTAGTGGAGACGCGACCATGACGTGAGACTGTTTTGATAGCAATGGCGGCTCGCATCGAGGAAGCAAGCGTTAACATTGATGCTGCTATTTCTTCCGTGTTGTCCAATCTACCTAATATTGTTTCATTAAAAGAACATCAGAGAACGCCTCTGAAGGCTTTTGTTGGTGGAAACCATGTTTTCGCCCTTCTCTCGACCGGATTTGGCAAGTTTTGTTTTCCGGGGCACGTCCGCGGCGGACGCGGAAGCGCCCCGGAGCGGTTAGCGGTTAGCGCAAACCATATTAGGAGGCCTTTAGTCCTCAACGCGGTCGGCCCGGGATCGACTCCGACCCGCGGCGCTTTGCCGCCTGTCTTCCCCCCTCTTCCTGTCAGCTCACTGTCAATAAAACGCGTGCCACTAGAGCCGCAAACACATAAAAAAAAAGGGTTTTTTTTCCTGCGTCGCTCTCATCAGCGTCACGGGTTGGCTTCGGTGTGAGTGGTTGAAATAGCACGTCGATAAAGATGACAGACAAGTGGCTTATCCAATCAGATGCAAGGATTTTTGATAAGGCCCAGCCTTCAATAAAGGCAATTCCTATGGAGGTGTCCCAGATGTATGTGAGTGGAGCTAGGCGGAGCGAGACATGCATCTGGCTGTTGTCAGGTTAGCGGATTTTACCCCCGTTGGTGCGCTGCGTGCGACGGATAAACAGTGGGGAAAATGCATAACTAAATACTGTAAAGGGCTCCTATGAAGGGAACAGGGGTACTGACAGATCTGAGATGAAGCCCCTGATGTTACAAGTTCTTTAAAATGACCCTTAAAAGTGCGCACCTGAATTAAAGCGCGAGGCAGCACGCCCACCAAAGCGCCACTGATTCTATGTTGTTAAAAACAAAAGAGCATGAAACACAGCTAGTAACTCTCCTATTGACTTTAACTGGCACACGTTGCTACCGATGTGAGGACATTAAACGTAGTGATTCACGTTTTGAATGGTGAACGGTGATAAAAGCACCTGCTCCGAGGGAAAGGATTTGTGGGGAGAGGAGCAAGCGCTGAGGCACAGAAATACGGTGCATGTAGTTAAAAAATGCAGAATAAATAAAAACAAAACTTATAAACAGATCGAGTGGCGTTTTAAACTGCATCTGGTTAGTAGAACTGTGCAGCCATAACTGGTTCTGATTGAACCGGTCATCTGGCAAAATCTGAGCCACTTCCCGAAGCAGTCACGTGGTACATCCGGGCAGCGAGGCTTCGGATGTCATCGTTTTCGGCTCCTCCCCTAAATGAAGCAAGCTTCGATACGCGCTTTACGGAAACGCCCCCTCCATTACTCGACACACGCCTCGAAGCCTCGGCACATCAAGTAACATCACTACTCAGATGCTTATTTGGATTTGGGTTAGGGATTTGACCATGTCTCAAAAAAAACTTACTGACCTTTATTAAGCTCCGCCAATCTTACCATGAACTAACCAGATTCCCTGCCACTGCTCAAGAAAAGCATCCCCACAGCATGATGCAGCCAGTTCTATGTTTCATGGTGAGCTTGACTCCTCCCTCATCCCCCACTTCACTGTTGTGCTTTAGGCACGCCGCAGAGAGTTTTTGTAATGTGGCTAAATGGAGCGAAAGGGGCTTGGAAAGTTTTGCAATGCACCAGTTATATAAGGTAAACCATACTTTGATGTAAAATTGAAATAATTGTGTGCAGTTGTGTGCGGCCATCAGTGTTGTGTTTAACCCCGAGGATTGTTATTTTATTTGATAAAAGAAAAAAAAAAAAAACTGACATGTTTTCCTCGCAGATAAAACGCGAAATTCCTCGTCCGGCCCAGTCAAGCTGCAGACGGGCTGTACCTTTAAACGCTCTCTGTCGCACGGCTCCGCTCTGAACGATGCCGCTCAGTGCGCATGCGCCGGAAGTTGGTTGCCGCAGACAGCAGCAGCAGCAGTGATTCGGCCAGCGCAGGGCGACGGCAGAAAAAATCTGTCCGTTTTACACCATGGCCACCGTCTAAAATGATGCTTTCCCCCGCGGTGAACGGAGGGTAAGTGGCCGCGTCTCCCCCGCGCGTTTGCGGCTCGGTGCCGTGCGGCGTCCCGCTGAACCTGGGCAGAAATACGAGGGGAGGCTGGGAAGGCAACAATGGGACTGTGTATGTTTCAGACTGTCTGGCTAGCTTAGCCCGGAGCCCTGGCAGTCAGCTGGCACTCTGACTGGCAACCTGGAGGTCTGTAGCAATCTGCTGACCCCGTTTTATCCAGGCTTATCTGCTGCGCCCCCCCCCCCCACCCACCCCCAGCACCTGCTTAACTCTCTATGCTGGAGACACGCCGGTTTCTGTAGTTTTTATTTATTTCATCGCCGCTGTTAACTGAGCGAACTGGGTCGGGTTGTTGTGTGTTTTTTTAAGCTAGTTGTATTTACTGATGTGACACCGAGCCGCTCGGGGATTATTCATCTGTCTGCCACAGGATCGTCAGACACATTCGCCGATACGCCGATAGTTTGGTTTATTTTTAACCACTTTTCCCCAGATGTTGTGGGTGTTACGCTAAAAAACGAGCCCCTCGACGTAAAAGTTGAGCTTTGATCTGATGAAATTAGGTCGTTTTCCAGCGGTGCTTTGCTGGCTTGGATCTAAGGGAACTGCAAAAGTCCAGATGCTGAGGCTCAGCGCCGCCTGTGCCGGACGGACGCGGGGACGCGTGCGCCCCGCAAACAGCAGCTCCGCACACGGAGCAAAGTGTTAGCACCTGCAAAGGCAAGTGTTAAAGGTGATAACAAAAGGTTGACGTCACCGGGCTCATCCTGATCCTGCCGCACAACCTCGACCACCGAGGAGGAGGAGGAGAGCAGGAGGAGCAGCAGCAGCAGCTCCAGAGCAGGAGAGCGCTAATGGATCGTGTCTGGAAGGAGGAGGACTATCTCTGATCAAATTTCGGCTATCCTAAGGGCGCACTTAACTAATGGGATCCTATCGATGTCCCCCCTCCTCCTCCTCTCCTCTGAGCCCAGACTTTACACGGAGGAATGTTAATGTTGCCACAGCCTGTCCGCCTTGTCTCCCGGCTATTCTTAAGTCCGCAGGCTGCCTCGCTGCGATCGCCGCGTAATGACGCGGGTTCTCTGGAGGAGCGCACCGCAGTAGAGCAGCGACTCCGCGGCCGCTGATGGGACCGGGGCAAGTTAGCGGCGCCGCTGGGCTCACGGTAAGACGGCGCCGAACGGCGTGTGGGAGATGGACGGCAGACTCCAGCTGTTCGGTCCACCACGCGCGTTGTGGATCAGGCCGAGCAGAGCCGCGCTAACGGGATGCGGGACAAAGAGCGTGTGCGTGCGGGTCAGTGTGCGGACTGGTGAAAACCCAGATGCACCGATCAGACTTTTTCTTGGGCCGATTTTCTGTTGCCTACATTTTCCGTTTTTGTTCTATATATGTGATTTTTGTGAAGCTCAAAAAAAGTGCATAACATGGTTATGGATACAAATGAAGATTAGTGAGAGTTCTTTTTGTTTGATGCCTTGAACGAGTGGCGAACAACGCTCTGCTCTTTCAGCATTTGGCTTGTCCAATGTCAGAACCCATCGCTGGTTGGCCGACTGCTGCGTTTAGCTAAATGGATGTCAGGGTTTTGATTTCCACTCTGCTGTGTAAGCACATTCGGTTCCTGCTCTTTGTTTGTTCACCTACAAAATAAGCAGCTGTCACGTTGCCTTGATCCTGTTGCACTCCAGGTACCTCGGCATGTCGTCCATCTTAACAGCAATGTCAGTGAGAATGTTAAATACCTTTTTGTAACCGAGCCTTCTACAGAACAGATCCAGCACCTCTTCGTCCAGTTTTCTAACCCAGATCCGACCGGACTTAGCTGAAATGATCTGCAAGGAGCTGTTGAGTGGCAAAGCATGTGGCAAATTAAAACCAATCGAGAAGTTTCGAATTAAGTAACAACCTGCAGCCACTCCACTGAAAGCACCAAAACATTACCAACCTTTTTGACATCGACCAGTGATGGCTCCTAATACTGCGACTCTACTGGCAGTTTCGCTTAACTTGCATCAAAACCCCCCAGTCCTAACACAGAAGGAATAGAAAGGAAATCTGTAGTCACGTTTAAAATGCATTTACCCAAAAAACAAAGGTGAGACTGTTTAATTTATGGCAGCGTGGAGGATGGGCTCAGTGATATCCTGTGCTTGCTCAAACAAGAGCCTGATATTACTTGCCCCAAAGTGCAGTTTTGCAATGTAGCTTTCTCCCCCTACATTTTCCAAAGAGCAGATAATTAAATTTCAGACCTTGTTGTTTGGGGAACTCGGGTTTATATAGCAGTTATCAGTACAGAAGGAGCTGTCTTCGCGTTCGGTCGCTATGTTTCTCAGCACAATGAAGATTAATTAGGTCTTAGCAGCGAATTACTGCAAGGCCTCCTCTCATCTGTAAAATGCCGTTCAACTCTAATGATGGCAGCCTGACAAATCACGCACAACTGTCTGCCTAAAGATGTTTGAGATACTGTGTGACGCCGAGGTTAGCGGTCTTTAGGAATACGCAGCTCGGTGTGTGGCTCTGGGCACCGGAGGTGCGACTTTCTCAGTGTGCTCTCACGACGCTCTGCCCGAGTCTGGAAATGACGTCTGCGTTTTCCCTTAGTCATGAAAGCCAGGCAATCAGTCTGAGTGTCAGGAGCACCTGGTTGGCTTGTTCGTGTCACGCTGGTCAGCAATGCAGAAAATTACTGCGTTCCAGCAAATGGAAATACCACTTGAATGCATGTGTTAATTAGATCTCTGCGTGGCTTTTCAGAGTGCCTCTCCTCCTCTGCCCGTGAGTCATGTGCTAACTCTTTGACCTGTCACTGCAAATCTAGAGTCTCCGCTGAGGGCAAACGAACAGAAAAGCAAGCTTGCCTTGTTTTTGTTGTTTTTTTGTCTCCCTAGCAAGACACTGATAAGTATATTTAAACATATTGATTTACACTGGGGTTTAGGAGGATGGTTTCCTAAATAAACGTTGGCGTGGCACTGTGACTGCTGATCCTTCTCAGTTTGCTTATGGGTGATGTTAAAGTGTTGCCGAAAGACAAACATGCACACCAGGATAGGTTGGGGAGCAGAGTAGACTATAAATGTAATGCACACGTGCATAGTCAAACATACCATAGTTGCTACACTACCTTTAAAAGGTATTCATGATCCCTTTACAATTTTGTATGGTAAAACCCCCAAGCATCGCTGTATTTTACTGGGACTGATGTGTTAGACCACCTTAGAGTAGCATATACCTGTGAAGTGGAAGACCATTGGTGTATATATATATATAGTCTCTAACCTTTTTTTTGCAAGCTAATCGTTAAATAAGCTCCCAAACAGGTCAGGGAGGACGCTGTGGAGAAGGTTAGAGCGTTGGGTTGGAAAACAATCTCTCCAAGCTCTGGAGGAGCCACAGAGACGCACAGCTCAGGTGGAAAAATCTCTAAACAGATCAAGCATTAGTGATGCACTCCCCATTCCGCTCTTTGTAGAAGAGCGACAGGAACAGGGTTTGCCAGAAGGCATGTGGCAGACAGAGCAAACATGCCGGAGAAGGTGGTCTGGTCAGAAGGGACCAATATTAATCTTCTAGCCATCATGCAGACTGCTATATGCCGTGGAAAATAGCCGTTCACCACCGTGGAAGCAGCGCTGTGCTCTTCTTTAGCAGGGATAGTGTTGACTGGAAGATGGATGGAGCTAAATACGGGATAATCCCGAAAGAAAACCTGTTAGAGGCTCCAAAATCCTTTAGGCTGGGGTGGAGGTTTGCCTTCCAGCAGGACAACAGCCCTGAGCATAAAGTTATAGTTCAAACCTGAATCCAATCTGTAGTCTGTAGTGGAATTGAAAATTGCTCTTCATCCAGTCTGAATGAGTGCAAAGAAAGGAAGAAATAGTGTCTAGATGTGCAAACCTGGTAGAAACTCATCCAAAATACTTGCAGCTTTGATTGCTAGTGATTTTAACAAGTATTATGTTCGAGGGATTGAATATAAAAGGATGCCACACTTTCCAGATGATAAGAGGTAGAGAACCATGTCCTTTCCCCTTCACTTTATAATGAGCAGCAATGTTGTGTTGGTCTATCACTTGAAATCTGATTAAAATACATTAAAGCTTGTCGTGAAGGGGTCAAAACGTCAAACAGTCCAAGGGGTGGAAATACTTTTGCAAGGCACTGTATATAAATGCTGTTCTTGGAGGCAGACTGTTCTTTGTGTTTAAAGGGATGAAATACATTTTTCTGCGCACCCTGTTGTGACGCCTGGATGTTTTGTGTTGTTTCGGACAGCAGCGAAAAGAGGATAACATCAAAGCTCTGCTTTATTTCTCCGAGACTTCAGAGCGGTCCATGAATAACAGATCAGAAGGTACAAAGAATGAACCAGAGAAATCGAGCAGCGTTTCATGTTTTCAGCTGTTGTTGGAAATCACAGGGGGCTCATTAAAACACATTGATTAGTAACAGTTCGGGCTCTGTGATTGTTGACTGTGAAATCGCTCGCTAACCAACGTGGTTTCTCTCTCTTTTTTTTTTTTTTTTTTTTTTTTTTAGATGTGATGATGTTCCGAGCTGAAATAAGCCACTTGGCTGGCGCTCATTTTGGGTTATTCAAAGCCAGTGATTTGGTGTAGCGTTTTAGTGGCGGTACTTGAATTGGAAATGTGGAACCGCATGCCCTCCCAGATGAAATGCGTTTGATTCTCCCGTATTCCAGCAGTAACCCATGCATGCCAAATCTCTCCCAGGTGCCTGTGTACTTGATGTGCATAGCAGGTTTTCACTTCCCTCACCTAGTCATTTCAGAGTAGCAGCATTTTTTTTTTTGGGATATTATCCATTTAGCAAATGAGGCAGCCCCCTGCTCTGAGGCAGGAGGGCAGAGATTTTATCTGGTATCTGCCAGCCAGCTCCACCTTTCAGCCCTCTAGTCAGCAGCAGAGCTGTCTGCCCATCCTCACCCACTCAGCCACCCACCAGCAGGAGAGCCTCTCTCCGAGGCTGCCCTGTGACTCCTCTGCTGTGCGAGCTTGGGGTCAGAACCAGAGCAGATGTTTGGTAGAGTTAGTGGACAATTTCAGGTCACGCGTCAGAGGCGATACCTGGAACCAGGATGCTTTTTAGATCGGGTGTTTACGACAGGAGGACACCTCGGGGAGAAGTGACCGTCCTGCGTGACTGCATGCACTCCTCTAGTGTCACCTGATTTGGTTCATTTTAACTGCAACACCCGCAGGGGACTTGGAGATGTAGTTCATGGCTTTGTTGGCCATGTTTTTGGGATTGGTTTGCGCATAGACCTGCCTGCTAGCGGGCCAGTTTGGACACAATGGCCCCGCTCTCGCTGGCTAGTGTGTGCATTATGCAGACCTGTGGCTTTAAGCCATGGAATGACATTACAAACACTTGGACCAAGGGGATTTCTGAAATTGTTATGTCTTCTGCTCGAGGGCAATCACGTAGGAATCTTAAGCCGCCCGGTAACAGCAGCCAGGGCAGCAGGATCAACAAGGCTCGGTCTGGGATGGTGTCTGTGTGATGAGGCGAGTCAGAGACGCTGCAGATGACTGCGCTGTTTATCCGCCTCCATCTCTCAGGAACAGCAGAGGAGCAGGGCAGATACTGTTATCTTCTCATGGCACGAGATAAGGTCGTCTCAATCGGATCACTGACCCCACGCTGACGCTCCCCGTCCGCAGTAGCATGCGGTTTGTGGCAAGAGGTTGCTAGGCAAGTCCTACATCAGTCTTAAGTAATCCCCAATAGATTCCATTAGCATGTCGGCGGCTATGCTGCACTTTTCCAACGTGGATGCCAGCTGTACATATCAGGACGTCATTAGCTACCGACAGAGAGGCTCAGAGTCTGACCCGAGCCGTGGGGTCAGCAGGGATCTCGCAACAAAGCGCCAGCAAAGCCGTGGGGAATGTCAGGGGAAGGGAGGTGAGGAAAGTGAGCTCGGAGTGTTCCAGTCGGCGAGACGTTAAATAAGGCTGAGTTATGAGAGGATTAGAGATGGAGAAGATTTAAAATGCTGCTGGCTAATTGGGCTTTATTTTATTATTTTCAAAGGCTTTGTTGGAGTCTAAATTGGCCAAGTGTTTCAGCTCTGTCTCTGAAGTGTGACGATGTGGGACAAGATTTACAATCTAAGTAAGGGGAGATTATGTTTGTGCCACAGGGTTACAGTTTAAGGGATAGTTTGAAGTGAGATTCTGTGAAGTTATCTGTTATACGTAGTTCCCTTAGCTTTAGCAGTGGCCAGAAGAAATCCTCTCACTAGCTAAGAGCCAGTCAGATGGGTTTGGGGTGTTAGTTTAAACGACACAAGAGAGTGTTAAATTTGTTGCCGTTTCCTCAGCTGAGTAACGACGAATTACTGTCTGATCAGCTGATCTTCAGTCTGCTGTCAGGTTACCAGGATCAACTTGACCAAGTTATGCTTTGCAAACCTTTGACCATTGCTCCTGGTTTCTGTTAAGGTCCCAGAGTGACTAATGTTTCAGGCCGTATGCAGGGATGGGCAGTATTTCTAATACAAGTATTTGAAATACATATTTCAAATACAAAATACTATTTTGTAATTTGTATTTTATTGAGATGATGACAATGCCTTTGTATTTTGTATAAAAATACTTCAGTGTTGTGTATTTTTGTATTTTCAAAATACTGTAAAATACTTTCTGTGAGAGACAGTCTGTGAGGACATCTAACTATCTATAAAACATGAAATAGTGTCTGTGGCACCTTTGCAGTCAAGTCCCTGTGATACCACTCTTGGCCACTAGGGAATTTTGGCACTGTTTCACACTTGCCATGGGCACATTGCTCCATCAACACAAAATGCACGGTGCTGCATATTAGATTGAGTCAGGTATCTTCTACTTGGTGCTTTGTCCGGACCAGTAAAGGAAGTTGTTTCAAAGCAAGGTGAGCAACCAAATTGACCTAGTTTATTTCAGTAACTAATTTATTCTCAACCATGAATCACTCTTTTTATTGCATGTTCCTGTTCAGTGTAAGTTCAGTGTTCGTAAGGCTAGGCTATTTAACTTTTGAAAAGCCTATAGCCTACATAGGACTTTTGTATCTCATTATCAATATGTGTGCTGCTGCAGCACCACAGGTGACCTTCTCCGTCACTTGTAGTATGCTAGTTTTGGCTCATACTAGTGTTGGCCGTTTGAATTAACTTTTTCTTAGAAATGTACCTAAATAATGTTCTACTGTTGACTGTATGCAGCCTACACAATATCAGTCTTGGGAGTAATGCAGTAAAAAAGTAATTTAATTAGGCTACAGTAATGTATTGCTTTTTGCAGTAATGCAGTAATGCAGCATTACCAATACAATTACAGTAATATTTTACTCGGTACAATTCTCAGTAACTGAACTTACTTTGCTTTTTAATCCAAAATTGAGAAATGCTTAATTGGCACCAGAGAAGATTATCCAAGAATTAAAAAAAGTCATCTATGCTGGTCCTGGAATTTGATTGCCCTGTTTAGATGACTGTAGAAAGGGAATTTGAGTTATCTCTGCCATTCATGCAACAGATCTAACATGCTTAGGCTATACTCATTTCAAGCAGTGAGAATAACAAAAATGTGCTTTTACGGATAAAGATCTTAGCAATTACTCACAAACTATTTGCATTAAGTCTACACAACTGTAAGTGGAAGAAAAGGCAACCAGCAATGATGAGAACTATTTAAAGTCAACATACAATTTCACTATGCTATATTTTACTAGATTAAGTTGTGAGTGACCTTTGGCCTTTGGGGCCTACATTGTCCCATGAGCCATAACTGCAACCATTATATTGTTCTTGTGTTAGCCTTAAGCCTAGCTCAGTCATTATGCCATACCACATCACCTCCTGCTGTGTAATGAGCTGCATTTCCTGTTATTTTGGTGAAAGTAATGTAAACGTAGTGTAATGCCTTACAATTCAAAGACAGTAATATTGTAGCAAATTATGGTTGAATCTGGGCGAGTAGAGTGCAGAACATGAGAACTAGAGCACTTCTTTTGATCCACAGTTTAGACAAGGTAAGGTTACACAGCACAAGGTTTACAAGTTGAGTTCACAAGCTTAGATCGCAACACTTGAGTTTGCAATTTGCCTTTCTTTTTTTATGTTGTACAGTATTAATGTAACAACCAGATTTTTTATTTTTTACTTTTTTTGGTATTTACATTGATCAAGGTTGTGCACTGTGGTAGTTATGGTGTTAAATCACTTAAAATGTTAAAATGCTTACCGGTTTAAATGTCTAAATAAATCATCCATTTTAGTCCGTGGGCCAGAATCTGTAGCACGTCTCCTTAAGAAGTTTCGTATGAACTGTCAGGGGGCAACTTTCTTGCACTTGGATCAGTTGCTACACATAGCAGTGATCTCAAAACACCAATGTTCCCACGATTTCGCTTGCACATTAATAAGTTATAGCCGATAAAAAATATAAATTTTGCGTTCCGGTCCAAGAGGTCACATGATTCGAGTTTAGCTGCTTAGCCAATCAGATCGCTGTATTGTCAGCTGTGCGAGTTCAACCAGTTCATCATGGCTATGCCCGTAAGGTGTTGTTTGCATCTGTTTCCAGACGAAGAAAGCCCAATAATAGCATTTTCTGTAGTTCTGTAGTGTACCAGTTGGGAGAGATCTTGATGGCGAGGAAAAATAAATAGCCCAGTCCATCCATCCATCCATCCAGCCACCCACCCACAGTGATATCACAGTAAATTGGGCAAAAGTCTGGGCTATTTCTGCCCTGCGATGGACTGGCGACCCGTCCAGTTTATACCCCGTGCCTCGCCCATTTACAGCTGGAGATCGGCACCAGCACCTCGCGAACCCAGCGGGGATAAACGTGTTAGAAAATGGATGGATGGATGGATGGATGGATGGATGGATGGATGGATGGATGGATGGACTGGGCTATTTCTTTTTCCTCGCCATCAAGATCTCTGCCAACTGGCACCAGAAAATGCTATTGTTGGGCTTTCTTCGTCTGGAAACAGATGCAAACAACACCTTACAGACGCAGCCATGATGAACTGGTTGAACTTGCACAGCTGACAATACAGCGATCTGATTGGCTGAGCAGCAAAACTCGAATCACGTGACCTCTTGGACCGGAGCGCTACAGTTTACATTTTTTTTATCGGCTTAAACTTATTAATGGGCTAGTGAAAACGTGGGAACATTGGTGTTTTGAGATCACTGCTATGTGTAGCAACTTATCCAAGTGAAAGAAAGTTGCTCCCTGACAGTTCATACGAAAAGTCATCCTACAGATTCTGGCCCATGGCCTATTTGGATTGTTTGTCTTTGAGTTATTGTCACTGATTCATAGCAGGCAATCTATTCCACCAATAGAGTAAATACGTATACTTAAGGAATGGCTTCTTGAGTTACTGAACATTTCTCAGGGCAGAGGTCTATATTGGGGTGTCTAACATGAGGGGTCAGCATATGTTTTTCCAGATAGTGTACAAGGGAAGGGATAGAAGAAAAAGGCGCTTAGAATTAATTATTTTGTAGTATTTTGAAAATACAAAAATACAGTATTTTATTTTGATACATTTTTTGCCTGCTGTATTTTGTAGTTTATTTTGATACATTTTTAAAGGGGAAGTCCGGTCAACAAGGAAAAATCAGGGTATCATTAGCTATAACTAAAACTAATACATTTGTGGTTATTTAATGAACTTATCTTTAATCAATAAGAAAATAAAAACATAAATTGTCGTCTGAATCACTGTGTATGGGGGCTGACATGACTGCCCAAATATGGGCAGTAAGGGGCGTTTGACATCACATCCTGCGACGTGGAAGAGCGGAAGCGGCGACAGCATTTCTCTCCGCTTTCCATGCAAAGTCAATAGGAGCCGTTCTACACAGCTGCGATCATCAATAATTATTTCAGATTTCCAGAGGACTTCACCGCTGATATTCCCAAGAGCTATTGCTGAAGCAACAATGCCCACGTGCATGGCCATCGGATGTTCCAACACAACTGGTAAAAGTGGAAAAAACAGCTTATTTCAACACAGTCACTTCAGCGATCTCTCCTCCGCTGTGTGTGTGTGTGTGTGTGTGTGTGTGTGTGTGTGTGTGTGTGTGTGTGTGTGTGTGTGTGTGTGTGTGTGTGTGTGTGTGTGTGTGTGTGTGTGTGTGTGTGTGTGCGCGCTCAGCTGCAGCGCCGGTGCAAAGCCGTGCTCAGCCCAGCATGTGCTGGAATGCTCTTATATTTTAATACTTATACTATAATAATCAGCTAACTTAAGTCACTTCAGCGATCTCTCCTCCGCTGTGTGTCTGTGTGTGTGTGCGCGCGCTCTGCTGCAAATTGAAACTGAAACCCCGTCTGTTAGATGCAAAGCCGTGCTGCGCGGAGCGCGCGCACACACACACACACACGCGTGTATAGATATATACTGTAGGACCCGACTGAGTTTGATCTTGGAAAATAGTGCGCCGTGACAAACAGAGCGTTGAAACTTGCTCAACAGCGGGTCCGCCGAGTGACGTCAAAAAATGGGAGGTGACAGTACTATTCTTGACCAAGATGGATTCCTCCACATAAACATGATTAAATGAGAATTATTATTAATTAAAAAAACTTATAATTTTTTGCACAGTATGTAGTAGTTTTATATTTAAAGTACTTTCAGCAGTTTGAATTCTGATTTTGACCGGACTTCTCCTTTAAGGTGGGTATTTTGTATTTTATTTGGAAATACATTTTGATGTATTTGTGCCCATCCTTGGCCGTATGGAGCATAGAGCAACGCAGCTGCTCCGTCACCTGTTGCTGCACACTGCACGTAAGCTGGCTGAAAGGATCCTACATTTTTCTCAGATGTACAAAAAAGACTGATTTAGTGATTTTGAAATGTCCTCAGACATAAAATAAAAGGGTTAAAGAGCAGGATGGCAAAAATGTTTGCACTTAAAGCGACAAACCTTTGAGCTGTTTATACAGGCGGGTCCAAACTTCTTCCTATCCATGGCAAATTTAGGCTTAGAGTACTCTTTTAATTTTACAAACATGTTTCTTCTGTCTGGAAGTAACGTTAATGTTCTGCAGCGGCCCAGACTGGAACCGTTAAAGATTGGAGTAAAGCTCATCGTCAAAATACTCGCAGAAACTTTGAGAAGGGTTTGATTGCAGTAATGCCAATAAAGATTTTTTTCATTGATTATTGAAGTAATGTTTAACAAGCCGTTTTAATAAAGTTGAAATAAAACCAGATCTTTCTTTATCTTTTGATAAACAATTGTCCCATTTCCTGTCTGTCACGGACATCTTGGTTGAATAAGAAGGATTTTAAAACTAAATCTACCAGGAGTTTTGGTTAAATTCCAGCTTAACAGTGTGCATCAAACTAATAGGGGTGCAATGGAGATGCTCAGTTTTGGGTTTACAGGCTTTTAACAATAATTTTGCTGAAACTAAGAATCTACACAAATGGGGAAAAGGTTTTCCAAATCACAAACAGGTCTAGCCAGTGTGGAGAATTCTTATAATTATAATATCTTATAATTTTTTCTTAGACGGATACAGCAACTAGAAACTACTTTGCTACACAGACTGCCACGAGAAATATTGTTCGCTATCACTTGCCATTGAAGTAAATATACTTAATAGTAACATTATTATGGCAATAAAAACCAATGTGTCATTATTTTTAGCTGTAGAGAGAATAATGACTGCTTTCCTTGTTCAAATAAAAGCAGATGGATCATGTTTAACATTTGTGTTGAAAATCTTTTTGTGATACCATGAATGCTACGAAACTGTGATCTTTTTTTTGTCAAGGTTATTGTCTCGTTACGATCTGAACCCTCTCCCATGCCTACTCTGCTGGGATGATTTCCAAGTAACCACAAGGCTTATAAAAAACAGGAATGCTTTGATGAAATGTTTGATGCTGTTGCTCAAGCCAACCACAAAATTCAGCTCAATCCAGTTTGTTTTTTGAGCTCTGATTTACAACAAATTTCATCTCAAGGCATTTTAAGATAAACAGATTCAATTGATATGCACAAACATGTAATCAAATTAGTCTAATCATGTGGATAGATTCAAATTTAATGACATTCTTTTATCCTACAACATTGGATGGTTAGGTCATTAACTTTGCAGGAATCTCTCATCTCAAGCACATGCTGACAATGGAAAGGAACATCCTGATTTTAACAGGAAAATACTAAACAGCCTCAACCGATGTAGCTTTAGTATCATGACACAGGGTTTTTCTCACCTGAGAAAACGGCTACATGTGGACTAATCCTGTCTTCCTCCTCTCTGAGGATTTATCCTCGTTTCTTTAAACTCTCTTCAATCTAAAATCTCACTACAAGTAAGGGAACAATGATAATAATGATAACTTCACAGAACCTGGCTCCAGAAAATATCAACTATCCCTAAGAGACTGTCCCCTTACTCTAAGCCGAGGTGGTTCAACTAGGATTTCATTTTTTCTGCCTAACCAGTAGCCGGATGTGTACTGTCCAGCATACAGCGACCCAAAAGATGGGGATGCTATGATGTAGATTTCATTTCCCCAATATGACAAAGATTTCCCCTCCTCAGGAGGGCGGACAGAGCAGTTGGAGCTCCCAAGATGCCACCTTGTGTGTGAGGATCTGTCCTGGGCAGGAAGGAAGGCGCAGCTAAGGAGAGTGGTCAGGCCAAGGCACTTGGCCACGACCCTCCTCATTTTATCTTGGGCTCCTCCACTTCTCCAGGCCTCAGTGTATGTGTGTGCTTTTTTTTTTTTTTTCCCATGCGTGCACTGTACTGGAGAGCCAGCTCTGCTCAGAATGGGTCTCTTTATAACCTTCTAACCCTCTGGTGCTGTTTGCAGCCATTGTTGGCCGCTGTGAATGGTATCTCCGTGCCTTGAAAAGTAACCAGATGACATTCTTCCTGTTGTTCAAAAGGGCCCGGGGTTCTGTTGTGAAAAGCGGCTGAAAGGATAGACCAGGACTGTGACCTTCAGAGGGCTAATCTCTGGCATGTCATTCAGTGCCTGTTGGAGGCAAATGCAGGCCTCGCTCTCTGATAGCGACGTACCAATTCAAACAAGGCAGAAATTCTTCAGAGGTTTTCAGCTGTCGGACCCGGGGGGGTGGGGACAACGTTCACTGTAGTTTTTATTTTTATTAAACTTCCTGAGGAACCAGAGGGTGTTCTTTAGCAGCTGAACGGAATCGTTATTCCAGACAGGCAGTGTGTCTGACTCCCACATTGTCCAAACAACCTCCCCAGCCTGTGACTGAGCCCTGTGTGCACAGACCGGTGGCATCAGCAAGCCCCTCTGTACTGCGAGCTGAAATACCGCCGGTGCTGTGAAAGCAGCGGGGATAAAATGCACTCGGGGAGACAGTAAACATCGCTGCAGCTTTCAAACTAGCTTACGTTGTTTATGTCTCTTCCACCCTGGTGTATTTGCTGTCTTCAGCTGGCTCCCTTTTCCTGGAATGTGCAGAGATGCAGTTGCCGCTCTGCAGGGGGATGCTGGCTGTAATCACACTGCATAGTTAAGCCATGCAGTTTGACTCAACTGAGGGACAATTAGGCGGAAGTCATCATGTTTCTTTGCAAAAGGCTTTTATGCATTGATATCATTTTAATAGAATAATAATAACAATAATAATAATAATAATTATTATTATTATTATTATTATTATTATGGATAATAATATCAATTTCCGTAGTAATGGAGGTTCTGATCAAGGCATTTCTAAACAGTGATGTTAGTAGACAGTGATTTTATTTATTTTATTCTCAGCTGCACTCCTAGCTAGCCGTCCGGCCGAGCCGTGTGCAGCCAGTCTTCAAGAATCACAGTCTATAGTCGTGTCGCCGCCTGATTGGCTAAGTTATAGCAAAAAAGCTATGTAGTAACCATGCAGATGATGTTGCAAAATGCATCAAATGGCAGCTGAAACACCTGTCAATAAAGATTATGATGTTCAAATGAAAGCATTGAATTCATGAAGCCAGAGAACAACTTATTTTGGGAGATTTTTTGTCCGCTTACCATTGCAGGAACCACGCTGAAACATAGAAGACGAATTGTAAACGCGCTAACATTAGTCTAGCTAACTTCGGCTAGCCTGCTCAGAAGTATCTTTAGAAAAGAAATGTAAAGCTGTGCTTTCAGGATATTATTTCTGTAGCATTACTGATTGAGTTCAGCTTGGGTTTTCCGTTCGGGACAAAATGTTGCTGCTCCGTTAAAGCTACAGCTTTCAAGCTAATGCATGATTTTATGAACAAACTAATGAAGCACTGGGACGGTGATTTTTGTTTTGGCAAATCCTTAAACCTGCATGACCTGGATTGTTTTTAGGGACTCTACTCTTTAAACCACACTAACGCTGTGGTTTATAAAAGAGAGGCATTTTTAAACAGGCTTTTTCACTGTTTCTAATCATTAAGGCTTGTTTGTGCAGGAGGTACATTGTTTTATCTGTTTGCATTTGCCTGTTTTCTACCTGCTTTTTAAATCTTTAGATAGCATCCTTTGCTTTTCTGATGATGCTGGACAGTTGTAGCCTCTACATAATCCACTGTAGCTTTTAAGTTGTTAAATTTGACATTACAACTCTGACTTTCCCTAGACCAGGTGCTTGTAGTCTACACTGAGAACTATTCATGTGTTGAAGAGGATTTGCTTTTCAGCAAAAACAGAATTTCCTGGCATGTAGGTGTCTTTGTGTGTGTTTTTTCCCCAAATGATCTCTGAGAACAGGTCTGAAAACAGTGTTTTTTTCCCCTCTCTCTCCAGGCCTGCTGTGTTAGAGCTCTGCCACCTGTATGGGGTTAAGATGGGGGTCATTTGTCTTTGAGGGCTGTGTTGTTCGGGGGGCCTCTTTTTCAGGAGCAGGTACTGCCGTGGATTGACGTGGAGAAGAAAAGCCGTCGTGTTTCGAGGGCCTCTTTTCGTCGGGCATCTTTCAGCGCTGAGTGATTGGCATATCTCTTGCCATTTCCTGCTTTTGTTTGCAGCCATTGAGTTTCGAGAGCAAATAATGACATTGACCATTATGTGCGATGCGCTTGCGGGCTGTGTTCATGCGCACGCATTAAGGAAAAAGAAAATGGTGAGGTTGTTGACAAAGGAGGAGCTGGATTAGAAAGGGAAAATGTCAACTTTTATCTTGCTGGTGCACATCCATTTTACATTAGATGGAGATTGTCCCCTGAAGTAGCGTGCCATCTGCAAAATACGACTGAGATGGTGGAGAAGACGCGAAGCAGGAAGGCTGGGCTCCAACATGAAAGGCATACTCCAAAAGTATTTGTAGAGAGAGTCCTGAGGGAGGTGGCGTTGATCTATGGATTCGTCGTCTCGAGGTTTCGTGGCGAGGATCTGCTTGCACTGCGCGTCCACTGTCTGTAATTAATAGCCAGTAGCCTTCTCACACCACTAAGAGACCAGGTGCTGCTTGGATCCGATCGGGCGCTAAGACGGCGGTGGCGAGTTTCGCTCTACTTGGGACGGAGCTCGCAGATGTCACGGACGTCTCCCTTACCGCACACAAACCCCGGCAACTGTGTACGTGTAAACACACCCTCGCGGACTCAAAACAAAGCGATGAATTTTAATGATGCGGAGCTGATGGATTGCTTGTTGGTGGAGGATGTGGTTCATTTAGTCCACTTTGCGTCAAGCACCATTGTATTCACGTCCTGTGCTGTTTAGCAGGGCTCGCTGCCCTGACAGATTGCCATCCCGATGGGGAGATTTACCCTGCCGGCACAGCCAATGGCAGTGACACCATCATTAGGCTTTGATCAGCTGCAGTCTGCAAGGGAAGAAGAGAGTGTAATATTCTTGATCTAATTACTAGGAGACATTTCAGGCAGTGTAATGTGTGATTTAACCTCTTGTCAGAGGCTATAAAAGGAAGCTGGGTTAATCTTCCTGACAACTTCTTTTCCACTCAAGGGACGGTGTCTTTAAATTTTCCTTTTTCCCATGAACCTAGCGAAAAAGCAGCATGGCGATGCTCTGTGTTAACGCGGTGCAGGCTTTATACTTGAAATCTCCTCCAGGAAGAGCTCTGTGACCTTTTGAAAGTTTGCAACAGCTGGTTCGCAGAAATGCTTGTACTGTGTGCGTTTTGACAATTGCAGATGGAACACACACACAAAAAAAAAGCTGTCCTTTTGACTTCGGCGTTCTTCCTCCAAAAGGATTGTTTGGCTGCCCCTTTTGTTTCTTTCCATCTCGCTCGCTCGCTCGCCATCGCCACCCACACACTGCACCGCGACGAGTGCAGGGGACTTGATTCAACAAATAGATTGTAAGTGGCATCGAGGGGTTTGGGTTAATCAGTCAAACATAGTTAAACAATTCTTTAGACATGAAGGGATTAGTCCTGCTTCCGTTGAGCTCATCATAGCTCATTCTCCCCAGAGCTGGCCAGGCTTTTAGGGCCAGGGGCCACGGCCTCTCCGGCTCTGAGGAGAACCACACACGCACCCCTTAGCATGCTTCATTGCTTCTGAATGGTCCACCACTTTCCTTTCCCTTTTGTTATAGTGTACAATTGGAATGATGGATTAACAAATTAAATGCAGACCTTTCTATTCATGGCCCTTCCCGCTCAAAGTCTCATTCACTGGATCTATCACAAGCCTACTTTCAAACAGTAGCCATGTTCACTGTAGAGGGTCTTTTTACCCTTGCACAGATTCGGAGCCAAAATGAAGCGGCTCGATGACTCTTTCCCAAACAGAAAGGCTCTCTGCATCTTGTTTTAATAGGGTGACTTCCTGCACATTTTCTCCCCATCCATCTTTAACGGGGTGGATGCTGTGATGGTGGTGGTGATGTGTTGGCAAAGTGCACAGCTGCCACCAGCCTGAGCCTGCTCTGCTGCGGTCTTATCCACATTTCTACATGCTCAATATTGACCCTATTGTCCTTGAGATAAGAATTTCATTTCTGGAAAATGTTTTCTTTTGCCAGGTTTCGTTTATTGATTAGTTGTAGCCTAACTGTGCACTGAAAGATTAATCCTATTTTTGCATCAATTTGAAATGTTTTGACATGTAACAAGCAGCTAGACCTACTTAATTCTTGAAACGTACATTAAAATCCACTCGTAACTGGAGTCGACTTATTTATTTTTTTATTTTTCGGATCGGTCCAGACTGGTGACCGGACTGTTGGAAACTCAAACATTTGGTCTTTTTCCAATTAGTGATTATCTAAGCATTGTTAGGATACCATCGCAACACCACTCTGTGGGGGTGGATGCTGTTACTGAGTGAAGACACTTCAAATGGTCTAATTTTAAGGATTAGTAAACTGTTTAAAAGGAAATCAGACAAGGTACAGAGACGTAATAAGATTTTTTAAAATAGCTATTGATAAATGTCTGTGGTTTAGGGTGCAATGGCGTAAGAGAGAACAAAGTTGCTCAGTGTTATCCTTTTGTGCTTTTATTTCTTGTCATTTATGCATCATTTTGGACTTGGACATGTTGACAGCCTTTTGGAAATCAGAGTAAATGTAAGGGTCCGCATTGCCTTGGATGGTCTTCATCATTTGGTGGGGCCCGTTTTCATTGGTTCGCAAGCCTTTGTTTATACATAAAATGCCATGAAAAATGATCTGCGGAGTCTCGTCTCTCCACCCTCTAGGTGGCGATAATGTCCTGTAATATGCGTTGACGCCCATTGTTTCTGAACTCCAAAGAAGACATGTAAAGTCGTTTACAGCCTAAGAAACTGATGGATGGTGACCCGTTAAGAATCAACATTCAAATCATTACATTGCCAAAAATACAAAGATTGTAAGCTCTTGGGACTGTCATGTGACATCTACACTGAAAATCGCAGAGCTAATCCTCTCACAGGTCTGGCGCTGCACTGTGATGAGCGAGGATCCTTCCCTCCATGCTTGTGCAGCAAAGATCCTTCTACCATGCAACACTACCTATCTTGACTTGTTTTTTCTACGGTAACTCCAGAAAGGAGGAATAAACATGCTCAGTTCTCCCATTAATTCCTCAAGAATCAGGTTTCTGACATCAGTGTTGCACCTAAAGTTGTATTGAATTCTGATTAAGTGTTTTACAAAACACAATATCAGGTAATAGACTTGCAGCATTCACTCCTCCTAGATAGGGGGACAGTTGCTTGTATAGTTTGCAGCAATCCCTCATACCGAGCATGCATGTAGCGACAGTGGAGTGGAAAACTCCTCTTAAGCTACATCGCTTGGGTTTTTAAACATTAAACATTTTTTATATGAAAACTGCAACAGAGACCCCTAATTGGCTGTTACTGATTCCTCTGATTATGCCAGCCTTATGATTTATGCTAGAATAAGTGACTTACTGAGAAAAATCTCTCGGCTTGAGCCACAGCTCGACATAAACGCGGACCAGTTGAAAGGCGCTGCTCTAGGAGACAGCGGTTTCAGTGAATTTTGAGCCTAACTGCATGTTTTGTTCTCAGAAGACGGATTTTATTTCCTACATAGTCAGCTTCCTGATTAGATAACATTTTCCTTCAAGCCAGTACCTTGAAGTTTAATTTTCCAAATTGGGTTTTGAAGTGCAGTCGTTGTTTTTTCTTCTTCTTTTCTTTCTGTTTACGAATGAGATGAAAACCCAGTCTCTCTATCTCTCTCTCTCTCTCTCTCTCTCTCTCTCTCTACCCCAACAGTCCTTCAGTGCACTCGGAGTGAGGAGTGGATTGCTGCGCTCAGTTGAGACCCCAATTAGCAGGACTAGCAGGCTTGCTGAAGGTCACTCCCAGAGCTTTGGTGTTAGAAAAGAGGAGGGCTGGGCTGGTCAGGCGCGCTTCTTACAGTGAGGAGGCCGAGGCCCTCAGCTGGACCCTGGAGTTCTCACACAATACCTGCACTTTCTCAGCCTCAGCAGCTGCCCGCATAGTTGTAGGTTTATTTTTTTGTGTGCATTGCACAGCACTTGCAAAAAGTGGCTGAGGATTTTGTTAAAGGTCAAGTGTTCTCTGCAGACTGTCATAGTATACTGTGACCATATCTGCGGGATCCATTTATCATTAGCTCCAAAGTCCCCTACTTCATCAGCCCGTGTCTGGTGTCGGCTATCACAGCCTGATTGATGGCTCTGTCCTTATTGCAGGGAACTGGGGTCGATAGCAAAAATTTGCTGCTGGGTGCATTAATGCTGTGTTCAATGGCGTAGACCTTTGAGCGAGCCTCATCAGTCTTGAATCATTGGACAGCCACCGGAGATCTGTATAAACAGCTATGAAGCAAGAACGAAACGGAGAGAAATCAAAGGGGAAAAAACATTATTCATCAGCTGGGTTAACTCTATTATTTGTATGACCGTGTCTCAGTGGTGCGGGCCAGAGACTGATATTGACAGCTTAATGAGTTTAAAAATTCATCAGCGTCTGCACACTAGATAAATCATATTATGTCTGCTCATTGTAACCACCGTTGCAGAAATCAAATACAACCTAATTGTGCTTGATCAATAGAGACATTCAGTAAAATACAGTTTCTAAAGATGGTTATAAATGTAGAAAAAAACTTTATCATAGACTGATATTTGAATCGTAAACAGTATATATATGTATTGTATTTATGTACATATCAGCAGATGAATGAACTAACTGGGGGTTTAAAGTGTGTGTGTGTGTGTGTGTGTAGAGGGGGGTTGTATTCTATGGCAAAATAGACAAAATGTAGTCTTTTGATAAGTTTATTCACATCGTTCTTGACTGTCATAAAGATGTGTAACTAAATAGCCAAAAAACAGCAATTTAATATGAAAATAATGTAAACAATATATAACATTTGTCTCAGAATGAACCCAGATACTTTATATTTTGTTCTTGACCTCATTTATGTGAACATATGCACCACTAGTCAAAAGTTTGGACTCTCCTTGAATGGTCTGTCTTTATTTTTATTACTATCTTTGGGAACTTCTTCAAGGCAGTCGGAGAACCATTTCAGGTGACAAACCTTACGAAGCTCGTTGAGAGAAGGCCAAGAGTAACCAAAGCAGTGGGTGGGTGGGTGGGGGGGGGGGGGGATTAGTATAACCTAAAATAATCAAAAGGCTTTCAGGTAATTCACAATTTTGTGTTTGATACACAATTCTATATACTTTTGATTCATAGCTTTGATGTTTTCACTATGTCTCTGCAATGTAGTCACAAAAATAAGGAAAAGCTGTTGAATGAAAAAGGTACGTCCAAACTTTCGACTACCTGTCAAAAGTTTGGACTTTAAGCCTATATAAATGGTAAAGAGGAGGAAGGAAGACACTCAGGCAGCAGATTTAATTCATTTTGGTTCCGTCATTCCTTTTTTAAATTCTTGATGAGCACCAAAAATTTCAAGCTGAAGGAGCATTACTATTATTAAGGTAAAACTGTTTCAGAACTAGATATGGTAAGCAAATGAGCAGCAACGTCTGTTTAGTAGCTTACTGCGGACTCTACCGGGGCAGATAGCTCCACTAATTAACCAGCTTGTTGTACCTTTTCTCTAAAAAGAGCAGGGAGACAAATGCTGCAATTTTCTTTAAAAAAGGGGTAAATAAAAGCTGCTTCTAAATTCATTGGGGATTTTTTTCTATTTTTATGTAAGTCTGTGTATCAAAATAACAATAAATACTATGTTAGATAACATAGCTTTGGCCATTATTTAAGTATTTTTTCTTTTTTACCAGACATTTGTTTTGTATGTGTGTATAAATGCCATAATATGATGGCATTTTTACCCAGGGTTATCATACATGGAGAATCTCATTGTAGGCCAGGCTTAAAACGCATCCATGAAAGCTCGACCTCAGTGTTTCCTTTTCTTGCACATCTGTTGGGACAAGCTTAAAATGATCTGCCAATCTGTGCTCCTCCGAGATTCAAGACTTTCATATTACAGCGTTTGGTCCATATTGGGAATGAACTACATCATTAAAATGTTTCATTTCTTACCTATTTGTTTTGGCCCCTTTGCCACAGATTTTTCTAATGTGTTGCAGTAATGGAAATTTGTCAGTGATTTCCCTCTGGTTTGGTTTGTAAAGCTGGTAAATTGCTACTATATGAAAAGATGAGAAGTCCTCCTTGTTCTTTTAGCAGCTTTTGACTTACTTGCTTGTTTTCGACATTGCAGAGACTGTTTTTTGTACACCAACCAGTACCTGTGTAGGAGTAAAAAAAAAAAAAAAAAAAAAACTGTGGTGCCATGACAACACCAAGATACACCAACATTGTGTGTAGGCTCACTTTAGACAGACAGACGGGCGGCCCTTTGAGCCTGCAAGGGCCAGATGTTCCCATGCAGTCACAGAGGTGAGATGTTTGCTGAGCCGTGCGCCGTGTTTGCCCGGTTCTCCAGAGTCACCGCCTGTGCTGTCCAGTAACCCCCACCCCCCTCCGCCTCCCCGGGGTCTGCTGAGCAGAGAGCTGGGGGCGGAGAGGTGCTCACTCACAGCAGACCAAAGATCAACCGCAGATGTCATGTGTGTTGCCAGGGGCAAAAGGAGCACATCTCTGCAGTGGAGAAGGATTCTTCTCTTCTCTTCTTGTCTGGTCTGCTGCGGATATAACGATGTTGGTTTGGTCACGTTGGAGGGCAAGCTGCTACGGCAGCAGCTGAGCTTACTACATACGTATGTGAGGACGGGGTTATATTTAGCTGCTTTATACTGAACATGTCAATCTAGCTGAGCATTTACCATGCCTTGCAAAAAATGATCTCGCCGCTTGAACTTTTCCACATTAAAGCCACAACCTTCAATGGATTTTATGATGGACCCACACAAAGTGGTGTATAGTGGTAAAGTGATAGAGAAGAAGCTTCTGGGCCCTCAGGATGCTTCATAAAAACAAGACGATGATGGACAACCCTGGGCATCGTCTTCTCAACACAGACCCATCTACAGTGACTAAAGCAGCTTCGATAGTAAACATTACTGCAGTGATAAATGGGTTTTCAACGTTTCACAACTGAAAAGCTAAAATGTAGGACATGCGTTGGCCGTCGGACCCCCTGAGTCAGGTTTGTAGAAGAAGACGATCGGCGTGCATCACTGGGAAAACGCCTTCCTCTCTGCTTAACGTGCTGGTGGCAGCATCATAGAGATGGTAACGGCAGTTTATCGGGCAGCGCCAAATCTGGATTTCTGCAATCTTGCATTCAAGAAGGTCGGCCACTGGATTTGATTGAAGGAGGTTTTGTAAAGCATCCCAGAACTGAAGATTTTAGAAGTCCATGTTCACAGATGAGACCGACGCGTCTAAACACCTAAATTCTTACTCCACTGATAATTTGAAGGGGTTTCTTTTTCTGCGTTTGGCATTGACTTGGATAAAAAAAAATCTCTAATCATGAAGCTTTGACTTATACTCAGACAGGTCCCCCGGCTAAATGACACAGTAAATACACCTCTCACAAAATGCCTATATAACTAGAGGGTTTTATATATGTGTGTGTGTGTGTGTGTGTGTGTGTGTGTGTGTGTGTGTGTGTGTGTGTGTGTGTGTGTGTGTGTGTGTGTGTGTGTGTGGAGCCCTTTTAGGATGATTTGTGAAAGTCAGCGCATGTACGGTTCTGCCTAGAAGAGCTGCTCTGCCCCCGCCCGCAACCTCCCAGCCTTAAATCAGCCCAATGCTTGCAAACAGGCCAGGGCTGGTTAATGCTGGGTCAATAATATGGGCCTGAATGGGACAAACAAAGAGCCTCAACTTTTCCCCCCTCTGCTAAACACAGCCTACATGTCAATAGGAATGCACTGGGAATACCAGAGGAGGTACACTTTTTTTTTTTTTTCCTGTTTACGTGAATTTGGGCTTGTATAGCTTCCTAAGTATGCGGGCGACTGAGGGGGTAGACTCAGACGAACAGCTGCATTGATTTGGATTTGTTTGCAGAGCACTCCGAGCAGAAATGTAAGCCGTGGGAACACCTGGAAAATGGGAGGGGAGGAGGCGCTATCGGCTCTGCTCCTGGCTCCGTACCAGGCATACATGCATGCACCAACGCACGTCTCGCATGTGTTAGGCCAGCCTGGGATACCAATCAGCAGCACTTAACAAAGCGTCCCTCTTTCTCCCTTTAATCGCAGGCTCAATTTGTCACTGGGGTGTCGAGTTCCTGATAAGCGCTTTGACTGAGAGAGAGGCTAGATGGGTACAGGGAAGAACACAAAATGGATGCACCTGCTAACAAATGAAATCAAACCACTCCATCTTCATTTCCCCTTTTTATTCCGCCAGCTGGAACAATACTACCTCCCTTTAGCTTGAAGCACATTGAGTTATTTCCCACTAAGCAGGCGGAAAAAAAAGCACGCCTCACTTACAGGAAAGTAGTGAGAAGGAGCTCAGACATCTGCTTTTAAACCTTTTTATAGTCAGTGTTGCTCAATTTCAGCTGGCAAAGAAACACAACATAAATTATTCAACGTTGTCCTCTACGAATTGCGACGTTCTTATTCTATTTCTCATCCGACTGTATTTTTTTTCCCCTCCACAATCATGTTCTGCTTTAATTTTGGTCTTAGACATAAAACCCCCGTTAAAATCCGTTCAAATGTTTGCGGTTGCACTGCGGCGAAATGTGGAGCAAAGATCAAGGGGTGGGAATACTTTTGCAACGCGCCGCCGCATATCTTTAAGAATGTAATCAGCAGGTCCAGCTTATCTGCTCGCTGAGCTTTCCTCGTCCTGCTTAAGTCGTCGCCCTGCAGCTTGTTGCAGAGGAACCCCGGCGTGCACGCAACCTGAAAAACCACCTGTCTGGGCTCTGGCGTCAGGTGATCTGCCGCGGCCTGCGCGTACCTTCACTGCAGCAGGCGAGGCAAAAAATCCCAAGCCACGCAAACCAGCGGTATTACGTTATGCGTCTCAGCGTCACACGGCGAATACCCCGCACCAAAGCCACCAGTCTGGCGTTTGACAGATCTTAATGTGGCCTGGCACACAGTTGTCTGGCGCGATGTGAGGATCTGTAAAGATAACACAGATGCCGTGGCACCACTGAGGAGATGAAAGGAGCAGCGTCGCTCACATATGTATGAGCCCTGCCTCCGAGTCGATGATCGGCGGGCCAGATTACCATGAACGTCTTCGCAAGCTGTCCTAATATGATCTGTTATCATTTTCGTTCTGCAGGTCAGGGTTTAAAGTGTCCCCCCCCCCCCCCCCCCCATTTGCTGGTTTTTGATTCTTCAGATAGAAAACTAATAACATTGCTCAGCATTGACTTCTCTTGTGCACCTCTGGTCTCCCGCTGTTAAAATTGCTTGCTTTGAGCTGTCATCGGCTCTAAATGAAGACCGACCCCGTATCTTAATCCCATCACCGATGATTGTGGAACAGCTTCTTATTAATTTGACGGATTTTTATTAAATCAGAACTCGGTGAGCTGCGTCACGACCAAATCAAACCCAGTCCTCTGATTTGCTTCAGCGCGTCTCTTTTTTTTCTTTCTTCCTTTTCCTTCCTCCTTAAAGTAGTTTAGGTCTGTCATGCCTCAGAGTAGGCTGGCTTTCGCCACACTAGACGTGCTCGGCTTCCGCCGGCTCTCCGTGGATTTGCAGCAGATAAATAAATAACTAAGCTGGCACCCCTTGCTTTGGATCGCCTCTGTTTTGGCAGCCCGTACACACGGCATTTTCGATCAGGTGTAAACATGTCCGTCAAACGGCACGGCCCGGAGGCTCGGGCATGTTGCCGTCCGCAGCGCCTCGCTCGCGGCCCTGCCAGCACTCTCTGTCCGTCTGCCTGACCTTGTCTTGCTCCGACATGACTGAGCACTCTTAGCTTCACCCTCCACGTTTGTGGGGCTCCTCGGGAAGTCGACCCGGCTTAAGTGGCCGTTAGTGAAGCTGGCCGTGAGTCGTAGAAAGGGCCTTGGCTGGGGGTCCTCGCAGCGCCGATGCGGTGGCCGGGTAATGACCGTGACATAGTTGCGGCGGAGCGAGCCAGCCCAGACCAGGAAACTAATCGCCTCATCTCTCTGTCATTCCTGTCATCCTTTCCACCGCGAGCGACCTCGCTCATCACACAAGGGTCTGAGCTACTGGTCCAAATAAAGCAGAGGAAGGATGAGGTCAGCCTGATAAGAAGAAGTCTCATACTTTCCATGGGCCGTCTCTCGGGATCACGTCTGTGTGCTTTGACTATAAAGCCAACTTCCCCTTGTTTGACGCGTATGCTAAAGATGCTGCCGCCGCCGCCGCTCCAGCGTTGGACTGCGCAATATTCCGGGGGCACGCCGTCATCACTTTCCACTCCACATCCGCCGTCTCACCTCTGGGAACTGTCACTTTTTCATCAGTTACGAAGCGTTCACACCGTCTCCCAGTTCTCTCACAAACTTCCCTCCCTCCGCAGAGGAGCGGTTTCGTGTAGCTGTCTTCCTCTCTCCCACACTACCGCAGCAGTTCCGCTGCTTGACAGGTTCATCCTTGACACACGAGGAACCGCTATTTTACCGCCACCCAATTAAGGCGCTACGGTGCCTTGCAAAAGTATTCATACCACTTGAGCTTTTTCACTTTCACGATACTTTGTAGAACCGCCGGAAGTGTTTGCTTCGGAAAATCGTCAAGCTTGGTCAGATTGGATGGAGACTAGCTTCTGTAAAAAGCAACGCTCCTGCTTAGGTTTGCATAGACTGTCATGTTGGGTCTGGACTTTGACTAGGCCCTTCTAACCGATGAATATGCTTTGATCTAAACTACTCCCCTGTAGCTCAGGTTGTGTGTTTGGGGCTGCTGTCCTGCTGGACAGTGAAACTCTGCCTCATTCTCCAGTCTTTAGTAGTTGCTGGCAGGTTTTCCTGCAGAGTGTAATTAGCCTCATCCATCTTCTGTGCTAAGGTATAACATCCCCATAACATGATGTTGTCGCCATCACCATGTTTCACCATGTGGATGGTGTGTATGGGGACTCAACTGTGAAGCCGGTGCTCGAGTCGCATTTTGAGTCGTCGCAGACCAGATTTAGACTTGTGACGTGACTTACACCTGTCATGTGGGACTTGACCATCTTTCATGCATGTAATCTTGAGTGAAAGCCGACCACTGTGTGCGCTACAGCTAGATATCCAGATAAAAGCCCGCATTCATCCGCATATACTCGCTGCACTGCAAAAAAGCTCTTCCTGTCATTTGTTTCATGTAGATGTGGAATAATGTGGAATTTCACCTGTTATGTATGGAAAAGGATTATTTTAAACAAAATAAAGCAACGTATAACAGTTTTTTTGGTCATAAGATAATGGGTAAATGTCCATGTAGGAAAATAGTGGCGTGTGGTTAGTTTTCCACCACACGCAGCATTTTAATGGATGCAGGCCAAAAAGGTTCAGTTTTGGTCGGACCAGAGAACCTTTTTCCTGTTTGCTGTGTCCTCTTTGTCTTGGGAGGTCTGCACTTGTGCTGTACTCTTCCCAATTTTAAAGGATGGACTAACCAGTGCTCCTTGACATGTTGGGATTTTGTTTTATGACCTAAACTGGCTTCAGAATCTAACGCCACTGCTTTCCTTGCCGGTCTGCTGTGTTTCTTCCTCTGCGTGATCCTTTTTTGTTGGCTAATTTTCTCTGACAAACCTCCGAGGCCTTCACAGATCAGCTGGATCCAGACCTTACGTCACAAACAAATTGTATTACTAATTAGCTAACTTGTGAGGGCAATTGATTTTATTCAGGACTGTCGGAGTAAGTGAGGCGGCTTGACAGAAATTGCACGGCACATGACGTGACGTGTTGTAACCCAACGCTGGAGCTGGGTCCGGCCTGGTTGCCTTGTTCTTTTTTTATTCTCTGCCGGTCAGTCTCACAGCTATCTCCACCTTTACCCTCTGCCTTGTGGTGCGAGATAACACCCTGGGGGTGATGAGGGGGGGGGGGGGGGGGGGGTCTCTGGGAGCAACTGGTTGTTGATTTTTTTTCAGGCAGCAAACAGGATGTGCCGGAGTCACCAATGTTCCCTGGGGGAAATGGTGAACCAGTGTAAGTAAGTCGTCCTCGTCAAGCAACAGAAATCATGTTCAGTCTCAGCTTGTACAGCCTAATAGCCTAATGAAGGCCATAACAAATTATTTTCTTTCCTAGAGCTCTGGCAACCCCTCCCTACCCCCCATTTCTTTTGACAAAATACTTTGGCTTGGTATTCCACCGTAAAAAGCTGTTCCCATCTCTGTGTTCTTTTTTTCTTCTCTACCTCCTATTCAGAGTCGCGGCTCGCAAAGAAAGGTAATTTCACTCTATCTGTCCCAGAGAGAATCAACACGGTGAAGTTGCTCTGAATGTCGGCGGCAACATATTTTCTATTTTTTTTTTTTTTCTTGGCTCTATTTCAGACCCATAACCTGGGGGTAAACATGCAATTAAAATAACAGCAGCTTGCTTTCTCCTCCACTCTTCCACTCTCCTCTCCTTCAGCCATGAGCACGAGTCATGCGCAGTGTGCTGACTGGCTTCTTCTAATTGCCTTTTTAACAATTGGTATGGAAAAAAAAAAATAACATTCAAACTGCAGCCAAACATGTTCCCACCTAATTTGCCCTCCCTTCATTGTTTTTCCTCTGCTAATATTATTTGTCTCCCTCTAATGAGCTTATTTCTCTTTTGCAGTCCCCGTGCATTACTGTTGGGGGAAACTTTAACAGATGATTTCCTGGACTATTAGCCTCTTGCAATTCTTACATTACTTTTCCGTGAAGCTAGTTTCTGATGGAGAAGCCGGTGAATATTCAGAGCGATCACATTTTATATTGTTACAACCACACATTGTGATGTTTTTTTATTGCCATTTTTGGCGATTAAAAACAGAAATTACAGCAAAATGTATTTATTTTATTTTACTTTTTGTATATATATACACCTTTTGAGGTATCTCTCTTCCTGGCAAAATTGTAGAGCTCCACAATATATCAGATTACAACAATCATTGGAATATCACCATGTGCAACATTGCAACCACAAATCACTACTTGGCTGCTATATTACATTTTAAGCATGGTGCATGCACCCTCTGTCTGCTCCCCGCTTGTATATTTGTACTGTTGGATAGACTTTTACTTCTGCTCGTACCTAAGATGGCTTACAGTGTCTGCAGGGCTAAGGCTTATGGGAAGTGGCATTAGCATCTTCATTAGAAGAAAGAGAATAGTGAGCAAAATGTGGGTTAATTGCAACTGGCATAGTCATAACAATACTGAATAAAAATATCACAATTGCAGATTTTCCTAATATTGTGCAGCCAATGCTCATGCTCCCGTGAGATGGGGTGGAACGTTTTTAAATAAATAGCATTTTCAAGTCTTGCGATGGTTGGTTGTATGCTAGCTTGGGGTTGCTCTCGTTGCTGAGATGTGACTCTTAGGATTGGCTGAATTGATGACAAATGCACCCACAGCACAACGCTGGACCACCATGTTTCACTGTTGGGACTACTCTAGAATTTATTTATGATTATCAGATTAAAGGGGGAATATCGTGCAAAATTCCCCTTTTAAGCCGTTAAATAAATGTGTAAAATTTGGACGTAGTCTGTCCAGGAGCTGGGCAGATATCTAATTATTCTGTTTCACTCGTGTTTTTCAAGCTGTTCAGTTTTCTCTGTTTTCTGTTTCCGTTTGTTTTTTGAACAATTACATCACGGCATTTGCAACTACAAACATGGCCGAACGGGGGTGGAGTGGAAGGCCCTGCGACCTGAGGTAAAGCTGCTCTCTGACTTACCTCAAAAAAGGGCTAGAAGAGATATGATTGAGATGTGAAAACAAAGGCATCTAAAAACATGATATGTCCCCTTTAAAGTGTCCGTCCATCCGTTTTCTTCCGCTTATCCGGGGTCGGGTCACGGGGGTAGCAGCTTCAGTAGGGAGGCCCAGACGTCCCTCTCCTCAGCCACTTGGGCCAGCTCCTCCGGGGGAATCCCAAGGCGTTCCTAGGCCAGCCGAGAGACAAAGTCCCTCCAGCGTGTCCTGGGTCTTCCCCTGGGCCTCCTCCCGGTGGGACGTGCCCGGAACACCTCACCAGGGAGGCGTCCAGGAGGCATCCTAACCAGATGCACGAGCTACCTCAACTGGCTCCTCTCGACTTGGAGGAGCAGCGGCTCTACTCTGAGTCCTCCCCGGATGACTGAGCTCCTCACCCTATCTCTAAGGGAGAGCCCAGACACACTACGGAGAAAACTCATTTCGGCCGCTTGTATCCGGGATCTCGTTCTTTCGGTCACGACCCAAAGCTCGTGACCATAGATGAGGGTAGGAACGTAGATCGACCGGTAAATCGATAGCTTTGCCTTTTGGCTCAGCTCTCTCTTCACCACAACGGATCGGTACAGCGCCCGCTTCACAGCAGACGCCACACCAATCAGCCTGTCGATCGCCCGCTCCATCTTCCCCTCATTGGTGAACAAGAACCCAAGATACTTGAACTCCTCCACTAGGGGCAGTACATCCTCCCCCAACCCGGAGGAGGCACTCTACCCTTTAAAGTGTCTTTTATACAAATCCAAGCCAGATTTTTTTCTGATTGTTTTTTTTTCTTCATTATTTTCTTTCCACTTCACAATTACGGGCTACTTTTGTGTTGATACAGCACATAAATAACGCAGTAAGATCTACGGTAGTTTTGTGGTTGTAGCAGTTCCCAAAGTATTCACACCCATGAATACTTTGGGAAGCACTGAATGGATCTGGCTGGTTTAATTTACCTAAATGGGCTCCATCCCTCCTGGTCTTCCTTCTGTTCTATTTTTTCCCCTCTTCCTTCAGCTGGCTTTCTTGTTTCCCTTCCCCGCCGAGGAATGAGAAGAAAATATAGGTCAGCTTTTATGGGAGCAATTTGACACATGACACAAGCCATGCGCATCACTTGCTCAAGTCCTGCTTTGTCTGCTCGCTTTTATTTGTCTATAATGAAAGCGCCACAGTTATTCACACACTTTTATTACAGCTCTATAAGTAGCTGGCGGAGGCTTGCCGAGACACAGGGGGAACCCAGTAATATTTTCAGAGCCCCCTGGTGTCTGTCTGCACGGGGTTGATAGTATGAGACGCCTGGCTTAACTCCACAAGTCCGCCCAGCTGGCCCTGCTGGGTCTCCACAGACCCAGCTCCGTTTCTACTCATGCCAGGTGGGGCTTGACTCTCTATCACAAAGCTACCAGGCCACCGGGCTGAATACCAGTTTGCCCTGGCCACGCTAAAACCCCCGGCTGGCGGTCAGGTGGCAATTAGCGCGCTGACAGCCGAGTCAGCTGATTACAACTGGCACAGAGTGGCTGTCTGGGTTTGAACGTCAGGTCAAGTCGACCAGCTTCGCTGAGAAAGAGTTGGTGCTAATAAGCCTCTGCAGGGGTTCGGGGCCGCTGTCGACAGGGCCGGCGTTTGCTGGGTGCTGCTGCGATCGACGTCACAGTGGCAGTGCTGCTCGTCGGTGGACGCCGGGCTCCTGTCTGTCGGGTTTCATCTCCCCCTGCTCAGCGCCGTAAGGCACAGAGTCAGCTCAGGCATTACCATAGGCTGACCTTTGCTGCTGCGCTCCCCACTGCACCGTTTTTTCTGACATTCAGGGGTGCTGTGGGGGAAGCAAGGGGGAGTGGGTGGCCTGCTGCACGTGTTTGGGTTTTTTTTTTTTAGCCTGTAGTGTGTTGGTGTGTGTTCCTCTAACAAAGGACCTGACCGCATATGTGGCCGTTTTGTATTCTGTCCTCACATTATTTTAGTTATGTGCCCTTTTTAAAAAAAAAAAACAAAAAAAACTCTGGAAGCTTTGGAAACTAAGACCCTGATCTGTTTGATATTTAGTTTTCCTCCCCCCCCCCCTGAATCTGCCTGTTGTCAGAGAGATTGCTGTTATCTCTGTGCCAAATCTTGGCAACCTGATAAACGAGAGCTGGAAATCCTGCCTACTGACATCAAGGCTCCACGCACCTAAAATCCTCCCAAGGCCAGAGGGAAAGGAATAACATATCAGGCCAATTAAAGGTAATGCATTGTGATGAGCTGGATCGGGGGCAGGGATCACCGCCATGTGGTCCGTCCAGGCTGGAAAGCAGGGGAAACGGTGGCGGATCAGGGGAGTGGGAGGCCGGCTAACGGAGAAGGTGACGCAGCATCGACGGTGCAGAGCACCTCCAAAACTCCCAGCTCTGCCTCTAGACAGCAGCTCCACCACCCACTGCGAACCACCCACTATTTTCACCCTTCCTCCCCTTTGCCACCGTGCCCCTGCAGCCCCCCAAGGTGCAACGCCCTCAGGTATCTGTGTATTACTGGTAGCTTCATTAAGCCTTGTTTTTCTTCTCTCGCTGGGAGGATTTAAATGAGCTGTCATCCTGACCTTTTTGAGCTCCTGTTTTTTTTTTTTTTTAGAGCAAGTTGAATCTCCCCCACCCCTCCCTGCCACCCGTCTTTCAGTCTTACCACCTTTCTCCGGCTTTGTCACTCTTTCCTCCTCTTGTCTATTCTCCCTGCGGGTGGTAAGACACTTTTAAGCCATCACCCTGCGGCAAGCAGGCATGCCAAGGTTGTTTTGTTGGTAATTGCCTCTCTCATAGAAGCTTTTGTCTGTGCAAACTTGCTGCCCTCCCCTGTTGCCACACAGCTAATGGGGAGGGCACGGACTCTGTAGACTTAATTTGCTCCCTGACTGTTCTCCGGTGCTGATTAAGCAAGCATCTGTGGTGTTTAGAATACAGCAGCGAGACAAGTGGAGCACGGCTAACTATCCCCCTTTCCTTCTCACACTGAGTTATTGGACAAAGTGACTGACATTTATAGGAGCTATAGCTGCCCTTATTAGTTTTCGCTCATCGCATCCTGAGTTGAATCCATTGGTTTAAATGTCTCTAAAACAAAGCTCTCTTTTAAACCTGGAGACCCGCTAGCCACCTCCACGCTCCACAAGGGTATTCCTTTTGGGCAAATCAAGTGCCTTTCAAAAGTATTCCTAACCAGAAGAAAAAAAAAAACGGTCAAAGCGTTTAGATGCATAATTATCAACGTTTTGCCAACCTATGAGAAGCATAGCTGACATCTGAGGGCTTGATAATCATGTCCTGTCCTAAAATGTTTTGCTCAACTTACAAAATGAATTATAACTTTAAAGGTAAATGATGAAACTGTGACACTGGCTAAACGTTGCTGCTGAGTTTTAACCAAAGTAAATGTTCAAACCAGCAACTGTTTCTTCCCTGGTACACGAGTTGGTTCATGAGGATAAAGGGAAACGAGAGCGTCAGTATAGAGCTGCGATGCATAGAATCTGTCCTATAGAGGACCCCACTAGCTCCGTTTTGGCAGATCAACACTTTATCCTCAATGATCTCGACTCTGACCAGCTTCCCTTTTGAACCAAAGTATCCCACAGCATGATGTTGCCACCTCTGTGTTTGGTGGTGTTAATGGTCTTAGCTTACTGCCAATCATACTGCCCAAAAAACCTCCATCTTGGTTTCTGTTATTCAATTAGGTGACTCCTAAGGAAACTGGTTGTACTGGAAATAATTTAGGGGTGGCCAAGTAGAGGAGGCCGAACACAAACGCATAAAATCCCAATAAAATACTTTATTTTTTGTTGTTGTAACGAGACAAAATGTGGAAAAGTTCACGGGTTGAATTTCTGTTGCATCTGACGTACACGAATGAATCATACCTGCTGCTGTGGTGTGAGGAAGGCGGAGAGGTAAAAGTGCAGGGAGCAGGGTCTGACGTGCTGACTTAAATGCAGGGCGGGTTGGGGGGGGAGGCTAGGTCGATTAAAACAGCTAGTCCCTCAGGCCCAGTTTCCCCGTTTCACTTCAGCTGTTTGATGTTTAATTGAAGTTGTTATTGGCTTCAAATGTCACCTTACCTGATGCTGCAGGTGTGAATCAGTTTCTAATTGAAAGCTAACTATGTCCTCCCCAGCCCCGTGCCTCTAGGGCGCAGCTCCAGACTTCTATTAGTCCAGACCCAGGCTCTGTATCGCCACGCACCATGTGCTGCCTCGCAGTTATGTCTGACCTCTCCCCTATCTCTCGCTCTCTCTCTGCAGTGTGAGGAGAAGTGCAAGTCCCATGTTGCATTAGTGTCTGTGTGAAATGCTGGCCTGTCTGCCAGGGCCAGGTGACCTTCCCCTCCAGCTTCTCCCCCACACGCAGATGAACACTGGACTGCAGAAATGTAAGTACTGATCTCAGCACGCGCGCACGCACGCACGCACGCACGCACACACGCATGCACACACACACACACACACACACACACACACACACACACACACACACACACACACTCCAAAATCCCCCACAACAGTCCAGGCTGATAAAAAAAAAAAAACACATTAGATCCCACTGCCAAACCTGGCTCTGCTCTCTCTCTGTCTCTTCGCTCGCCCTGCATCAAACCCAGAAAACGAGGCATATTTTTGTTCTCCTGAAGCGCAAGTCTGTCTTCAAGGGAAATTAGGATGAACTACGCCATTAATTTGCTGATGAACTAGCTCCCCGCCCCTCTCCCTCATCCCCCACGAAGACGTGTCTGTCACAACAGCACGGGCCCTGCGTGCTTTACCAGAACAGCGCCATCGCCGCCGAGTGTTAAACACAGCCATCTCGCCTAATTTTCACCATCAGGAAGAGTCAGTTACTGTCAGACTCGCAGACAGATTGCGGCTGAGTGGTTTTGCCCCGCTGATCTTGTAATGCGAATGAATTTAAGATGCAATCTGCTGCCCTGGTTTAACAGCAGACTTGTCACTGCCTGCCAGCTGAATTAAATGTGTTTAAATTTCACTACTCAGCTGCTGACAAACTGGAGGCTTTTGAGCGCGTGAGCCGGCACTGCAAATGGAAAAGTTCAGGTCAAAAAAAATGTTTGTATTGACGTTTATGTGTATTTCATCCAACAACTGTCTGATCATATCCATATAAACCAGTAGGTTTTGGGCTTTAATTACGATCCATTATGTCTGCCAGCTTCACCTTTTCACAAGCTTCTCCTTTTCTTCCTGCCTAAGTCTCTCTGAGGGGAGACTCAGTCCCAGCCTGACCCATTTCTACTCCGGCTTTCTTTTTGTGAAATGCTCCTGCTCATCAAGACTGTAATTTCAGAATCACAGTAATCAGCCAACCCCCAGGAGATCAGCGAGCGTGAGGGAGTCTGCTAAGTGCCGGCGTCTGTTGCCTCTCTCTGGCAGCCCTGTGACACGGTGCAGCCATCAGCCCAGACTGTTTCTCTCCTCTTCCCTCATTTCTGACACATCTGAGCACAACTGGAGTTCATTTTCTTTTTCCTGCCCAACGCCGTAATGCGTTTACGTTATGGAGGGGAGCTGCGAACGGTGTTGGTATCCCAAGAAGTGTAATTTCAGTCCATTTTTTCTTCGTCAGTTTATCTTTTGTTTTTTATAAATATTTTCCTTTTCATCAGTTGTTCAAATCAGCACTGGTACATCAGAAGGCACAGATCTGTGGCAGTTCTGATTTTATCAAAGAGCCAAAGAAAAATTCAGTCCACTCTCAGTTAGCATACTTTGTATGACCCAGCCCCTGTAGATCACCTGCTCTGTTAGCAGCTTCATTCTCAGCCCACATAACCAAGTACTTATAGTGCCTCACAAAAGTATTCACACCCCCTACGCCTTTCTCCATGTTGGCAGGTTACAACCCGAAACATCAGTGTATATTCTTGGGATAGTATGTGATGGAACACAAAGTACCACATAATAGTGAAGGAAAAGGACAGATGTCTTTCGACATTCTTACAAATACGTCTGAAGCATGTGTACATCTGGATTCAGTCTCACACTCCTAAATGAAATCCATTGCATCTAATTGCAAGGACAAAGTTATGAAGAAGTTCAAATTGGGTTTAGGTTGTCAAACAAAAGCTGACTAGACTTGATGGGAAGATGGATCCAGCTAAATACGGGGCAATCCTGGAAGAAAAACCGGGACATGCTGCAAAACACATCAGACTGGAGGTTCATGTTCCAGCCACAGCTATAAAGCAATAGATTAGCTAAAATTATTACCGGGGGAGAATGGCCTAGTCAAAGTCTGCACCTAAATCTAATTAGTAATCTGTGGCATGAGTTGTAATTTGCTGTTCGCAACACTCTCCGTTCATTCTGAGTGAGCTTGAGGCATTGCAAAAACGTATGGACAAATCTCCAAAATGTCCAACGGTTGTGGAAAAAAAAACTCGAAAGACGTAGGAAAGGGTGCAGTATCATCTCTTACTCTCAAAAGTACAGGTGTGAACAAATAATGGGCCAAAGTTTTTCAAACAGAATGAATCTGCAGATGAATCTTATTGTTGACCCCTCTCTTTACGTTCACCAAGGGCTCCAGGTCGGCCCGGCGGCCTCTTCTGCTGTGACTTGAATCTGGAGATGGGAGAGTCGTTTAAAGTTACGAGCTCGCAGGTTGCTGTCTGAGACGAGGCCGGAGCAACTGCTCAATTTATCATCAGGGGGTGACTGGTAACACATGATGGCTGTAAAGTGTAAAGGTTGTCGGTGGGGTATATCAAGTGAAGAAAACAGCCTGTTTACCTCTCAGGATGACTCGATTGCCTTGAAGGGGCTCTTGCTCCTCGGTTCTTGGAGAACAAACGACAAACACAGCTGGGCCACTTTTCAGGCACTACTGATCATGAAACAATTTATCGTTTCCTCCCCTCATCCTTCATTCATGAAGGCTATGGTGCTCTGTTGGCATCAGCTCACTCAACAGTGCAAAAAGTATGAAGGAAGGAGGTGCATGTGCGCACCTCCACCATCACCACAAGGGGGGGAAAACGGGTCTGATTTGATTCAGTTCTAATTTGCTGCTCGTGTGTGAAAAATGCAATTTCCAGCAACACGGGCTCCTGCTTCCCTGCTGCCTGAAACATTGCTCAATAAAAACAGTAGTTTGAATAAAAGGAACCCTATTTAGTGCCTGCTGACTGTGCACTTGTGTTCCAATGAGCTCGCTAGCAGTGGGATAATTAGCGCTTGGCCAGAGTGGCCCCCTTTTCCCCCCCGTTTCCTCCGTGGCAACATTCTTAGCTGGAGATCCTAGCGATGATATGCTCCATGTCACCAGCAGTCACCAACATGTTTCCCTCTTATTCCTCATTAACCTACCCTTCATGCTTGTAGCTCTTCAAATAATCCAGGTTCCAGGTTAAGGTTGAAATGCTAATATAAATAATCAATAGCTGGCAGGAGCTTTTAATGGATCTCACCAGCAAGAGATGCATTTTATCCACTGTTCAAAACGACCTTTGGGCAGATTTGGCCAATATACTGCACAAATACCATGTCAAGCCAATGGACTCGATTCTTTTCCATTGAAGTTCTTGTCGTCAGTCAATGATCCTGTTTTTTCCAGCTTACCTCTAATGAATAGAGGTGTAGCAATAAATACAGTTGAGAAGATCATACACCATATTGTGTTCATGAGAACGCCACTTCAAGATTTTAGAAATGTTTTAGGGAAAACCAAGAATCGCTGCTTGATGTTTTTACACACGGAAAACAGGTTTCCCAAAGAATAACGCACATCATGGGTGGTGGTGGCCTAGTGGTTAGAGCAGCGCTCTTGCTCTCTGAGAAGGTTGCAAGTACCCGGTTCAATCCCCGCAGACTGCCACTGTGGCTCCCTGAGCAAGACCCTTTTTCTAGATTTCAGATTGCTACCCGGGCGCTGTGATAGCTGCCTGCTGCTCCCTAAGGGATGGATTAAATGCACAAGACAAATTTCATTGGAATGTACAATTGCAATGACAAAGTTGTCTTCTTCTTAAAGAACTGTGTAATAAAGAGTCTAAAATGGGTGATCCCTCTCAGATATTCCGTCTGTGAAGTGATCTGCACTTGTTTATGTTGTCTGCCTTTGGTAGAGCCTGTTTATCTGAAATTACTTACAAATGGGGATATAGCAATGCAGTTAATATCAAAACTTTGATGGCAGAGGTGATTGTGTAGAAATGGAGTGCAAGTACAGAGGAAAGCGCAGAAGAGTAGTAGAGGGTGTTGAGAAGTACAGGGTAGGCGCTATGGTAGAAGATGCTCCCTGAAGAGCTGGGTCTTCAAGGGTTTAAGTTCTGGTGTCATTCCACCATCATGGAATGACACATGAAAAGAATCCCGACTGCCTCCAGCATGATGTTTGCAGTGCTCCAATCCCTTGATGACTGCAATGACCAAGTCGTGACACAAGCCTTTGGGAGGCCATTTAAGTAGATGGGAGCACTTTTGTAGGCTAACATTTGTGACTTGGATATGAGCTCTTTTAGGTTGATTAAAGACTTGACGCGCCACTCCGTTCTGGACTATCTGCAGAGGTTCCACGGCACAGGCTGGGAGACCAGTTTGGAGGGCGTTGTAGAGGTCAAGCTGGTCATCGATCACGACACCCAAGTTTCTAGCTACCTTTGATGGAGGAAGAGACAGGGATTTAGTTTGTATCAACATATTGTGTTGTATGGTCAGCTTGGCTGAAACCTTAAGTATTGGAGAGGTTTAGTTAATCAAATATCATATAATCATCGTTATTTGTCATTGCAACATTGTACATTCCAATGAAATTTGTCTCCTCCATTTAACCCATCTCTTAGGGAGCAGTGGGCTGCCACTGTGCAGCACCCGGGGAGCTTTCTGGGGCTAAAGGTCCTGCTCAGACTCTCAATGGCAGTCTGTAGGATTCAAACCGGGGAACTTGCAACCTTCCCAGGATCCAAGAACCCTACTCTTACCACTAGGGCACCAGGCCCACTTTAGTTGGAGGCATCCATGTTGGTGTCAGAGAGACGATCCCAGATTCGCCATGAGACTGTGTGGTCATCTGGTGGGAATGATAGAAAGAGCAGGGGATCGTCAGCATAGCAGTGGTATGACAAGCGATGGGATAGAATGAGCTGGCCTCTAGCTGCTTGATCTAAAAGAGCAAAAGGATCCCTCTGGATCAACTTCTATGATGTGAAAAACAAAAAATTCGTAATGGGGGCTGCCATGTTGTGTGTTTAAGGATGGACTGTGATGTTAAAGGGTCCGATGTAGAACAGATCTGGGTGTTTCATGTTCCCGGGCCACATGTGCAATACTTTTTCTTGTTGCTGTCGTCTGTTTCAGTAATCAGATACTTGTCGCTCTGCTCTCAGCTGCACCTATAAACAGATGAAGCTTAACATCTGGCTTGAACAAGTGTGTTTCGAACATGCATTCAAAGTGAAGCGGTATCGTTTCTGAATGGTAATTATGTTTCTGTTTGCTACAAACAAACGAATCGAAGTGGCTCGACTGAGAATCCAAATTTTAAGCAGCCATTAAAAACTTGTAAGGTTTGCTCCTCTCATCGTTAACGATAAGACCCTGGAGGAAAATTGTTACTCTAAAAAGATTGGACAGCACTGCTGAGAAATCTTCAGATAGGATGTTAGGTGTAGGAAATAACGATTAATGTTTTTATGTCCTTTTATGACACATCGGTGCATCACATTCTGGTCTTTCCCTCCCTGACCGTGTTCTCAACCTTCAGCAGAACATTTCCTCTTTAGTGAAACACAACATTTTAAATTGCTGCTTTAATCAGACACACAATTAATGTGCTTAAATGAGATTGAAAAGCATAGAGAACAGCAGGTCAGTATCCAGCTGAATTATTTTAGTAATGGTGTAGATGAAGCAGCTAAATATGCTGGTACCTGTAATCAAGAGCCGTTTCTTCAGGTCATCCTCACAATCTTTGAAAGACAGAGGTGCAGCTGGGATTGTTTTGTCCAGTTTATAATGTAAATGGTGGATGTTCAGGCATGTTTTTAATCCATGTTTGCTCTGCGAGAGGGAAACTCCTTGCTTGGAAGAACGCTGCCCTAGAGCAGTGGTTCTCAAATGTTTTCTGTTGCGAGGCAAGGCTTTTCTTGCATGCCCCACTCTTTGAGAAGCACTGCCCGAGAGGTCGTGGACATTATTCACCAGAAGCATCATGAAGCTAAGAAGTAGATGATAACTTTAGCAGCTGGTCATAACCAAGTGTTTTCTTAGTTAGGCCCAGAGGAAGTCTTTAATTGTTGACTTTGTCAACACAACAGAGCAATTCAGGCGCTCTTGCCTTTATTACTGCTAAATAAAGCAGTAATAAAGGCTTTATTACTGCTTAAACATGGATACAATAGGATGTCGAGCTCAAAGCGCTCCTGCACGACATCCTACAGTCTGACGAGGAACATTCTGTAGCATTTTTAAAACTGTCAACTCTCTCAGTAATGAAGTGATCAAGATGTTTTGTTACTTGCAGCAGATTGTTGTGCCCTCCTCCTCCCTTACAACCCTTTCTTCTGCAACACATGAGGCGGCAGTAGGGTTTTCACACCATGAGGGCTGTGTCAGAATTCCTGACTGTGGCTACATTTTCTTGTAAAATCAGCCCTGTATTTATTCAGTCTGTTCCTGTCACAGCGACACATCACTTCCAACAAGATCATTAATCATGCCTGGTGTTTGACAGGCGAAACCCTATCCTCAGCATGTCTGCGTGCTTGTGTGGAAGTGCTCATTTCTCTGCGTTTGCTGTAGCCTGGCATTTATTCAGTGACAGACAGACACTGGACCCCGATGATGGTGGGTGTCAGGCTCCAGCTCCTTGGCCCAGACCTCTGCATTAATGAGGCGGCCATCAGTGGGCTGAACACTTTGTTACAGTGAACACCCCTCACCCACCCCCGTTTCTGTGTTGGTCTGTGTGCCGCCCCATACCAGCTCCCTGCACATCCCTACCCATTGTTTCCTGTTCACAAATAAAGCAGGAATTAATTAGCCAGTTGGCTCAACTCCTGGTTCGGCCAAGTCCGTGCCACTTCAGTCCCTTCAGCTCTGTGCCTCATCCCACGAGGCCGATCTGACTGCCTTGAGGCTGAGCCACAGTAGTCACAGGAACCCCCAAACCTCTGGCAGAATCTCGCATTCTTGATTTCTTTCCTTCAGCTCACCTCACAAGAGGCCTTTGGCTTTTTACTCAAAACGCCTCTGTTTCCCCCAGACCCAGGGCCCTATGGGAGACAAACAGGCCCACAGCATCACACATCCTCTCTCTGCCCAACAGTAGACATGAGGGAGGGGTAAAAAGTTCACTTCTAGGTTTTCAGAGCAGGACACCAGTTACATTTCCTGTAGAGTTCAACGAACCCAACATCCTGACATTCTTCATGCTAGGACAGAAATGTCTTTTTTTTGGCATTCCTCACCAGCAACAAGTTAGTATTTAGATATGGTTTCTGTTGAGACCTGGTGACCCCGAGATGCTTGTTGCAGTCCTCTAACAGTGAGCTTTGTTACCATTGTGGTCTCTGCGTGCTGCGGCAAGATGAACGTCGCTCCTCCTCCAGCCAAGTGGCTGAGAGAAACGACCCTCTGTTTCCCGGCTTATACATAATGTCATGCATATCTTTTCTAGCCCAGAGAAACAGAAGGTCATTAATTACTAACTAGGAGTTCCTAGATTATCCAATCAGCTTCAAACATGGGATTTTCATCACTGAGGACTGTAATCAAATTAAAGCCTGGAGTTGTCAGACATTTTCACCTTGAGATTGTGCTGCCACAAAGATTATGAATTTACTAAACTGCGTTTTGCATCTATTTAGGGTTGCCAACAAATGGCCTCCTCTGTCTGGTAAAACTGGGCCGGTAGCGCTCTAAAATCTGCTCAGACGGGGGAAAAATCCCTGACAGATTAAATGGATCATGTTGGCACATTAACCGGCTCTTTGTGGTTGTTGTTGCCGTTCTTCAGCAACCTCACACCCTCCCACGTGCGCAAACAGGTAATCGTATTCACATAGTCACTTTGGCATTGTTAAATTTAGTCACAGTGCTTAGCAGGTGTAGCAGGAGTCTGTGAGCCGAGTCCTAGGAGGTGTTCCTCCACATCAGAGACGCTGCCTCTGTGTCTGATTAGCTGTCTGCTGTCATGAAGGGGCTGTTCGCTGCAGCTCTCTTTCACTCAGTTATTTTATTTTTATATCTCACTGTAACAGCCACAGGGGACCATTACTGCCTCTCTTATTCTTTGTTTGCGTTGTGATTCAGCCACTACATCACAGCCCACCCTCAACACTTATTCCTGGCCCGATTGTGTCAATTAGGGCCAGTAATGGCTTTTAACCTAAAAGTCACCAACCACTGTACTTGACTGGATTTTTTTTTACTCTGAATGTGTCAGCTTTAATATTTCTGCTGAGAATTGGAAACCTCGACCTCGTCTATGTCTGGTCATCACTCAGTGGGAGCTGTTAGTTTTGAAGAGAACATACAAGAACCAACAGGAACTCTTTCTAAATCTATCTCTAACGCTAAGCGCCTCAACCGATGTTTGTGTCGTGAACATAGCCTTGCAATCACTCATACCCCTTAAACGTTTCCACGTTAGAACCGCAAGCTAAAAGGTATTTTAGCTGCACTTTATGTGATAAACCGACATAAGGGAGCGCACAAAGCAGCCGGTATGGAGGTGCTCCAGAGCTCCACATCCCAGGTTGACTGAACACTTATTAGCCGTGCTCGCCACAAATCGTTCCTTTTTTAAGAAGCGGCCAAACAGGGGACTCTGTAAGCATGTGGAAGAACGTGCTGCGATCTGATGAGAGCAAATTTGAACTGTTTCATCCCCCTGAACACACCCTCCCTATGATGAAACATGGTGGTGGTAGCATCATGCTGCGGGGAGGTTTTATTTGTTGTTTTTTTTTCAGTAAGGACAGGGAAGCTGTTTGAGTTTATGTGATGTATCATGTAATTTCTGACGGGTTGTCGGTTTAATGTGACAAAATGGGGGGAAAAAGGTATATTCTTTTGCCCGGTGTTGTACACTTTTTAACTGGATGAAATTGTCTGTTCCAGTTGAATTTGCGCCGTTCCTTCCTCTGCCTTCCTCTGCCTTCCTAACTCCATCTGTTCTGGTTTTCCCTCCAGGGGACACCATACAAAGGATGAGATCTGCTCCATTTCCAACCCCTGCAGAATTGGATGCATATGCTAAGAAGGTTGCCAACAACCCCCTCACCATCAAGATCTTTCCCAACAGTGTCAAAGTCCCCCAGCGTAACCACGTGCGGCGTACGGTCAACGGGCTGGATACGTCGGGCCAGCGCTACAGCCCTTATCCCCCCTCTCAGGCCAGTGCCAAGACGGGACTCCTCGCCATCGTCAAGGTGCCCACGGTCAAAGGTATCCTGAAAGATTTTGATGGTAGCCGGGCTCGTTTGCACTCTGAAGTCAGTATGAATCCTCCCACTGGACCCTATCAAGTGGCTTCAACCAGCACTTTAAACCACCACCCACCTCTGTCCAGCCTGCCCCTGGCCCAGCACAGCTTAACCCACCAACAGCAGGACCTGCCTCAGACTTTACATCTACCCCTTTCTCAGCAGCAGGCTCACACTCAGAGTCTTAGACACCCTCCCCCTTTGGCCCTACACCCTCAGGGGGCGACCAGAGTCCAGACTTTGTCTCAGCACCAAGCCCTCGGCCACCCGCAGGGGCCTCCTGCAGTCATGCTTCAGCAACAGCCACCACCTGGCCTGCAGGGGAGCAGGAAGCTGCCAGATGGCGACATGCCACCTAACGTTACCGTCTCTACCTCAACCATTCCACTCTCTATGGCTGCCGGGCTGCACCAGGCCCGTCAGGCTGACCTGAGCACCATCGTGCATCAGCTCAACCAGTTCTGCCAAGCGCGGGGCCAGGGCCCAGGAGCTAGCTCCATGTGTGAAGGCCAGATCGCCAACCCCAGTCCCATCAGTCGTAACCTGCTTATCAGTGCGTGCTCCAGGGTTTCCATGCACAGTAACCCCGCTACACCTGGCTTTCCTCCGCCCAACTGCATTATTGGCGCCCAAGAAAAAGCCACAGCTCCGATGGGAGCCCACCCCCCACCCAGTGTGGCCGGTATGAACCACTTGCCTTCCAACCACGCTGATCCGAAACATCAGCAGCATGTGCAGCATCATATTCACGCCCAACAGAATCAGCTCCAACATACCACCCAGCAGCAGCAGAAGATGCGCTCCTGGAATCCCCATCAGCTGGCTCATGTGCCCCACATTCAGAACGGCTTGACGCACCTCTGCAAACAGCCTTCTAGGGACCCATCCTTCCATTTTAAAGGCATGGGGTACCCCGCAGAAGTGTTGGGGGGTCAGCCGTACTCACTGAAACCTCCAATAGACAGGCCCACCCCTTCCCCGCCCGTCAACAACAGTATGCCTGGTCCCATGGCCCACTACACTAACGCTCACTACTTCCAGTCCCACATTTGGAGCAGCAGCATCCTTCCTACACCCAACAGTGACAGCTCGGGGTCTCAGGACGTAGCCATGCCATTCCACAACGCAGGCCCGGGAGGGTGTACCACGCTGGACTGTGGGCCCCCTGGGGCTCCCCATTACAGGCTCGCAACAAGCTCCACCACGTCCTCATCCGGCCAGTCTAATCTGATGCAAACGGTAGATTACTTGGGTGGGGACTTCCAGACGCCCTACTTACGCGATCAGAATCTCGGGTTGATGGGCAAGATGCACAGGCCCCCTCTGAGCAGGGTAGGTTCAGAGGTCGGAGAAGGCCGAACCGCTCTCATCCAGCACCCAGGGTACAGATAAGCTATGGCCTTGTCTCCACATCCATTATCACGCCCCTTTTGTTTAGTCTTAAGAAATGAAATGTAAGAATAAAACTCAACAGATAACCTAAAGGACAAGTATTAAAGAGGGTCAAATAATATATTTAATGCAGAACAGTTTTTCTTTTCTTTTTGTTTGTTTCATCTTGCAAGTGATCAGTTGCTTGATTTTTATTTTTAATTTCTTTGTTTTGTCACCACAGGTGACCTTTTTCTCCTGAGAGTGTGTGTAGAACACATCTGTACTCCTCTCTCTGCTTCTTCCTCGATTATACATTGAATATCTGTGCCTGGATTTGAGCAGATTCTGTTATCTCTACTTCAGATCCTTAACGTGACTTTTCTTATGCATGTAAGAAAAAAGTAAACTTTACCCCTCACAGACATTTTTTTTTTTATTATTTTGTAATTTTTGCTTTTTTTTACAGGAGATTATCAGGAATTTTTTTGGCTGAGACTGGTTTAGATTTCTCTTTGGTGGTGACGCTAAAATTAAGTACAATCACCTTCATGCAGAAAAGAAGAGGACATAAAGAGACTGACGGGGCTATGACGATTAGCAGTATACAGATGTCAGCAGATGTTTTGTGCTGTTTATTTGTATAATAGGTCTACTACATATAAATTCATTTCAGTTGGTAAAAGAAGCATGTAATCAGGTTGTTTTTACATTATAAAGACAAAGCAGGAGCAAATATGACAAAAAAAGCCAATGCTCTGTTGTGCTTATAATGCTGCAGTGAATTCAGGTATTTAAAGAAAATAAGCCTTGTTGCTGGAGTCACATTCAGCAACAAGATTCAGAAATATAAAGGGCAGAAAATAATAATAATAAAAAAAAACTGTTTCCCTCCTCTACCTTAAAATGGCCAAAGTCAGGTTGATGAAGACTCACCAGGATGAAATTGTGCCATTGCATCTTTGTAATCGTTTCAGATTTGTTTTTTGTTTTTTTTCCTTGTGATAAAATGTGTTACTTGAATGTTGAGGTTCTTCATTTTGCAGGTATCTAAAAGGGATCTGTCGGCTTTGTGGACACTGAAGGAGTTTTGTTTTAATGTGACGCAGAATCTAAAGCCAAGCTTTGAGTCCCTGGCAGGGTGGAAAGCTGGTTCGCGTGCGAGTTGCTACTGGTTCTGATGTAAAGTCTGCTCCTAGAGACCAAATTGATCACTTGCAAGATCGACCGGAGGGTAAAGGAAACCGTGGTTTGGGTTTAACGTGAAAAACAGCAAATGCATTGTTTATTTTCTTGTACACTGGCTTACCTACTAGACTACTGTAACTTTTAATGATTGTGTGTGAATGTTGCCGGCTGACGCGGGCGCAGTTAAAAGTGAGCGTTGGTGCGTGTGCGCGCGTGAGTGTATAATAACACAATGACACCTGTTTTGTTCACCTAACTCCCTAACAGCCCTTAAAAAGCCTTAAGTGTTTGGTCCTTGGACTTTCCTTTGACAATGAGCATGGTTTTAATAAAAAAAAAACCCAAATAAAGAGAAAGGAGGGAAAGGACATACAGAAACAGCAATTCTTTTGTATTTTTTATTTGTTTGCTTTTTCATTTGAATGAAGATTTTTTTTTTCATTGAAAGCAATTCCTTACGTATTCCTTATGGTTGGAAAGCAAGAAAAAGTAGGAATATTTTGTAATTATATATTTTTAGCAATGTGTAGTTACTGAGCTGTAACTTTTTCCCAGTTTCAAAGCTTCGGATTGCAGTTGTGACTATTTATGATACTTGATTTGCTTGTTATTTAAATTTTATTTTCCTCTTTGTTTCTTGTACTATTGCTGTGAAATGGAAGAAGGTCCACGAGCCTTTCTTTTGTCATTCTGTACGACAGATAAGAGGCAAGAGCGTGAGAGTTGTGCTACTCTTTTTGTAATATTGTAATAATAAAATAAAGTTCTAATTTATGCTTTAAAAAGTATCTGAACTTTCATTTAAAAAATGTTTCAAGCAGCCAAAGTTTCAGAATCCCTTCTTATCCGGCGCTACGGTTTAGATGGCTCACTGTACCCACCAGTCATTACGTTGTGGTTCCCGTCAGAAGTTTTTAGCTTCGCTGTGGAAGGCATTTCAATTTAGGGCTTTCCCATGTTCATTTGGATCCGTTTTGGATCTGTTCAAAACCAGTTTTAATCATTGTCCTGGTGTCAACAGTCTGACACAAACTGTCACCCCGGATGAAGGGAAATCGGGTAGGAGGATCAGGAAACGTTAAGGCTGCAGCGTATCAGAAACTGAAAACCAATGCCAGTTTGATGTGTACCAAAAGGGTGCCGACAAAGTAAAAAGCTTTGCCGGATTGTTCATCTCCCCACATGGACAAGCAAGTTGCCTTCTGTGTCACAGATGAGCCCAAGGTTGAGCTACTTGGCCACAATGACAATAATATTCACATGAGCCAATGTAAAGCTTTCCAACTGAAGAACAATGTAGCAAAAGTTAAGCATGGTGGTGGTAGCATTATGCTCAGGCTCTGCTTTTCTGCTGGTGGAACAGGGGCATTGCAAGGTGAGTAAAATGATGGTGAAGGACTCCGTTCAAACTTCACCTCAAATCAAAATAGATGATTGAAACAGGATAATGGCTGCAAATACATGTCTGAACTGGTTTTGGATGGGAAAAGCAGGTCTAAACTAAGCCTTTTGGTCCAGACTAAAACCCAATTACTGAATGAGCTGTTTCCAGTAAGGGTAGTGGTCAAATATGCAGCCAGAATTATGCCAGAAGCTTTTTAATGTCTACAAAAGAAGTTTGTGGTTTGTCTGAATATTACCTGGGATGTATTTATATATTTTACCCTGTTTGGATTAAAGACTTTACAATAAATTCAAAAGTATGTGCCATTTTGTTTACATTCAGTAATCCTACCGACAATAGTGAATTATCTTTTATTTGTATTATCAGTACACCAGCAAAAAAAAGAACAGTTCAAGTTCTCTAATAGCCCCAAATTCTTACCTTTTGTTAGCATGACAATATAAGGAGACTGACTAGAACTGTAGAGCCAAATAAGTGGCTGACAAGGGCTCCAAAGGGCTAAAGTGCATATAGTTTGTAACTGTGTAAGCCAGTGTCGAAGGTGGCTATTGCTGCTCCGATTGCTGTGCTTTCATGCCCTTTATCCAGGCCTGCCTCCGGCCTCATAGCGAGAGGAAGTCGAGTAGACGAAGCAAGCTGTGAAATCTGCAGGGCTGATCTGGCTGCAGTAGATTTAGCTTGTCTGGTTGTGATGAAAATGGGACCTGTATAAAGGGCACACAGCACGAGGGGCAGGATCAGCACCTTGGTGATCAGTATAACTCCATGATGGATTTTCAGCCATGCCAGAGGTGCTGGAAGGTCAGGGCCTCTCTGCACTAGATGTGCATGCACCAGCTCACGTGCACAATACACAGCTGCTTGATACATTTAACCAGAAATATGGATTGAAAAAATATTTCATCAAGGTTTATTCAGCATGATGAAGCATGCTTAAAGTCTACTTTAATTATAACGCTGTGATATAGATCAAACACACCAATGCCCTCAGTTTCCTCGTTACTCCTGATATTACTTAGAGGTTTCCTTATAGGTTGCCTTTACAATAAAACCAGCGCTGCAGTTCAGTCAGGGAATCAGCTCAAGCCTTTGTCTCCTAGGCAGAATGCTGTGTTGGAGCTGCAAAGCCTGGTTGTTTGTGTCATTCAAGCTGAGCAGTCATGTTTAACTCTTCAGAGGCTCTTCAGACATTCAGGGGCCTCATCTCAGTGGACTGAGAAGTCGTCTTCCTCCTACTGCTTTCCATGAAAATGCCTCTCCAGCTCCTCCCTGAGGAAAAACGAGGAAATGTTATGGGCCTGTGATCCATTTAGAGTTATGGGAAAAGCAAATCGCTCCGTGTTTTTTAACCTCTGTTGACGCTCATCAAAGGGCTTTCTAAATCATACTGCTTGATCCGATCAGAAAACCCTGGATCCTCGCTGATGTTGGCCACGTTTGAGCTCCATTTGTTCCAGTTCACTCCCTCGACCCTAAGAAAACGAGAGAACACGTGGATCCATTACTTTCTGCTGTCTGACACTTCAGAAGGCTTTTACTGAGGAAGAAAAATTAGCTTGAAACCTTGTGAACTGTGGCTCAGATGACCCTGATCACACAGCAGCAGTTTCTGTTAATCCTATACCGGACTAAACCTTTGTCTCCGCTCCCTGATTAGTTTTTGCTGAGGTTTCCCTTTTTCCAGCTGCTCAGAAGATTAGTCAGTAGCCTGGGCCAGATTTTGTGCAAAGGATTTCTGCTTCACAGAGTAAGACAAGTCCAAAGATTAAACAGCAACAGGGCTCCAAATGGGGTGAATGTTTCCAAAAACTGAGCAAACTTGGCGGCTGGCAAGCAGTTCAGTAATCAGTGTTGTTCTTAACCAAACAATGGAATTAAAAAGTGTTCCCCGGGCTAGAGAGGAGAGAGGCAGGAAGCTCGCCGTTCTACACAGGCCGCCATCTTGAACCACACCTGATCAGACCTCAGGGAAACTTTTCTAAAAAGATTAAATAAGACATGTTATAATAATGCTATAAAAGATAAAGAATCATAATCTCAGCATTAATTCATTTACTGCCATTCACTTTTTACCTAGTAGTAAGTAGCAGTAGTACTAAGTGGTAAGCGCAAGATAGTGCTAGTCTAGACAATGGATTGACAGTCAGGAAAATACAAACACACAGTCTTTACACTTTATAACAGTATCTGTAATAAATATAAAACATAAAAACACTAAAGGGTACATGCTTCTGTAGTTTCTAGCACTGTGGCCTTGTAGCAAAATGAGCTGGGTTCCTAATCCCAGCCAGGGTCATTGTGTGTGGAGTTCACTTCCAGCTAACCCCCAACAGTCCCAAAACATGCATGTAAGGCTAAATAACCTCTACAAATTTCCCTTAAGATTGACCAAGTGTGAGTGTCTCTCTCTGTTGCCCTGAATAGTTAGATAGCGATAGACAACCGCCCTCCAGCAACCCTGCAAGGAGTGAGCAGGTATAGAAATTATTATTATTATTAGCCAAATATTACTTGTGTATTTGTCCAGGTTGAGGGTTATTCTATCCCATCATTTTTGTCTAACTGCTATTGTTTGGTTAAAAACCTAGCCCGGCCTCCTGGGTCAAGGTGCGCACCTGGATTGGTCCATATCTGATCCAAGACTGGTTTAGCAAAATGATCCAAACTGGTCTTTGCTTTCTGTTACCCATACCCTTGGTTTTAGTTTAATGAATTACTGCATCTTCACTTCATCATTATTTTGCTTGGATAATATATTTACACTCCCAAGTTTTCCATTAAACTTCACTCTGTCCTTGCCAAGCCCTGGCAATTATCTTTCACATCACATTAGTGCACTTGTAGGCCCTTTTGTTTGATATAAATAATCGATCTAGTCCTTATGCATAAAGCCTCCATCACACCATAAAACATGCCTTGTAGTCAACCATGCTAGCTGGTTTGCTCACTGATGTATTTGTTTCTGCATATAAAAACATTTAAGGTGTACACAAATACACGCACGTTAAAAACATGAATCCAGTTTTCAAGGCACCATCGAAGTAGAGAATCTGCTCTAAAACTCAAATCGCTTGTTGCTGTCAAGACAGTTCCATCAAAATGTCAGCCATTTGTGTTTTGGTGACAACATGAAGATCTGAAGGTGCTACCAAAAAGAATCAAACGTTGTCAATCGCAGAATTATAAACTTCAATTTCACAGCAATCTGTGTTCAGAAAGCTGAAAAGAAGTTGGCGACGCCGACCTGAAACACCTTCGGCGATCTTCTCCAAGAGCGGTGCCGAGTTTCTTCTCCACCCCAGAGTGAAAGCACTTCTTCAGACAGCAGGGTAGCCTCTTCTCCATGTCCAGGATGGTAACAGCCCTCTGGAGATAATCACAGCAGCTCATTTAGCCCACACTGCCTTTCAATAAGCACCAGCAGGGCCGGCCTTCGCTCACCTGCAGCCTCCAAACGCTGGCGCTCTCCGTGGTGATCTGTTCCACAGTGCGGTTCATGAGAGCTATGAGCATGTTGAGGAGCAGGATGTAGGTGAGAATGATGTAGCCGATGAGAAGGAGGTAGAAGACCTCGATGTACTGGTAATCCTGGGTAAACTGCACGTCACCCATGCCTATGGTGAACTTGAAGAGCTCCAGGGTGGTGTAGGAGATGCTTGTGTAGCCGGGTTTGACGCACTCCTCATCGGGTGTGGTGGGCACATAAATTCTACTCTTTGGCGTTGGGGATGGGGTTGGGGTTGTTGATCTGTTTACGTGTTCTGGCTTTTTAAGCAATGTGACCACCGCTGTAACAAGAGACAAAATGTGGTTTTATGCGCTGTTTGGGGTGAAATCGTCCCAGTTTTTAATTTCAAACACAGTCTATCTATAATGCCAAGCTGGGCTGAACGCTCTGACAAGCCCAGAGATGCCGCCTCTCCATTTACTCGAGTTAAGATAAAATACCTGCTGAGAATCCAAACAGGAAAACAATGTAAACAAAAAGGAAACGCAGGATATCACTGAGGATCATCTGCAAAAGAAACAGAAGTTAGATGGCCTTAAAACAATGTTTGCACTGGGATATTCAATCCAGTTGAGAGGGACTCTTGCCTTCTGTATCATGACGCTGTAGATACCCATGTGGCTGTCGCCCCTGGAGTAGTACAGCACGTTCACCCAGCTGAGAGCCAGACAGATCACCAGGAAGCCAAGATACTCCGTCCGGTTCCCCAGATACAGAGCGGTGGAGACCAGGAACAGGAGACCCTGCACAAAACTGTCCATAGAATGGCTGTTAGATTGACTCCATGCTACCCATGTTTACCTGTGGTGACTATAGGGCTTTGCAGAGGTGATCTTTCCTAGTCTTTCACATTTTTACATCTTACAACAAACCTCAATACATGCTGCTCAAGTAAATAAATAAATAAATAAAGGAACTATTTAAAAACACATCAGATCACAATTGGAAAAACAATCCTGCTGCATACCCATACTGATATAGAACGGATATTGTGTGGATCCTACATCATTTACAACGCTGTGAAATGAGGTAGGATCATTTCACAATGAAATGTCATTACAACACGAGACCACGCATCATCGTGTCCCAGGAGGAACCCAGGACCCACTGCGCCAGCGAAGGGTCTAACAATGGGTTTCATCCCGATACCTGATGGCAGTCAGGGAGCCGTCGTTTATCCTGTACAGGTCTGTGCGTCCCTCCACAGAGACGCCTCACAAACACCAACGATGTTGCAGAAAGCATGACGTTCTCCCCAGCTTCTACAGACTCTTTTCATGTCTGTCACATGAGTTCAGAGTGAACCTGCTCTCAACTGGACAGAGAACAGGGAATCCGTGCTAAACCTGCCAGTTCTGGTGTTATTTGGAAAACAGTCGCGCTCCACGGTGCCAGGTCATGAGCACAAGAGCCTATTTCATGAGGGTGATCCCTGGGCCACCCTCATGAAGCCTGTTGCTAATGGTTTGGTCAGAGACATGCACATCAGTAACCCGTTGGAGGTCACTTTGTAGGGCTCTGACAGAGCTCATCCTGTTCCTCCTTTCACAAAGGAGCAGATTCTGGTCCTACTGATGGATTAAAGGCCTCTGATGGCTCAGTACAGCTCTCCTAGAGTAACTGCCTGTACCCAGGAATCTCCTCCATGCTCCTGAGACTGTGCTGGGAGACACAGCAGACTGAGAATTTGCACAGGCATCTTGCTTGATATTATACTCTGATTAAAAAATGCTTCTTTAATTGCTTTGAGCTGTGTATTGTGTTGGGCTTGTGTATGATGAAACAAATCAAATCACTGTGTAAATGTCCTGAAAGAAAATGTTTATTTTCAAAAATATTTTTCAAATAAAAATCTGAAATGTGTGGCATGCAAACTCAGCACCATTTTCTCAAAATACCACTCAATAAATTGGCGGGGGCTGTTCTTTAGCAGGAAAGGGAAACGGGACAGAGTTGATGGGAAGAGGGATGAAGCCAAATACAGGGCAATCATGCTAGAAAAGGGGTTTGTGATGGTAAAAAAAACGGGAGACTTGGAAGAAAGTTCATGCAACCTACCGTTAGTTTGTCTTGTGACTGTAATGGCAGTGAAAGTTGATTCTTTGAAGGACTAATTCAGGGTAAAGGAATGTAACTGCCTCGGTTCTTTTCTTAGATATTTGTTTGTTAAAGATTTTAAAAACCATGTTTCCTTTTCCTTCTATTTCTTATGGGCTACTGCGTTGGTTCAACACGCAAAATCCCAATAGAGTCCTCAAAATGTCAGCATGTTTCAGAGTCTGAAACTACTGTTGATCATATCTTTAATAAAATAATAGTAGAAAAATGTACTTACAAGAGAATCTCATAATATCCATCAATCAGCAGAGTCTGTATCTTTGGTCGCTTCCTCTTCATGTCTATCATCTGGGGATTTTGACATTAAAGAGGTTGTCACTGAACCTTAACTTACACAGGGTGGCGATATAAACCACGGGATGAAAATGTGCCTCACATACCCCAATGACAAAGAAATAGAAGTTTGCTATCAATGTCAGCAGCTGGCCTAAAATATACAGGTAATCCGACAATTCAGGCTCATCGGGAAGCACATCCTGTGGGGCACAGAGGAGACATCAGGACAGGCCTGTCAAAGCTCTGTTAAACAGAGCGTAGAACTCTTTACCTTTACATCTTTTTTATTGTAGGCCACAATGGTGAAGATGACCAGGTACACGAGGTAGACCAGGAAGTTAAAGAGAAACATTCCTGCACCAAACTTCTTCCATTTATCCTCCAGCAGGTAGCTAAGCGGTTCCGTCAACAGCATCTGGTGGCGGTTCTGGGAAGAGACACAACTTTGTGACCTTGATGACACCGTAAGTCTTTCCTGGGGTGCCTGCAAAGCTGGGACTCACGGGAATGTCACTGCCGTAGATTAGTATTTCCAGGACAGAGTTGCTCTCGTATGAGTCCACAGAGGACAGGTCATACAGGGAGCTATGGACCGGTCCATAAACCCACTCAGTGAATTTACGGGACAAGTGCTTGATGTGATTCTCATGGAATTCCCTTTGCAGTATGTGAGAAAAAATCTGTGGACAAAACAAAAGACGTTACAAACGGTCCTTGTGAAGGTTCAGATTAGAAGTCGACCGATACATCGGCCAGCCGATATTTTTTTCTTGTATCGGCATCAGAAGATACATGAATCCGTTCGACGATCCATTATCTAAAACCTACATCTGATCTCCAGCTGGTGAGCTCTCACTGATGTGCATGTGTTTGTTCTCATGGAGAATCATGAATGCACATGAAAACAATTACCAATCACTACGCGTACAGCATCTAACTTTCTATAAAATAATGTTCAAACACTGCAGCGGTGGTCAGTGTTTTCTCCACCTTCTACCCACTGAACTGAAGAAGCTCTTTTCTGGCTGTGACACGCTCATTAAGTGTGACCAAACAGTCATGATATGAGTTTTTTCGGTGTACCTTTCAAAGTATTAGCATCGGCCTTAAAAAACCTGTATGTTCTCTAGTTCAGATTCATCCGGATGAGAGACAGAAAGATTCTAATCAAAAAAATAAAATAAAAAATAAACACTTTGCATTTACCCCAATCCTGCCGGTCTTGGCAGCCAGTTTGAGAGGCGTGAGTCCGTTGTGGTTCTCTTTCTCTTCCAGATTCATCTTGGCATGTAGTCGGGCAGCGTTCTTTAGGATGCGATCATAAATGGCTTTTATGAATTCTGTGTTCTCCTTCGAGTTATCAGCCACTATGACCAGGGCGTGCAGCACCGTGTTGCCGTGAGAGTCTGCCATGTCAGCCTTGGCTGACATATAATCATTCTCCATGAGGTAGTCCACTATGTCAGGCTGGTTCGTACAGGCTGCCAGAGACAGGGGCAGCTCACCTGAAATGGAATAACCATAAAACACAGTTCTGAAATGGATTTTAAAAGGAAAAATACATCAGACTGAATTTACAATGGATTTTCGTACTATTCACACAGACTGCCTAGGTTCACCTCCACGAATTTATGGTTTAACTGTTTCTTAGTGAGTCCAATAACAAAGTTTTTTGCATCCATCAATAGACCTCTGGCCTAGGATTCAAGCACAGTGCTGGAATCATCTCCATGCTTATATATAATCATATATAGTAATGTGAGAAGGTACCGAATGTAGGATTGTCAAGGTAATAACCTTAATTTTTGAGTTAATGCTAAAATATGTTTTGGCATTTCTCTGTCTTCTCGAACTGCCAGTCGGTTTTCGCAGATGACCATCCACTCTGAGCCTGGTTCTGCTGGAGATGTCTTCCCTTCAAAGGGGAGTTTTCCTTTCTACTGTCACCACATGCATAGCTCCAAAGTCAATGACACAATGCAGGCGACTGTCCGCTGTCCCTGCACGCTCTTTCAGGACGAGTGAATGCTGCAAGTCAAAGACTGGATGCAATCTGCTGGATTTCCTTAGATAGGAAAATTTTTCAACAACCTGTCTGGATGATTTGATAGAACTGACTCCTTAAAGGGCCTTGAGATGACAGGTATTGTGAATCGGCGCAATACAAATAAACTAAATTGAATCGCAACAATAAAAAAGGGCAGCAAAGTATGGTTTGTGACTTTCTACCAAAGCAGAAGCGCCTAAATCTGTAACAGGAATGTGGTTCTTTGCTAAAATGTCTCCAATGTGCATAAACGTTCTGGTAGTACATTGATCCAACACTGGTTGATTCATCTGTTGACTTCACAAACCTTAATTCTGGCTTCAGAGGCCAATAACAATGTATATCTGTTTTTCAAACACCTTAACAACATGTTTACACTTAGTGCACATTGAGCTAGGTGTGTAAACGGTTCAATGAGAAACAGTAAAAAGTGCAAATAAAATGTGGGATTTTTATGCAATGGCTGCCATGTTGGATTTCTAGGCAATGGTTGCTAAAAAAAACTTTAGACTTTCTAACTTATTATTCTGATTCCCAGGAATGTGTCTAATATTTTTCTGTTGTCTGTAAAGACAGATACAGAATCCCAAGTTCACCAACATGTATTCAAAAAGTTGGATAGTACAAAGTATTAAGGTCCTGTATCGATACAGGACCTTTTCCCCAAACAGCTGGGTCTGTAGTTGTCACCTCAGACGGTGGCTGAAACTATGGACCCTAAACAATAGTTACACTCAAATATATACCCTACTCCCTGGACAAGTCCTGTGCCTAGTGTGTTATCAGTAGCTTCAATGTGTGGCCAGAAACAGTCGTAACTTCTTTGACACTTCATCATCATCTTGGGAGTGTGGTGTCCAGATAAAAGTGCATGTGAGGCGACAACAAAAACATCTCCTTATATGTGGTGGTCATACATGCCAGCACAATGTTCCAGCCACAACTCTGTCAGACAATTCTAAGACTAAAGTCTATGTGTATGTATATATATATATATATATATATATATATATATATATATATATATATATATATATATATATATATATATATATACATACAAAGATATAGCTGAAACTCATTACGAAGCGTTCCGGTCTTCAGGACCGGGGAGCGTTAAATACTGTACACTTGGGTTTAAGTTTAGAACATGTGGAGCTGGAAGCGGTGTGACCACTGCTGAAATTTTATTAATAAAACTAGGAATATTTATACAGAAAAGACTAAATAGTATAGATTTAGAATCAAATGGAAGTCTGTATCAAACTTTTTATTAGCAAACAGAAAAAGGTCTTTCTGGAATAACTGAGTATAAGGGCCGTCCCAGAAATTTCCCCAATGTGGGACAATAAAGGAATTTCTTATCTTATTTGGAAAAGATGAATGATGGTCTCCATCAGAGCTGGGACAGAAGAACACATTTAAAGTGTAGTCCAGTAAGCCCTGGTGGGTTTAATGACCAGATAGACTTTTTTCTTTAGAACAGATATCATTGGAAATCTCAAGGCAGACCCAGTATAAACTAAACTGGAAAGATATTCAGCTTTGGAAAGCAGAACATGACAGGATATGGATAAATATAAATACATTTTCAATTAATTTTTGATTCTCTTTGATAATTGTAATGCCAATATATTGAACTTTGGATTTTACTGGAATTCTGAAATTTCTAAATAATGACAAGTTTTAATAGGGAGTAATTCACCCTTTGAGAGGTTAAGTTTGAGAAGCTAAAGAAAATTCATCCAGTAACTTAATAGCGCAGTCTATTTGAGTGTAGCCCTTTAAAAACAGAGTAGCGTCATCTGCCAGTTGGCTTAACATATTTTTCTACCAGCGATTCACCTTTTAAACAGTTCTTTTTTAATGAAATGTGCTAAAATGTGCACAAGAAGGAGAAATAGGAAGGGAAAAATTGGACAAACTTCCAATTCCTTGTTCCACGTTAAATCTACAAATGGTCCCACAGGATAGTTTAACTGAGCTATTACCGCCGGCGTACAAAATACGTCCTGATTTCCTAAATTGCTCACCAAAACCAAATAGATCCAGAGTTTTTAACGAAAGAGTCATGCCCCACTGCATCGAAGGCTTCGTTGAACTCCAGAAAGAGAATACAACCACTTTCCAATATTAAATTGAAATGGTCTAATGAGTCTAAAACGAGTCTTATATTATCAGTTATACACCTTCCAGCCATAAAACCATTTTGAGATTCTTCGATGACATCATTAAGTGCTCCTTTCAGTCTCTTGGCTAAGCCTAAGGCTAGGATTTTATGAACATGATTTAGCAACGTGATGAGACGCCAATTGTCTAAAACTAATAAACCTTTTTGTGGCTTTGGTGTTATTAGTAGTAGTTAAACCTCGTCATAGTCATGATGGGAGTTGTTCTTTACGTATACTTTCTATGTAAACATTTAACAGAAAGGGAGCAAGTTGAGTCGAGAATAATTTATAACATCCACAAAATAGCCTTCATCTTTGTTTTTCTAAATAAAAAAACTAGAATTCTGTTCACCCTCCTCCAAGCATTTGGCTCTTGAATGGACTAAAGCTCCTTTAGGTCAAAACCCAGTTTTACTGCAACATTGTCTCACTCTGAGTGGTGTCACCTTTGCTCCTGACATACAGTAAGTCAGCAATGGCCACTCTGGCCTGAAAGGCTGAATTCCCTTCAGAATGCTTTTCCTGTATCTTCTTTGTTATATTCCTTACAGATAAACTGGAACTGGCAAAAATGGTTATTTTTTTTTGGACAAGCTAGCACTTCCCTACGATAAAGAAAACCCCACAAACGTACCAAAGTAGAAGTTGGGGCCATCATGTGGCTGAAAGAACTTCCCACAGGCTTTGGCGTGAACGTCTGCACCTTTGCTGACCAGCAGCTGCACGTAGAAAAAACTCCTCCTCTCAATGGCGATATGGAGAGCAGTCTGACCTATACAAACACAGCCAAATGTGTCGTTAGTCTTTCCTTCTTGTTGTTGACAAAATAAATCGGAATAAAACATTATTAATTGGTGCTTTCTCTGAAAATAGGGGAATATGAAGACAGACATATTTAAAGTTTTATTCAGGGGGAAGTTGACCTTTGTAGTAGCCATTGGTGTAGGCTGCGTTCACAAACTCTTTAATGTCACCGATCCTCTCGGAAACGCCGATCAGCACGTCGATGGTCTCGTTTTTGCCGTCTTTGAGGTGCAGCAGAGCTTTCATCAGGGCGGTTTTGCCGTACGACTGATCTGTGGACGGGACCGTATGTTGGGGGGAGTCAGAACACACACCTGCTGCCGGGCGGTTTGGGACACCCGTTGACCTCATGGCTGCTCACACACTTACACAGAGAGTCAGACAGTTTCTTCATGCTCCGATACAAGTAGTGGTACAGGCCGTCCAGTTTCTTGGCGTCCCTGCTGGCCACTGCCTCAAACAGTCGCTCAATGGTAAAAGTGGAGCTGTCTCTCTTTTGCTGTGGCGGCTCACCTTTAATCCCCCTGAAAACAAAAGGCGTTGCATGTCACAGGGTTGACTGTGGGTTAAGCAGCCTTTTTAGTTTGTTCTAATCAGCAAAATGTGGCTTGATAGCCCACAGCACCCCTGCTGTAATGCAGAAATCAGTTTATGTGTGTATGCAGAGACTCACTTGCCAAAGTTGACATTGAATCGGATCTGGGACTCTTTTGTCTCCATTTCCTCCTGGTAATCAGTGTCCATGGGGGCCTTGGGGGCCTCCCCACCCAAGCCTAATGTGGAGGCCAGAGCATCCTTCTTTGGCTCCTTATGCCTCAGTTTCTCCTCCTCTGTACTGTCGTCCGCCTCTAGATGGAAATCCAAAAACTCTGACTTCTTCATCCTTACCTATAACCCCGGCAGTCTGGAATAAACGTGAGAATTCTTTATCATTCAGTGAGCCTCAAAAGGAGCAAGAGTATGATATGTTTTGGGTGAATACATCTTCAGTGTTATGTTGTGCTTTTGACATTTCTTTTAATTAATTCTGGTTAAGTAGCTAACTAACCTTGGCCTGCGTCATTCAATCAACCGTTAGTTGTATAGATCCAGGTGATTTAATATGGTTTAGATTGGGGTTCTCCAAGGCTGTTGTTTCAGTCCCTTGCTTCCCTGTGGCTCTACGCTTCTTCAGGAGGAGTGAATGCTGCTTGTCAAGACTTTGATGCAATCAACTGGGTTCCCTTATATAGGAATTTTTTTGACCAATCTGTATAATCTGACCCAATCTGTATAATCTGATTGAATTTGACTTTGGAAAGTGCCTTGAGATGACATGTTTCATGAATTTGCGCTATATAAATAAAATTTAATTGGATTTAATTGAATTGAATTGCTTCCCATAGTATATACCAGTAACAGACCTCATTACAAACATTAATATTTACTTTACTTTCAATGTGAATAAACCCAAAACTGATTTTAGAATAACTAAAATGCCTTCATTACTTGGTTAGTCCTTGACTTGCTCTACCACTTATCCACAGGGCACCCAGCAATGACCCAGCAATGACTTTACTTCTGAAAAACATCGCCATCTCTTGCTACATGTCTCGTGATGGAAAAGCCATCACAGAGATAATATTTTCTCTTATCTCCTTTCGGAGAAGCACTTACGAGATATTAGGTGCTGGACCTTACGCTTCAGACGCTTTACTCCACTGCAGTCACAGTCAAAGAGTGCCTCTTATATAAATGTAATGGTTTATTTACATTGATTGTAATTGATTTATAAATTGCCTAATTTTATGACAGGTAGTAGTTTATAGGATAATTGTAACAGGAAAACTTTATCAATTCCTTAAAAGGAAATTTGTCTAAAAGTCTGTGTTTAGTTTAGCTTTTATGAAGTCTAAGCTATTCCTTATGGTGTTTACAGGCTATAAAATGCAGCTGGTTGTATTTTATGTAGGGATACATTTATTGCATTGGACAACTTTACTGCTTTCAGTGCCGTGCCGACTAGGTGCCCCTGGTAAAAAAATTATTATTAGATTGAGATTATCGGATATATTTAATTGAGCCTTACATTTTAAGGACACTGATTCCACTAGATCAGTGAGGTGGAAGGTCCCAAGTTAAAAACATAATAACTTTTAACAAAATTGCTGGTAGCACAGTTGTGGGTCCCCCTCCTGTTAATAGTACAAGCTATATCTCGCAGAATAACGGTGCTTTGACTTCCATTACATTTCCCAAGGTTGAAGCAAACAGAAAGGGGGACCATTGACCATTGCTCTGGTCTATGGTCCAGAGCTCTGGTTCCTCTCCTCTGTTCAGCTCACCCAAAGGTTTTTTACAGGGTTTAGATCTGGGTATTGTGATGGATAATTGTGGTGTCTGGTGAACCATATTTTTGTCGATTTGGCCATAAGTTGTGGTTTATTAAATTTGACATTCAAATGTATTATTATTCTCAAAAGGTAACTATTACAAAGTTCCCTCAGAGAGTCATCAGTGGTTAGAGCTGTGAACAGGAAGGAAATGTCTTGCAGTCTTTGCTGCAGCGCTTCTGTGTCTGTGCCCACTCTCTCTTCATCTTCAGACTGAAGACACTTTAGGGATTGTATTACGGTGCCAGGAAGTTCAGGGTTGGCCATAATTTTATTCATTTATTCAGTCCCCACAGCAGAGCCAGGTTTCTTTATCACATTTTTAAGTTTTTTTTAAGTCACTGGCTCTGATGTTGCAACCCCCAACAGATGATGGTAGAAAAGATCACACTCTCCACAACAGACTTAAAAAAGATATGCAGTATCTTACTGCAAACAACAAAGGACTTAAGCTTCACCAAGAAGTACAGTCTGCTCTGTCCCTTCTTCTAGACAGCTTCACAGTTTAGTCTCCAGTCCAGTCTGATGTCCAGGTGAACACCAGGGTATTTTTACCACCTCCACTTCTTCTCCCATAATGGAAATAACATTCGACAATCGACAAAGAGTTAATGATGGCGTGAGGTCAAAGAAGGTTCTCTGGGAACTTGAAAGAGAAACCGGCCGACACCATCACAGATCCTCCACTGTACTCCAGTGAAATTCCCTCCCAGAAGTACTTAGCAAAATTCACATTAACATCTGACAAGACAGTTAAATCTCAGAGACATTTTTTACCAGGACAAGTAAAGTAAAATTAGTTTTCTACAAAGTGCTTTCTGATGTTTTTGTCTGTGAAAGGAGCTTAATAAATTAGCTTTATTTACTAAAATCTGTGATGAGCACTTAAAGGCTTATTCCTGACATAATTAAAACACTAAGTTGAGATGAATATACTTTTTATAGGGTGTTATGGAGACTTGGTGACCTCAAGATACCAGGCTTTATTGTAGTTCTCTTAAGAATTGGTCTATGTTGTTTGTTTTTTTATTTTGCTTTTTTTTTACTTTTACGTGTCTTCAATCCTTCTAACTGTGCATCCTAACATTATTTGTCCCTTTGGTTTCCTCATTAGCACAGTAATATGTTGGAGGAGCTTCCAGTAAGCAATGCAGAACTGAGCGTTTAGCGTACTTAAATCCCGTCTGAATCATGTTTACCACAAACTTCCACCTCTCTGGCCCTTAAAGGCGCAGACGTATTGTCAGACATGTGATGTTTCCTTCCTGGTGACCAACAAAGCAGTTTATTTAGAAGATTTCCACGGCAACAGATACACACACCCATCACTTGATCTGCCAACTATTTGTTTCTCTGGGGTTAAAACGAATTCTTTCACAGTAACATTTATGAAAGAAACTGTTTAAAACACAGAAGATGTAAAAACAATCTTCCAAATGCAACCAATCAGGCTGTCTGGGAAGGCAGGGGAACCTACAGACGTCGATGGTTGTTCTCCTTTTCAAGAAAAATGGGAAATCACATGTTCAGACTCCACATCATACGACGATTATACATCATCACAGCAAAAAAAAAAAAAGGAAAAGAAATAAAAAAACAGAAGTAGGCTCATTTTATTTTCAATCTTGTCTGGATTGTGAAATGATTCAGTCACACCACAAATAACTATATTGGTTCCATAAACATGTTTTTGTGGTTCGAAGTGTGTGTGCAGGAACATGTTCCACGGATTGTATGAATTTCCTGTTATATTAGAGGATCTATTGACTGTTGGAGCTCAGAAATGTGAGACACACTCTTCAATTCTGTGCAATAAAGCTTTTTTTGCAGCTCAAAATAAAGGAGGAAGCTAATAGGCATATCACAAAAACAAGATTATCATCCTTGCAACAGATATAATCTCTATGCTTTAATCTAATTTTAAGATGGCCCCGTTTAAAAGTTGAAATACAAAGAAATGTGTAATTCAACTCACCAGAATACTATGTTTGTCTCCTGGTTCCTCCGTTTCTTAAAGAAAAAATTATTTTTAAGCAAAACAGAACAAAACAACAGTCCTGCTGAGATCGAGGCGTGTGAATTCTGCATCATAAGATGCTCACTTCACATGAAGGCAAGAGGACAGAAGAAAGCCTGGGCAGGATGCAGCTGACCCAGCCCAGATAAAATCCCGCACAAGAGCATGTTACTGCTGTCCTGAGTGCCTGAGAGGCTGCTGTATTGACCGCCGATCCTTTCAAGAGCACACTACAACAAATCAACAAGGACCCGACATGTATGTGCTATACAGGCTGCAGGGGTATCATCTGACATGAACATAAATGGGTTTCATGATTACATCAGCAGGTTTCCCACTGCGTAAAAAGCCTCTACTCATCGTTAAGTACAATTTACATGATGTTCTTGATTGACTGAATAACTACGAGCGTAATATGTCCATCAAGGATATGCTAAAAAAAGAATTGAAATATAAATATTTTCATGTTTTCAACAAAAAATAAAATTTGTTAAAGACACCTACCCTTTAGGGTTCCCGGATGTTTCAGCTGGGCTTCTGTCACATATGAAGAAGCCCTCTTGAGTCTTGTCTCAGAGCTTCCTGTGAGCGCCTCTTTGTGCTTTCATTTCAGTTTTCTGCTTGCGTGCGCGTGTCGGTTCTCAAGCTGTTGTGGTCCTGTGACTCTGTGTGGTTGGAGAGCTTCTGCCAATCTGTGTCAGTTAAGTTTGTCATCTTGAAATCTTGGCTTCCTTTTTTCTCATGCTTGTGTGGGGCACAAAAGCATGAGTGCACGTTGGCAGCACATAATGGTGGAACTAATTTGCCACTTCAAAACTAACTGATCTGCCCCGAACATTTATCTGTGGGTCTGTGAGGAACGAAGAGGCTGGTAAACACCATTAAGTGAAATTATGAGAGATAGATAGCAATTTGAGATCAAACTGACTGATAGCAATTCGTTCAATACGATGTTTATCCACACCTCTTAAACATCTCCGCATTTTGTTACAACTACAAAGTTGAACGTGTTTTGTTGAGGTTTTACTTGGTAGACCAAGACCAGAGGAGCCGCTGAGAGGACTATGGTGACTCTGGAGGAGAGTCAGACATCTCCCCTCCTCCTTGCCTCTCCTCTCTGCTCACTACTGCGCCCTCCTACTCCTGGGCTTCTGGGACGCAGCGCTGGGGGCCTGCAGGGCTCTGGATTCAGCACCTGAGTCACGCTTGGGGGGCCAGGGCCTGGCGAGGTCGGCAGGTTGTTGCCCCTGGCTCCTGGGGGGCCTCTGCTCCATGGCTGCAGGGCCTGTGTCCGGGGCTCTCCTCCGCTGTCCTCTGGGTGGATGCTGGGTGTCCCTGTGCTGGGCTGCCTGGCCTCTGGGCTCCATGGGGCTGCTGATTTCCTGGGTCTTGGGGGCCTCTGTGCCTGGAGGGGGGATGTTTTTTTTTTCTTCTGTTAGTTTTTTCTCTTTGCAGGTGTTTGTGGTCATCTTTTGTAACAGTTGGTTGTCGGGTTTTCTTTGTTTCTCTGTCCTTTCTCTCTTCCTCTTGCTCTGTCCTTGTTATACCTCTGCCCCTGTCATGTTTGGCATCGTCACACCTTAACAGCAATAAAGTAAATCATCAAGAGTTGGGCATCAAAGGAGGATTTATAGGTGTAAAGCCTCCTTTAAGAGTTGAAAATTGCTTTTTCCAGACTCATCATTGAGGGAAAACGACCTGGAGTAAGTTAAACAGTAACCCTAAAACCAAATTGGGAATGGGACTCTGCAATTTAAAACTATACTTTGACGCAGCTCGATTACAATAAATGGTTTTCTGGTCTAACAGTTACATGTTGCCCGCTGAAAAGATATTAAAATGAAAACATGTTATCTTGGACAAGTCTGCATGGGAGAAACACAACTCCCAATTCAAAAGATAAAAACAATTAAACCCAATCATAACTCTAATTTTAATAGTATTGTACTACATTCTATATATAAAAAGGGGTTAGCTGTTTTTTTAGTGAATTAGGTTTCATTCATGTTTATTTTGCTGGATTCTGCTGGATTTACATGATGTGGAAATCTGATGTTCTTATGAAGCATATTGAAGCAGAAATTCTCAAACCGTATCAAAATGTAAGGTACCATTTTAGGACCCACAGTTCTTTGCCAGCATGTTACGGATATGATAATGCTTGAAAACTGTGAGGATATTTGCTGCCAGGTGATGCAGCGCTATATGTGACTGTCATTTATTTTGCTGAAAAGACTCCACAGAAGCCTGAGAAGTTGTTGAACAGGTAAATGATGGCAGGGTCACAGGGGTCATGGAGTCCAAAACTACAACGATTTCTTTTGATTAGAGACATTTTCTTCCTGTATATGCTGGAAATTTATGATTCTGTCCTGTATTAGTGTTGCAAGTCTTCACTTGTTCCAGTGTTTGTATAAAGTATTCTGTCTTTAAAGTTTTTTAACATATTTTACTTATAAAACTGACTTTTTAATGTGTTAATGCTTCCAGCAGTAGTAAATGGATTTTATTGATTTCACCGGTGGAACCTTAACACCAGCCTGGCCATTCAGACTAACTTTTTCCTCTCTTCCATACAGCTGAAGTTAGTGCGCTGCATAGCAAAGCTGAAACTGAGTCTGGCTGGCCAGGGTACCTCAACACGGGATGCTATTCAGTGATTGTAAGGGTCTGGAATAGTTTACGTAAAGTGATAAAAAGAGTCATTAAAAGATACTAATCCAATTCCGCATTATTTATAAAGGATTTAATAAAATATATAAAGTTGGACCAAAGTGCTGTAAGAATTAAGAGCAATTAGACATAAAATAAATAAATCACAAATAAATAAATTATACATAACCGGGCATGAACCAACACTCTATAGGGTAATAACAATCTGTTGGAAAAGGTGTTTTTAAGAGATTGAAAACCCACCAGGAAGCCTATCTGATGTGCAGCAGCAAAATATTCCAAAGCTTGGGACCAGCTACAGGGAAAGAGAGGTCTCCTTCAAGCCTCTGCCTGGTTGTTGGTTCTGACCAGAGCAGCAGGTCAGTGCATCTGAGAGAATGGCTGTAAAAGCTCAGAGATGTAGGGAGGGGAAAGAACATTTCAAGACTTAAATAAAAGAATTTTAAAATTACCCTGGTGAAATATTTGCAAATTTGCACATGTTGGTTAGAGGACGTGCAGCAGCATTTTGTACCAAATGCTAGACATGCAGTGGAGAACCTATTGAGTCCATCATACAATGCATTACAGTAATCCAGCCGTGTGGCGACAAAGGCTCGTTTCACTGTTTCAGCAGGCTTTGAAGTAAGCATTGGGTTTATTTTGGCCAGCTGTCAGAGTTGAAGATAAAACTGGATTTGACAACTGCCTTAATTTTTCCATCAAAAGTAAAGTTACGAACCATTTTAAAGCTAAGGTTAGTTGCCATTGGCTTAGCATCCTGGCAAAAATAACCCAGATCTAAAAGTAAGCTCTCTGACATGGCCAGCCGTGTCAAATGCTGCAGTTAAATTTAAAAGAACAACACAGACACCAGAGTCAGCAGCTAAAACAATGTATTTAAAAACACCTACATCTCTCCACCACATACACATACAGCATGCCTTCATATGCATATATATATATATATATATATATATATATATATATATATATATATATATATATATATATATATATATATATATATATATGCATGCATGTCAACTTATGACATGATACGTTCCAGGTTACTTCATATGATTCCAAAGACATTGACGATGACATCCTTTGTTCATTGCTCACATTTTACTCTAAATACCGATGCTTCAGCCACATTGATTTAATTATGCCTTAACTGTTTTACCCCCAAATGTTACAGTTTATAATTTTCTCTATAGCTAATTTTTCTCACCTATAACTTGTTCATAGCTGTCCATTACACATAGGAACAGACTTCAAGGTCTCCAAAACCGCTTCATTCCTATTCTTATTTTATCGCTGTTTAATCAATGACTTATTGTACTTACTTTGCTTATATTTTAGCTTTTTTATTTCTCAATTCGGGAACCAACGCAGTGTTGTTGTAATGCTGACTACAGTGTCCAATGATGATAAACTCCTTATCTCATTTGAAAAGCTGTAAAAGTGCAGACTCTGTGCAGGGCAGTGATTTAAAATCAGATTGGAAATTTTCAAGACACTCATTCTCTAAAATAAGGCTCACTAACTGGATGCACACAATCTTCTCCTGCAACTTTGATTTGGAAACGGATCTAAAATGACTATGAGCTAAAGCATCCAAAGCAGTTTGTTTAAACAGAAGCTGGACAGCTGCTTCTTTTAAAGACTGCTGGCACCACTTACAGGACAAACTGATGTTAATAGTTGTCAGAACAGAAGAACCCACTTAGTATTCACTCCTTCAAGAGCCTGGCAGAGATGCAGTCCTTGGGGTAAACAGAGGGTTTTAAAAGACCAACAAGCTCGTATAAGAAGGACAAAGTAGCAGGGTCAAAAGGTCAAGATAAGCAACATATGACACAGAGACTGAGGGATCAAAACTAGGATGTGTGATAGTGGTCCAGAGTTTGTAAGTTCCAGGTTTAACTACAGCTGAAATAAATGAAACATACGAACAGTGAGGTCTTCCTCTTGCATTCCTACATTTTACTGTCCTTTTTTAGATTTATTTGATGCCCAGGTTGGGTGCTTTGAAAAAGTATTCATACCCCTTGAACTCTTTTCACTTTTTTCAGATTACAACAATAGAGCACAATGGTTGAGTGAAAGGGATGATACATGGATACACAGTACATCTTAAGATCTTTTACAAACAAAAATTTGAAAAGCAACTGCAGGCTTCCATTTGATTCAGAGCCCCACCCCATGCTTTTGATGTAAACAACTCCATTGTACCTCCGGTTGTACGTTTAAGGGTTTTGTTCTACTGGAAGGTGAACCTCGACCTCGAGTCTTCCTCGAACAGGTTCTCCTCCAGTATTGCCAACTATTTAGCTCCGTCTATCCTTCTATTAACTCTGACCAATCTCTCTGTGTTTGCTAAAGAAAAGCCCACAGCATGATGCTGCCACCACCACATTTTTTCCTGGGAGGCACGTTTAAACCCTAATCCACAAAGTACTTTGCACGTAGGCCTAAAGGTTAAATTTAGGTCGTGTCCTCCTCATGGACTCTATTTGGTGATAAACTGACTTCTAAAGTTATTTGGTTGCACTGGATTGTATTTAGAGGTTTCCGATTAAAGAGGACTGAATAAAATGTGCACCAAACTTTAAAGAATTTTCTTTGTAAAACCAGTTTTACTTTGTGTCTCACTTTCCTTCCTTTTCACTAATATACACAACTTTATGATGTCTGTTACACAAATTAGCAATAAAATGCATTGTTGTAATTGTAATATGACAAGTGGTCATGCATTAGGTTTAAAAGTTTACCTTTCCTTAATTCCTAACCAGAGACTTGAGCCTGCAAATAAATTGAAGGCAAGAAGGTGTTTAGACACAATAAGAGTTGCTCTGTTTATTACTCAGCACTTTTTAACGTTTTGCCTGTTCAAATAAAATAAATTTATAAACAATTGTTGATCTCTCAATCTGTCTCGCAAATTTTTAATGTGACGTTATCTGCAGAAGCCATGCCGCCATACAACCGCCACCACAGGGCACTCTGACCACCGACAGCTGGCAAAGCAGGTAAAACGTCTTGCCCAAGGCCACAACAACTGGGGGAGTGGGGATTCGAACCAGCAACCCACCGGTTACAGGGTGAACTATCTCTAACACTCTTAATCTCCTGGTAAACCACTGTATTACCAGAAAAAGACACTACATGAGTTTTATCATCAGGTATGGCATTTACAGTTTATAGGGCTGTAGCTCAGATCAGGACTCGGGACTTGACTGGAATGTGGTGGAATGAGGCTGCAGGAAATAGATCCGGATCAGGAATATTTGGATAATGGCACCAACTATCACTGATGGGGAGTTTTGATTTCTGTTAATTTCAAGACCTCTTCCATTGTAACCCCCAGTCGGTCGAGGCAGATGACCGTTCATACTGAGCCCGGTTCTGCTGGAGGTTTTTCCTTCCCGTTAATGGGGAGTTTTTCTTTCCGCTGTCGCTTCATGCTTGCTCAGTATGAGGGATTGCTGCAAAGCCATGGACAATGCAGACGACTCTCCCTGTGGCTCTACGCTTCTCCAGGAGTGAATGCTGCTTGTCGGGACTTTGATGCAATCAACTGGTTCCCTTATATAGAAAATTTTTGACCAATCTGTATAATCTGACCCAATCTGTATAATATGATTGAATTTGACTTTGTAAAGTGCCTTGAGATGACATGTTTCATGAATTGGCGCTATATAAATAAAATTGAATTGAATTGTTCTAAGTGCTATTCTTGCTTATTTTTATGATATCCAAGGATCTTAAAATTACCTGCTTTGGCAAAATTGTTTTCAAATGAGATTCTGCGATTCTCTGTAAAAACTGTTTCCCCTAACAGGAACAACAAGACCCAACATTCAGGTCACAGACAAATGTTGGTATGAGGGGTTGATTGCAGTATCTAGTCATCAAGGTTTTACATCCCCTCAGAGTTTTCATTGTTTGGGAGAAAGCAAAATATTAGATTTAAGTCCACTTTAAGTAAACCTGTTAATTTGTTCAAACAAAACAGTTCCATTGAGAGTTTTGTAAAAATCTCAAGTCAATCAGTCAATCATGTGAACATGCAGGGATTCCCAGGCAGATTATTCAGTCGGTCACAGAGGACCATGGCCACGCCCACAGCAGAGTCTGCGTTCTGTCCGTAGTCCACCTGCAGAGGAAACGCCCTCTCCACCTCCTGCCTGAGCACCTCATTGCGAGCCAGCGCGCTCCCGCTCCCCACGATCCTGCTGACCCCGGCCCGCTGCAGGTGCTCCAAAGGCATCATGGAGGCCACGTTGCTCACCACGCCATGGCAAAGCGCTCTGAACACATGACCCAAGGAGAGGTTGCAGGCAGAGATGTTGGTGACCTGACCCAGGCGGCGGGGGTCGTGTCTCTCCCCCAGGATGGTGGGACTCACCATCAGGTCACTGGTCTCCTGGCTCAGGGCACAGCCAATCAGCTTCTCATACATACACGAGTCACTCAGCTCTGCACCTGTCAGGGTTGAAAAGGAGCAGATGTTCATTTTCTCCACGACATTCTTTTGTTTATCGTAGCCATCATTACGTTTTGGTACATTGTTTTCATCCTCCAAAGGGAACTTCTCCTGAACTGTTTATTTCTGACTGAAATAATAGAGTCCAATAAAATGAGAGGATTCAGCAACTTCAATGCAAGTCCATTAAGTTCTTGTTCAGCTTTCAGGGACATACTTGATAATGCTGCATGAGGATGGAGAGCTAGCATTCTGACAGAACTAGATAGCAAATATAGTAAGTGTTTATTTAGGAGGATGTCTAAGATGTGAGCATTAGCAAAAGCATTAGTGATTCGGTGTCTAAAGTGAGAACTCCCTTGAGAGATGCAAAGAGAAAGTAGCCGGTGACAGGAATCAACAGATGTTACGCTCACCAGGCCCAGATCTGGTGATCCACCAATCACAAACTAAAAATCCGATCTGATAAAAAGTCTTCAGTGTGGAAGTTGTGACACAAAGTTAGCTATTTTAAGTAGAAGGGGGTGGGTGTAAAAATGAGGCCAGGTGTGTTAAAAGCTGTTTAAGAAGAAACTCAGGTTTCTACAAAGGCATGTTGGCCTGGTCATAGTAAGGCTGCTACTTTTAAAGACACAGTGAGAATGGAAACAGTTGCTCCTGTTCATGCTAACTGTGCAAATTGTTAACATAACGTGCTAAAGACGGATGAAAGTGTCAATCATTTTGTCTTTGTTTTGAAATACCAGTGAAATCCTGTTCAACTGCAGAACTGTGTAACACCAGCTGTTCTCGCACACCTACAGTGTGACTTTATCTCTGGTCTTCATTTACATAAATACAGACAGATCACATCAGAACCTCTGCCTCTACTTCTTAGTTACTATAAATAAATGAATCATTTAACATTATACACTGCAAAAAGGGAACTAAAAGTAAGTAAAATGATTATCAGGGGTACAGAAAGAGAAAGCTTTTATTTTATTTTATTATATTTAAAAAGGATTTTGCTCTAAAAGAAATTTTTCCAGGTATCTGTAAGGCCAGGTCAGAGCTTCATACAAACGGTGATCAGAAATTGGCCACAGCTCAAGTCCCCACATCTCAGTTTGGTATCACATAGCTGCACTTTAGGGGGCGTCTCAACTAGTTCACGGCTGCTTGATTGTGGTTAAAAGCAACTAAGAATAAGACGCTGTCTCCTGTTTATTTTAGGGCCATCGTGTTCCTGCCTACAGCAACATTTAAACAGCTCACCCAAGCAAGACTTGCTGCTGATCTGACTGCAACATTAGACTTGCTGTAAAAGTTTAAAATCTTTGAACCTGATGTGAATTTTGTGTAAAAGTGTTTGGGTGATGGCAGACTAATGAAGCACGGGCACAGACCTGGATGAGGGTTTATTCCTTTGTTAAATGTGCAGAGGGCATGTAATGAAAGAGGTTGTTTCGAGTCGTTTTCACATTAAAAGGAAACTGTGCTGACCTCAAGGCAATTGGTCAGCTCTGAAAAATGCTGAAAATGCTGATTTAAAACTTTCAGATTTAAGTTCAAACTAGTTTTAATGCATTTTTTTATTTTGTTAAATAGGGTTTCTTTGGGATTCTTCATAAATAAAATTGATTCCATTAAAAATAAAATAATTGGCATCCTCCAAAACACGATTACCTCATCCTCAGTAAGTGAGGCAGCGTTGGAGGAATCTTTAGAACCTGCGCAGTGTCTGAACTGTTTAGAAGCAGTAGAGCTTTCTGAGCTATCTAAAATTTTAGTTTCATCTAAACCTTCTACCTGTATGTTAGACCCAATCCCAACCAAGTTGTTTAAAGAGATATTCCCTTTGATCAGTGGCACTATTTTAGACATGATTAATCTATCCTTAGTAAATGGATATGTACCACAGGCTTTTAAAGTAGCTGTTATTAAACCTTTACTTAAGAAACCATCTCTTGATCAAGACGAGTTAGTAAATTACAGACGTATATCTAATCTTCTTTTCTTATCTAAAGTTCTTGAGAAAGTAGTTGCTAATCAACTTTGTGAACATTTACAAAGTAATGACCTACTTGAGGAGTTTCAGTGAGGCTTCAGAGCTCATCATAGCACTGAAACAGCTCTGGTGAAGGTCACCAATGATATTCTAATGGCCTCAGATAATGGACTTGTGTCTGTACTTGTCCTGTTAGATCTCAGTGCTGCATTTGATACAGTTGATCACAATATTCTCCTACAAAGCATCACCAAGACTTGAGCATATTGTAGGGATTAAGGGAAAAGCATTAGGCTGGTTTAAATCTTATCTATCGGACAGATTCCAGTTTGTTCATGTTAATAATAAATCTTCTTCAAACTCTAGGGTCACTTGTGGAGTACCACAGGGTTCAGTCCTTGGACCAATTCTCTTTAATATATATATGCTTCCGATTGGCAAAATTATCAGACAGCATGGGATTAATTTCCACTGTTATGCTGATAACCACTAGAACACATTGAGCTGGAACAAAAATAGCTTATGAGCAGGTTGTAAAAATTTGGGAAGCTTTTCACAACATTTGTTGGGCTTTTAGAAAGTTTTACTTACAAAATATATCAAAATAGTTGTCTATGTCTGGAATAAAACTAAAACCATTGTAATAAAATGCCATCTCCTTGAACTCTTTTACTGGTCAATTTATTTTTGAAATGAGTCAAATCTGTTGAATCTGACATCATAAATGAATAATAGTTATAATGAATAATATTGATTGTCATAATTAAATAATAAAATAATAATAGTTAATCAAGTGTCACTATGAAATTGTATTGGTCAATGTAAACGCCCTAAGAGGGGTTGAGTTCTACTGATCAACTTAAAAATATGTCATGGCTGTGAAAGAGAAATGTTTGATTGAGCTATTCTCTGTAAGAGAAATTAAGTTTATATTAAGGTAGATTTACAACTCATGTTGGGAAGCTATTGATAAAAGTTTTTTTCCTGTTGATATATCATGATTGTTAAAGTGCTTTTGTGTGTCATTTGGTTGTCTGATTGTATATTTTGTGGAGAGCCCGTTTTTTCTTTGCTTCAGCGCAGTTGTGTGCTAATGGCATGTTCTGATGTTTTTAATAATTGTGTGCTTTTAATATGAGAGTTTGAGATTTGGGCTTGTTTTTTTCTTTTAAGCTGGGCAGGTTTTATGCTGGAGTTGGTCTGGAAACTAACAGTGAGATACAGCAACCTGTAGTTCTGTGTCTGTACTCAAAAGCCAAGCATAAGCTACACGCTGATAAACACGAGCGCTGGTGTCAGGCTGAACACTGACTGAAGTAAAAATTCATACTAGCAGAGGTTCTGTAATTACAGCAGCTAGGAGAACAAGGACCAGAACAAAGCAGAGTTCCCTTCTGCTGCAAATAACCCAAGTTTCTTCAGTTTGGCAGTTTTACTGCTTGGTTCTGCTCCTGGTGCTCCTAGCTGTCTAGCTAACCCTCCTAGCGTGAATGTTTACTCCAGTGTTGACTTCAATGCTGACGTTTCAAACAGAAATTAGTAGCGCTGCTTCCAGGTCGCTCTCGCTTGCTTCGTTGTCACTTCTTGTAATTGTTTGGTAATCAGACCGAATATCCATCCCGAACTACCGACACCAGCCGAGCCGTGGCGTCTCTGAAGTCTATGAATGGCTGACCCAGCGACCCGCCCCTCTCCAGCTGTGATTGGCTAGTATGTTGCCTTCAGTCGTTGATTTGATTGGTTGAATTGTATGGTTGACAAATCAGATAGTACTAATAGGACGATGGCCACTCCGAGGTAAAAAAAAAATAGAAGAAAAAAAAAAACAGCTTCCAGTTCAGGGCGGAGACGGCCGACTCCATGGGCGGGCACGGCCCCCCAATGCCCGCCCATACCGCCGGGTCTGCCCTGAGCTACCTCTATATTTATGTTGCTATAGGCTTAGGCTACTGGAGGACATCAGGGCCTATTTTTCTCACTCTACTGATTTCTCTTGTTCTCCAGTCTACTGTTCTCCAGTTTTGCATTGCATTGCATTGAAATGACTGTTGTCATTTCAGCTTTTAACTTTTTGCTCTCTCTCTTTTTTCTTCATAGTAGGTACACCTGGTCTGGCGTTCTGTTAGCTGTGATATCATCCAGGGAAGACAGATCACCCACTATTACCATCTAATGTAGAACAGATTACTGGATCAATGTGTGCTTCTGTGCTTTTTTGTCTGTCTTGTTGTGTTTCTGCTCTGTCTTCTGTAACCCCCAGTCGGTCGAGGCAGATGACAGTTTGTACTGAGCCCGGTTCTGCTGGAGGTTTTTCCTTCCCGTTAATGGGGAGTTTTTCTTTCCGCTATCGCTTCATGCTTGCTCAGTATGAGGGATTGCTGCAAAGCCATGGACAATGCAGACGACTCTCCCTGTGGCTCTATGCTTCTCCAGGAGTGAATGCTGCTTGTCGGGACTTTGATGCAATCAACTGGTTCCCTTATATAGGACATTTTTGACCAATCTGTATAATCTGACCCAATCTGTATAATATGATTGAATTTGACTTTGTAAAGTGCCTTGAGATGATATGTTTCATGAATTGGCGCAATATAAATAAAATTGAATTGAATTGAATTCTTTAGTCCCTTTCGTGTTCACTGTAAAAGTTCATGTCAACTGAATAAAGCAATGATATACGTTTATTAGGGCTGTACCATTTTGCCAAAAACCAAAATTGTGATATATATTAAACCATAATTGCGATTTAATTTAGACTTTTCTCTGCATTAACCACAAGCAACAAAACTGGCCTGTAGATAAACATGTTTGTAAAGGAGGACCGTTTAAAACAAGAACTTTGACTGTTTTTATTAATCAGAATATTATTATTCCAGAGAATAGCTTGTTGAGTTGGACATCAATCCTTGTTGAACATCAAGTGCAACAAACAAACAAGTCTATGTATTAAACAGTTTGACTGGTACTTAATGCTATGGTGAGATTCCTAAAAGTTTCTGATAAAACAGTATGATTATATAAACTCTAAAACAAGTAATACAATTTGATTATATCACTGCTGCAACTCTCTTCCGTTCCATGTGGAGGCAAACCCACTTTAAACATAATACCGACCCTTAAAGGACGTCTTATCCATTAATTGTTACATAGCCAAAAATTGCAGACCTCTGCTATTTGGAAATTGTGGTTTTTTTGTTGTCGTTTTTTTTTTATTATATTGCAAATGCTATTAATTATGCGTTTTGTTTTCGTGTGTTTTATAAAAATTTTAAATAGTTCATACATCCAGAAAAAACACATATTTTAATCTGCATCATTAAATCGGTCAACTGAGGAAACGTGCACTAGGAACCAAACTAGGAGCCATCAAGTACTGACGATAAACATCAGCTGACACAGTAGGACAGTAGTAATACTGGATCATTAAAACAGAGAATTTCAATTTTCATGAATCAATTAACCCTGTACCACATTTTTTTTTGTTTTGTTTTTTTACTTCATTTCACTGAGAATTTAGGGAATAAACCAACATAAAGTAGTGCATATTGTAAAATGGAGGGAAAAGGATACATTGTTTCAATCTTTTTTTCAAAATATAAAAATCTGAAAAGTGTGTAGAGCATTTAAATAAAATCCAGTGCAACCAGCTGTCTTCAGAAGTCATCTAGTTGGTAAAGTCCATCTGTGAGTAATTTAAAGTTGGCCTAAATCCAGTTGTTCCGTTTCTGGACTCAGAGGTTTGAGACAGAACATTAGAGAACATTTAGGAACGTTAGAGAACAAGCAGCATCATGAAGACCTAGGGACAGCCGACAGGTCAAAGAGGGATATGTGGAGCAGTTTAAGGCAACATTATGTAAAAAGATTATAAAACAATTAACCCTCAAACTTTAAGCTTCTCTCAGAGCTCTGTTCAAGCAATCATCTGAAAATGGTGCTATACTTGCACCAAAGCATATTGATTCATACTGCGCAGGCCACACGTTTCAGATTTTTATTTGTACAAAATGCAAAACAATGTGTAATATTCCTAAAGCTTCTCAATTATTTGTTGCTTTGTAGTGCTCTGTCCCTTACAATCCCAATAAAGTACATTGACCTTTGCGATTGTAAAGTGAAAGGACGTGAAAACATTAATGGATGGGGGATCTATGAACACAATGCAAGGCACTGTATGGATTAAGCCAGGGGTTTTCAAATTCATTGAATGTGAGCCTCCCCTTGGAATAGATAAAGATAACCACGCCCCCCCCCCCCCCAACCACAAACCTACGGTACACAGGTCCCTGCAGTAAATGCATATTTCTTTTGTGTTCCTGGAATGCTGTGTTTCAAAAACAACTGATAGCCCAACACATGTTTTTTTATTGTATTTCTTTTAACAAAGTACATTCATAAAAGAGGCCTATTCATAAAATATCCATCCAAATATTTCCATTTTACATGCTACTTTTACTGAAACATCACGGACAGAGGGCCTACTTTTAAAATTGAGCTGTCATTAGAGCAAATTCATAAACAATTGTATTCAACAGCAGACAAACTGAACTAAACAGACGCCAATGTCAAACTGAACTCACGTCAACAGGAGACGTCAACTGAAATAATAATAAAAAAGATAACCTGAATTTAAACCTATTGCTATTTTAACAACCAAGCATTTTATTAGATCTTATCTCTTATCTGATGTATTTCTGATGTTTGGCACTTTGTTTTACCTTTTGTTAAAGTGCTCTTTAAATAATGATGACAATGATAATGATTATGATCAGAATAAACTTTTGCATCACCTCCCAGAAGCTGGAAAGAAAAGAGACAAAAACATTTTTCACACCTCGCTTAGTAACTCTAATATTCAGTCTAAATATTTTAGCCTAATATTTTAGGCTAAAATATTAAACTTTTTATTCGTTTTTCTTCAATCCCGTGGTGATGTTTAGTAATTTCTGCCAAAGGCTGCAGCATTTTGATTTATTCCATCTGAATGCAGTATTTGCAAGCCATACTCTGATTGGATGGAAAGAAACCTGTCTGTGATTGGCTGGTGGAGTGGACAGTTTTTGAAGTCGCTAGCGAACGCACAGCTGGTGTTGAGCGTGGAAGGAGCAGGTGCGCGCGAGCAGAGATGGAACTGAGTGCGACAGTGGGTTGAGAAGAGTTTTTCAGAGTTGAGCGCGCGCCAGACCGGTTTTGAGCGTTGAGAGTTGTCTCACTGCGCGCTTGGATTGGTTCCTGCGCGCAAACAGAAGGCACGAATATCGCTACATAGTTTCTCAGAGTTGAGCGGCAGCACTGTCTTCGTCTGTGTCTTCTCGCGCCTCCCCTGTGACTCTTTGGCGCCCCCCAGGGGAGGCGCGCCTCACCTATTGAAAACCTCTGGATTAAGCAATTAATTAAAAAAAACATACCGAAGTCTTTGATCCAGACAGTCAACGTTTCCACAAAAGTGGCCAACACGTTCCCTCCGTTGAGCGACGCTGCCACGGCCAAGTATGACGAGTCAAAGTAAGGGAAGTAGGAGATGGACGACTCTATCTGGGGAGAATCAGGAGGGGTGAAGCCAGCTGGCAGGGCGAAAGTCAGCTGGGCTGACGTGCTTATGTTGAGAACTGGGAAATTTTAAAAAGGATACAACCTATTAAATATACGGTATATTTGACATTACTTTTACACTTTTTATGTGCCCAGAGGTAATGAGAATAATTTGAAAACATGAATATGGGTCATTTTATTTTGTAAAAACAGTCATGCATTAATCAGATCAGCTTTGTTAGACATCAGAGAGTTGACTGCGGAAAGGATCATATGTCGGCACGAGATAACCTAATGGTAAAATGGATCTCCTTATCTAAAATGCACAAACAACCAGAGTATAATGCACTAAGTGCATTAACTGTGACAGTGATGGCATGACTTCCTGTTTCACCTGCATCTGCTGGTGCACTCATGCAGGAGTAGACGGAGCACTGGAAGTCTCCCAGGGCAGCCCCTACTGGTGTGCCTGCAGGAACGCCATGCCAGGCAGAGCATGTCTGTCCCACCAGGGCACCCGCCGGCGCACACCGAGGAAGCAGGCGAATGGGGAAGCCCGCGGCCTTCAGACTAGAGCATGCACACAATCTCGTTTGTTAAGTAGGACACAAGCCTCTGTTGGCGATGGTGCAAACTGTTAGGTGGTAAAGCTATAATAATACATGCATACAAGCCACAAGATATGAAGTCCAGCGTTCTACATACATGTTCTCGTTCCACTGATTGGTTGCAGTGTTGAAGAAGCCCCAGCTGGCTGCATTCTGAGGCGTCATCACGCAAGAGTCCAAACCACAGAGCATGGAGACCACGTAGTCCTGGATTGTACCAGCAACAGTGAAGTCCTCCAGGAACTTAGGCCTGCAGTGAAACCACAAAATAAATCAATGTCAGCCTTTTTATCAAATCGCTGTTGAAAGCGGCAGCTGAAGGGCCATGCACCAACCTGTGTTTCATGTACCAGAAGATCGTCGCACAGCCGAAGCCCGTGGAAACGCCGAGGTGAGACTCGGGTTTTGGAAGAGAAGACAGGAAGTCACTGCTGCAGCGTCCGTCCTGCCATGTGACCAGCTGACTGGTGTCTCTGGGTGTGAAAGAGTCCCCGTCTGACCAATCGCAGCCTGGGACACAGAAGATGCATACTGTATGTATAATTGGTGACAATGTTTAGAAGTCCTTTAAACATCATTGGAGCCAAAATGACCCCTAAATGTAGCTGTAAGCTGTTTCAGTGGAGCCTATGCAGGCATTCAGACCGCAGGAGAGAGTAAGACTTTCAATGAATAACAGGAAGTCTGAGAAGAGTCAAAGTTGCTCTGTTTTATCGCTGTAAGCTATTAACCTTTGTCTGTTAAAGAACATAGTAGCCGCTATGCTAGCCAGCATAAGATCCCCCACTTTGGGAAAAATAACTATTTTCAATGTGGTTTTTAAATCTTCTTATAATATTGATTTCCGAATCATTACACTGAATACACACATAAAATACCTTGGTACGGCTAACAGTTTTAGTTTAAAAAAAATTATAAATTGTTGACCACTGATTTAAAGCACAAAAACTTTTTATTTGCATAAACTAATCACAACTTTCAGATAAGACAGAATTATGCATAATTATACATTCAAGAGTTTCCATCTTTTGTTTTTGTACATTTTTATTTGGATACACAGACCACACATACAATAAACACCCATTAGATTTAGTGGAAGTGTTCAAGTGATTACGTTGCACCATGTTAGATTAAACTATTTATGTATTGTGCCATTCTGCTCTTTATGGCTTAATATCAGAATAACGGGCTGATATTAGCTGAGTTAGTCAGGCTACCTGCTCAGGAGCCAGCCTGTGGTCAGCTGCTGTACAATGCAGCTCACTAGATAAACCTGAATTCTTTAAACAAAACAAGAGCGTAGGAGCCTCCGTTCAGCCAGCAACAGATGAGGGAATGGCAACGACTTGTTACGCTATGCTCCATACAGCTGGAGGAAAGTCTGACCACTTGGCACTTTCTCTTGAATCTCTGGAATTTGGATTAGTTCCCTGTATGACCCAAAATGAATAATAAAAGAGCAAAAACATTTTTTCTCGCCTCTTATAGTGTTAAATGAGGCATCTGGGGCAGAAATTTAGTGGCTGTGTCATTTTTTTTTAAGTGTCTTAGTATGTTTTTACAGAAATGTTGCGATATTGCAACATCGGGCCTGGATGCGAGCAGAATTCATGTATTTGCGCCCATGCTGTCTAAGCAAATATACAGAACTACTAAGGGTTTATTCACGCCGTGGATCGCTTACAAAGCGTAAATATCATAAATAATCATAATATGTGGTCATACCTTTATCAATCTAAAATTATTGGATAAAAAAATAAGAATAGCAGAATGAAAACTTCGGTTTGGGATCAGAATGCGCTGGTGGACCTCAGATAAGTGGGGGACAACTTGTGTTCATGTACAGTGGTACTCCAAAAAGTGTTTCCTTCTATCTGAAAGGCATTTCGGACTTCCTGTAGAGGGAATTATTGGTGTTGCCAGCGTTCTAGTCCTGCTTGTAGAGGAAACCAGGCATTGATTACGGGAAGAATGATAGCAAATAATGGCGAGGATGGTGCCAAAATATGTAAATGTACCAGCAGTCCAATTTCATCAGGAATTTGTGCTTGGCAGCGAATGAGTCCAACAAATCCACACAATCGCATGATGTAAGACCTCTCAACCCCTGCGTAGGATTTGGTGGCTTTGTTCCAACACCGAATCTTGGTAATGTGGGCCAGCAAAGGACGACAAAGAGTGATCGCCCCGTTGTTGTACCATCTCACAGCACAGATGATGTGGATTGTCTCCACTCCCCCTTTTTTCTTTAAGCTCTTCTCATTTTCGAGGACACATTTGGGTAAGTGCACTTGCCTGGCAGTTCCCACATAGTGCTATCCGCAGTCAAGGAGCTGAACTACTAATGGGACAAAGGTGAGGTAGCTGGCAGCGCAGATTTTATTGTTCCGATTTTCTGGAAGCATGAAGGCAGGCTTCCTTACAACATCAGCTGGGATTTAAAGCTCAGGTCTGGCTTGTCTTCCATCGATGCTTCCTTGGTACACATTGAGGTCACAGAGGATGCCAGAGGGCCCACTTCTTATCCACAATTTGAAGCCACATGGGGGTTTGTATTGCAGACAATGCTTTATGCTGCCAAATGTCCCTTAAAACGGAACAATTATCTCATCAATTGATGATGAGATACAACCTAGATGAACATACCAAAAGGAATGCCCAGACCACTTAGATGAGCATGGTCCAGGACAACGCACCATAACTGCAACGCTCAAGATCACTTACATCCACACAGTCAAGAATACTAACACCTGTACTCACATCCATCATACACAACCAGTGTCTAGTTTTAGATATTCGAGTAAACAAAGCCCTGTATGTATGTATGTATTTTTACAGCTAAAGTTCAGCCAAGGTTTCAAATAATGCTACTGCAAGGGCTTGAAATACCACAAAATAAATAATATTTTCATTGAAAATTACTCAAATCTGTCCTAAACACATCAAAAAAACATTAAGAAATTGCAGGTAATCATACATTATATTTCTAGTAGTAATAAGCATTTCACAAAGTGTGAACTAACCCCCTTTACACATTCACTATCCAATGGCATTGCAAAGCAAAACAATATGACTCAATGACTATGTAAATATGTTCTTGCAAGAAAAAAAAAAACATTTGCAGCTTTGTTTATGGTATAGCTAAAAGGGATGTTATAATTTTGTAACAGTGGGCCTTACAGGGTTGAACTGTAGTAATAGAAGGCCTACAGGGGATTGTCACTTTAAAAGATGGGCAATAACCATCCCATGCATGATTGAAACCACTGTTTAAAACAACTGGATGAACATTGTGTCAGAGCCAGTAGAATTCATCGTGTATCTCTGCATATATGAAATGTGCTTTCATGGATGGGACAAAATAAAATGTCTGGCCCCTATTTATTTCACATTCCCTCTTCCTGATTTACAGCTGAGGTCAATGGTAACTGAAACATGAGGAGTTCATGTCGAAGTCCATTTTATTAACATGTAACTATTGTGATTTAGATTAAAAAAAGACTTTGCTCTGTTTCTAACAAGCGCATTTAAAATGGTGTTTTTACGTTCAAGCCAGTCCTTTGAAGCAGCGGCTCATCGTTGCACTTTATATTTTTGTTTTATTCTTTAAATGTCAGGGCAGCAGAGGCAGTCCTCTTACCGGTGTTTGCCCTCCAGAACAGAACCCCGTGCATCTGTCCCGTGAGGCCGACCATGCAGACATGCTGCAGCCTGTCTCTGGGCAGCTGGTCCAGACAGCGGTTCACAGCGTCTATGATCAGCCCGGGGTCCTGCTCTTTGGCCTGGGTACCACACACACACACACACACACAGAGGCTCAGGTGAGTTCAGCTCCATCAGCTGCAGGGGGAAGTTGGCCAGCTCACCTTTATCCCTCTAACGTCGCTGAGATCGGCGGCAGTGGGTTCCGAGTGAGCCGCCACCACGGCTCTGGAGTCGGCGGCCAGCAGCACGGCTTTGACCGAAGTGGTGCCCAGATCTATTCCAAGGAGGACGTCCGACATGACTGCAGGTTCTGCTGGCCAGGGTTGAAAACGTCCTCAGAGCAAAGTGCGCTACTTCTTCTTCTGTGTTATGGCAAACAACTTCTTAGACGAATTACCGCCATCTTCCGGACTGGAGGCCGGACCAGAAACTATCACACCGATAATATTCTTTTTAAATTAATGTTTTTCGAAAATAAATAAATAAGCAAACACAAACTATATATATTTATTTCAAGTAATTCCCTTAACCTTGAATTATTCTTGTTCATACTTTTTCTTTTTAAATATTGACCCCCACCTCTGCACCTCTATCTCAATCCAAGGTGGCAACCCTGATATAGTCAGCATTTGTTGCTTATTAAAGAATAGATAATTACTTTTCTAAGAAAAAGGAGAGTGTCATTTGAATAATATCCACAACCAAAGGTCTCACAATGCACTAAATAATTAATTGTTACGAATGGGCTTTACCCTAACCTGAATATTTAAATTAAACTGTTATAAAAGTATTGAATGAAATAAAATGTACATATATTTAGATTGTTGTATTATTAAAAAGAGTGTGCTGAGTCAAATTGTGTCATCATTCTTGGTTTATTCCAGATCATCAAACTTCCAGCATGGCTTCCTCAAAAAGTGTCGCACCTGGACTACCTGAGCCTGAGTGAGAAGCAGCGTTTTTGCAGGCTCTGATTAAAAGTATTGTTTTATCCCAAGATAGCAAATTCCTTTGCAACTTTCCATAACCTCCATCAGAATTCAACTTTACACTTCCTTTGCAACCCTTTTTCTAATTATACCTTTTTCAGTACTTTTTATTTGAGTCTTTCGGTCTGAGTTGCAAGCATGACAGACCATAACTACAACTTCACTGCTCTCTGCGAGGCTTGTGATGAGAGTGACATCGAAGACATTGATATCGACGAGAACTCTTCCAAAAAAAGTAAGATTAATTTGGACCACACACCAACAAATAGCCCTAAGCCTAAAAAAATGAAAGGGAAAGACCAAGGTGATGGAAATATCGGTACAGCTATTCTCCAAGTTGTTCAGGCGTTGACCGAGAAAATGGATGAACAGACTGAACTTTTAAAGAGATTTGATAAACGCATTGAAGCTAACACTACGGCTACAAAAGAAAACAAACAAGAAATTCTTCAGCTCAAAGAAAAGATCGATGATCTTCAAAAAGAAAACAACACGCTAAAAAGAGCAACCAAGGACCAGGCTCGGTACAAAAGGAGATGGAATCTGAGGTTGATAGGATTACCAGTGTTGAAGCCGTCTTGCTTCCCCGGGTCCGTTGAGTCATGTGCAGGACTTAGTCTAAGAGTGCAATAAAACTCAGCCAAGAAACAGAATTGAAGTTTCGCCTTTGCAAAAGGAGAGAAGCTGCACCAGCCAACACCTGCGAGCAAACAACTCTCTCATCTTCCATGTGCAGGCTCTTTTTATTCACTTCAAAGAGGAGTTACATGAGCGAATGACACACCGTTACATGAGCGAATGACACACACTGTTGCCCAATCAGTTCTACACCTTAAATACTTCTACCCTATGTGGGGTTGCTTCTATGGAGTTGCTTCTTGGCTGCCCACTGCACTGGTTCTTCCGGTCATCGCCTGCAAGCCGCGGACTGCAACCCGAACCTTGTGCTACCAACAAAAGGTTGTGCAAGACAGAAACCCGTCTTGCAAATTCCAAGAATTCCAAATTCTCTTACCTGTTGGTAAGAGAATTCCATTTCTCTTACCAACAGGCGTGGTTTTGAGGCTTTCTGCCAGCTATCTTAAAAGCATATTAAAGCATATAAAAACATGTTAAACCTTCATAAAAGTGTAAGAAACGGATCAAAGTTAATACATTCCACACCAGAAAAGAGGGAGAAAACATAAGAGAAATCATCATCGGAATACTTACCATAGTTGTTCCCCTCTCCGTGGACCGACTGCGAGACACCGCCTGGGTAAGCGTGGCTCCGCGGCTACTTCAAATAACACGCCGAGGGCGATTATCATCCAGTTCGGGATGAGAACCGTCAGAGACGAAGTTTGGAAAAAGTCGAAGGACGCGCGGATGTGTAGTGAGATGCATATCCGCTTCAAAGAGGACTTTTCCAAAGAAGATCGGGATGCTCGTTCCAAGCTGTGGCCTCTGGTCAAGGACGCCAGGAAGAAGAGGAAAAGAGCATTCTTGAAGGAGGGTTATGCTCTGATCGACAATCATCGTGTGGACCCTAACTGACCAACTTACTTTTGTTACATTGGTCTATAACAGGTACTGTGAATTTACCTTGTTAGTTAAATGTTTGATTACCCGAAGGGTTGTTGCAGATGTTACAACAACAACATAACATCTAGACATATTACATCTGCTTATTTTTGGTACAAACGGAACCCCATACATTTGCTGAATGCCGCACAGGTGTTGTCAAATTGATGAAGTTGGTTTTCTTTTTGAATCGCGTTTATGTATATGCAGCGCGTTTGCTGAATGCTGCACAGGTGTTGTCAAATTGATGAAGTTGGTTTTCTTTTTGAATCGCGTTTATCTATATGCAGCGCGTTTGCTGAATGCCGCACAGGTGTTGTCAAATTGATGAAGTTGGTTTTCTTTTTGAATCGCGTTTTTGCCTATTTGCACGTGTTTTCTGAAGTTGCAGGGCGTTTGCACCTGTCGGCCACCGTAGAAAATAATATTGCTCTTTTGCTCCTTACAAAAAAGAAATGTTGCCTTACGTTTCACATTGTTTTTCAGTCCCCTTGTATTTAAAGAAAAAAAAGATTACGAAGTACCAAGTGTGCGCTGAAAAGAATTTGCGCAGGAATGAGTAGCTTGTATCCCAAACAGAACTTGTGTTGTCTGCATATGTAGAAGTTGCACATGTATTTGTTGTATATGTAGATGTTGCATATGTCTATGTTGCACTTGTCTATGCTGTATATGTCTATGTTGCGCATGTAGATGTTGCATATGTCTATGTTGCACACGTCTATGTTATGTATATCTACGTAGATGTTGCATATGTCTAGGTTGCACATGTCTATGTTGCATATATGCACATGTCTATCTGCTATGGAGGGAGGAGTGTCAGGAGAAGAAGTCTAAACCCGGAAGTGACGTCAGACTGGCCGGTTGAGCGGACGGAGGAAGAGGATTGCGAACACGGCGGGAGATTTGAAGAAAACAAGTTGGACAAAGCAGATAGCAACCAGCTGTACCGTGAGTGTAGCAATGGGCCATAGTTCTGATGGTGATGAGTATGATGAATGGACTTCCGATATGGAGATAAGTCAAACCAAAATGGCAAGAAAGAAATCTTGGTCGGAAGTGAGTAGTGAAGAACAAAATAGCACAAGGAAAAATGCTAAAAAGATTAAAGCTAAAGCAGATGATAGCCGTAGTTACGAGGAAAGAAAACAGGAAGAATGGAAAGCTATAATTACACTTAGCAGCGAGAAGGGACATTTTCATCCAGTTCAAATCACTAAAGCAATAGAAAAGGAAATAGGAATGATTAAATATGCTAAACTGTTAAATAATAGAAGAATCTTGATTTCAGCAGTAAGTAAAAAACAGCAAGAAATGATATTAAAAATGAAAGATCTCGGGGGAGAAAAAATTAAAGTTCACATACCAGGAATGGCAGCTACATTAAGAGGAGTAATTTCAAATGTCCCTTTAGAAATTTCTATGGAAGAACTGAAGAAAGAAGTAAAAGGTGGGAAAGTAATAGAGGCAAAAAGACTCCAAACAAATAGAGGTGGCAGTAAAACAGATAGCTTGTCTGTGTTGCTGGTGTTTGAAAAAACAATGCCTCCAGAAGTGAAAATTGGATGGATAAATTATAAAGTTAGGGAATATATTCCTCTACCTTTAAGATGTTTTAAATGTCAGAGGATGGGACACACAGTGCAACAGTGTAAATGGAGGCAAAGATGTGCAAAATGTGGGGGAGAACATGAGTATGGTAAATGTAATAAGGATGCTAAATTAAAATGCTGTAATTGTGGGGGAGAGCATAGTGCTGCTTACGGTGGATGTGAGGTTCAGAAAAAAGCAAAAGAAGTACAGAAATATAAAATCTTAAACAAAGTGTCATATGCAGAGGCTGTACGAAATGTTGGTGCTATGGAACAAAACAGATTAACAGAATGTCAATTAAATGATGGTACGAGACAGGAAGGACTTCCACAGAGAATACATACAAGAAGAGTTCAACCAGAAAGAACTCAGATTTCACAGCAGACATGTAGCCATAAGTGTATAGTGGAAGAAAATTCAATGATTGTAGAAAAGAAGGGCTTTATAGCTTTCATATGCAAAGTCATCAATGTTACATCCAGGCAACAAAGAAAAAGTGATAGAATCAAAACAGTGGTAGAAGCTGCCATAGAGTTTCTAGATATCAAAGATATTAAAGCTGAAGATATTCATGAAATGTTAAGTATCAATAATGATGGAGGGTCTCAAAGTATTAATTAAAATTATAATGGTACTCCATTTCTTACAATGGAATGCCAGAAGTTTGATAGCAAATGGACAAGAACTTAAAAAATATGTAACAGATTCCAAAGTTAAACCAGATGTTATTTGTGTACAAGAAACATGGTTAAAACCTCATCTTGATTTTATTCTACCTGGATATGAATCCGTTAGATTAGATAGAGATGGTAAGCAGGGTGGGGGATGTGCAACATTTGTAAGGGAAGAAATATCATTTCGAAGTATAGTAAATTCAATAGAAATAGAATGTGTAATAGTAGAAATATATAAAGCAGATAAAAAATTAATGATAATTAATCTTTATAATCCTTGTAAACCATTAAAATTAGAAACATTAGAAAACGTAAGAATAGGGAATGGGAAAGAAATATGGTGTGGAGATTTTAATGCACATAATAGTCTTTGGGGAAGTAAGCATACTGATAGTAATGGAGAAGTGGTGGAAGATTTAATGGATGTTAGAAAACTAGTATGTATAAATAATGGAAAAGGGACTAGAATAGATATCCATTCTAACATGGTCACATGTATTGATCTCACCATGGTATCAGATAGTCTGGCAAATTCATGTGAGTGGAATGTTGAGGAAAACACAAGTATAGGAAGTGATCATTATCCAATAATATTTTCAGTTAATGTTAAAATAGATATACAAGAAAGGCCTATTCATAAGAAATGGATGTTTGAAAAAGCAGATTGGGAAAAATTTAAAGAAATATGTAACAAATCAGTAGAATCAATTTCAATGAAGGAAGATATTGAGGAATGTTATTCTGAGATCACCCAGATAATTTTAAACGCAGCGTTAAAGAGTATACCTTATAAATCAGTGGGGAGAAAGAAAAAAACAATACCTTGGTGGAATGATGAATGTACAAAAGCAATAAAAGAACATAATAAAGCATTTAGAATGTTAAAGAAAAATCTGAGTCAAGAAAATGTGATTAATTATCAGAGGGAAAGAGCAAAAGTTCGTAGAGTTATAAAGAACAGTAAGAGAAATACATGGAAAAGTTATTGTTCTACAATAGGAGGTGAAGTTAAAATAGGAGAGGTTTGGTCAATGTTAAAGAAAATGAGTGGGACTAAAGTATTTGTTAAAATACCAGTATTAGAGGATGATGGAGTAATTGCAATAACAGATAAGGAAAAAGCTAATGCTTTGGGAAAGAAGTTTGCTAGTGTGCATAATGGGGACCATTTAGATAATAAGCATAGACAGCATATGGAGAAGATCCTAGTAGAAAATAGAGATATATTTATTCACAAAGAAAGTGAGGAAAATGCATTAGATGCAGATATAAATATGAATGAATTAAAAATTGTATTAAAGGGTATCAGAAATAGCGCAACAGGAGAAGATAAGTTAAGTTATATGATGTTTCAGAAATTACCTGAGAAAGCATTTGAGCTTATATTAAAATTATTTAATAAAATTTGGAGAGAAGGTAAAATGCCAAAAAGATGGAAAAGTGCATTAATATTGCCTTTTAATAAGCCTGGGAAAAATCCTAATCAAGTTGGAAATTATAGACCTATTGCCCTAACATCACATTTATGTAAATGGATGGAAAAAATATTAGTAAGAAGACTAAATTATACTCTTGAGAAAAAAGGAATATATGCACCATATCAAAGTGGATTTAGAAAAGGTCGTTCTACTATGGATGCTGTGGTGAAAGTAAGTAATGAGATGGAAAAAGCATTTAAAATGAAAGAAATAATGAATATTGTGTTCTTAGATATAGAAAAGGCTTATGATTCAATGTGGCGGGAAGGATTATTAATTAAATTAAATATGATAGGAATTAGGGGTAGATTTTATAATTGGGTTCTAAATTTTCTAACAGAAAGAAGAATTATAGTTAAAGTAGGAGCTGAAATTTCAGAACAATTTGAAATAAATAATGGAATTCCGCAAGGAAGTGTTATTAGTCCAGTATTATTTAATATAATGATTAATGATATTTTTATGAAACTAGATAGAAGGATTGGATCAGCTTTATATGCGGATGATGGGGCCATATGGACAAGAGGAAGAGAATCCAAAATAGTAAGAAATAGAATCAAGGAGGCAATAGGAGAAATTGAAAAATGGTCATATAGATGGGGCTTTAAGCTCTCGACAAGTAAATGTTGTAATATGATATGTACAAAAAAGAAAAAGATAAATGAACAGAATTTGGAATTATATGGTCACAAAATGGAGACAGTAAGTAATTTTAAATATCTGGGTATATGGCTAGATCAAAAAGGAACATGGAGAACACATATAGAAAAAATAGAGACGAAATGTAAGAAAATCATAAATCTCATGAGAGCAGTAGCAGGAAAAGATTGGGGAGCAAGTAAACAATCATTGGTGCATATTTATAGGGCTTTAATGAGATCAACAATAGACTATGGGTGTTATATATATGGAGCAGCAGCTAAAACAAATTTAATGAAAATAGAAAGAGTAATTAATAAAGCAATGAGAATTTGTACTGGTGCAATAAGATCAACACCAACTAAAGCAATGCAGGTAGAGTTAGGAGAAGTGCCTTTAGATTTAAGAAAAGATCAGCTCATGCTTACATACTGGTGTCGGTTATATGGATGTGGAAATGAAAATATAGCAAAAAGTGTTATAAAAGAGTGTTGGGAATATAATTCTTTTAAAGGTAAAGGTTTTGGATGGATAATAAAAGATAAATCAGAAGAATATAAAATAAGAAATATATGGTTTAACTCACCTAGACCTATAAGTAATATCCCTATTTGGTTATTTCCAAATGTCGAGGTAGATTTTTATATAATGGAATTAAAAAAAGAGTGGGTAAACAGAAGGAGAGGTCAAATGGCAAATCATTATATAAGAACTAAATATTATAGCTATTTAGATATATATACAGATGGATCTAAAGATGATAAAGGAAAAGTAGGTATAGGAATATATATTCCAATGATGAATGTAAGCATCGGTAGGAGATTACCTGATCAGATGTCAGTATATACAGCAGAAATGATGGCAATAATTATAGGATTACAATGGATAGAGGAAGTAAAACCTGATAGAGTAGTTTGTTGTGTTGATTCTTTGGCAGCACTTTACAGTATACAAAATATGAAATCAGAAAGAGAAGATTTATTATTAGAAATACATCAAAGTTTGTTCAGAATACAAAAAATGTATATAAATATAAAGTTTTGTTGGGTTCCAGCCCATGTAGGAATAAATGGAAATGAAAGAGCAGACCAAATAGCTAAAAAATCAATTAGAACAAATAATATTATAAATATACCGTATGGGAAAGGAGAAGCTAAGGCAATAATTAAAAAAGAAATTAAGGAAAAATGGCAGGATAGATGGAAAATGGATAAAAGTGGAAGAAATTATTATATGATACAGAAATCTATTAATGCCAAGGGTGTGACAAGGAAAAATCGAAGAGAGGAGACTATGTTAACTAGATTAAGATTTGATCATACTGGGTTAAATAAAACATTATTTTTATTAAAGAAAAGTGAAACAGATGAATGTATAGAATGTAAAGTAATAGAAAATGTAGAACATATTTTATTATATTGTAGGAAATATGATAAAGAAAGGATAGAATTAAAACAAAAGACAAGACAAATTGGAAGGGAATGGAATTTGAAAGGATTAATAGGAACAACAGGAGAGGGGATAAAGGAAATGCAGAAAACTGTTATTAAATATCTTAAGAATACAGGATTATATTATAAGATTTAAAGGTATATGTATATATGGATGTATGTATATTTTGTATGTATATATGTATATGTATAGATAGATAAATATATATGGATATATAGAGATATAGATATATAGAAATATGGATATGGGAATATGGATAGAGATATATAGGTATATAGAAGTATAGATATATATGTGTAGAAATATGGATATAAATGTATATAAATATAGAAATATGGATATAGATATAAATAATCATCAAATTGATATGGCCCATGCTACATACTCCGGTACAGTAGGTGGCGGTATGCACCTAAAAGTTAAGGTTGCAATCTGCCATTAAACAAAAAGAAGAAGAAGAAGAAGTCTATCTGCTATTGTGTTGTTAAGTCACTGTGATCTTGCCAGTTCGTGTGCAGTAAACTAACCTACACCTTGCAGTTGTTTTATGATGTTGCCACCTGTTGTTGGTTCACGTAATTGTCTGCACGTCTGTAGCTTCCGTCATTGGTTAATGTCATTGCTCTCAGCTGTTGGTATCAGAGCTATAGAGAGAAAATGCAATAAATAACATCTCTATGGCGCTGGTTGGTATATGCTGTTGGTCCTTGTCGTTGGTCTTTGTTGCCTGTTCACCTCGCCATTACAAACAGTGGAACTTTATTTTCTGTTGCCTAAGTGTTTGTTTAAAAAAAAATACAAAAATGTTGGTTTTTCATTATCAATAGCTCCAAAATGTTTAGATTTCCACGAATCTCGTGGTATTTACTTCAGGCATTAATTAGGACAGCAAAGCAGGAAGGAGGGGGCCTGGCGCAAATAGCTTTGGGATAATAATGAGGGGGGAGAGGCCATAGATATCCATAATAAAGGCTTTATTATGGATATCTATGGGGGAGGCACAGACATATATACGTAGACGCGTCATAGGGCGCAGGTTCGTACGTCAACGTCACCGCCATATTGTATGTGGCAGAAAAAAGTTGAGTTCTGTTATTGTGAACGTGGATCAGAGAAGATGCCTCATTCCTGTGCTGCAATAAATACACACACACACACACACACACACACACACATATATATATATATATATATATATTTATATATATATATGTATATGTGTATGTGTTATGAATATAAGGATCAATTTGTTAAATCTAAACATTGTGGTCTTCATTATTTCATAAAACCATGTCACATGTGAACCTTTAGGAACAGACTTTTTGGGTGAGTATTAAAGAGGTAAAATTAATAATATGAGCATAAAAAAAATCCTAGGTCAATAAAGTAAAAATAAACAAACAAACACAAAAGTGATAATGTTATGATAAAAACATCATATTATGAGAATTAAGGGGGAACATTTCCAGAATAATCACAGTTTGCAGAATTATTTCACTCCTGGAGTAATAGGGCCAGGTTAGATTATTTTAAATATTTTTATTCTTTAGGAGAATAAATTCAGGAGAATGAAGCTAAAGGGATACGAAAATAAACTTGTAATATCACAAAAAAATACTACGAATACAAAGTATATTCAGAGATTAAAGTCCCTCCGATTCTGTTTAAGTGACTGTGTAACTGCAGATTTGCCACATTTAAGATGGCGGACGCTCTGACGCATCGCAGCATAGGCAGAACCCGCCCAATGACGCGTCTACTCTTATATTATGTCTATGACTATGACGAGAACGCTCAAGAACGCGTTGTCACTACCCGATCCGTACCAAGGTCCTTCTCATCCGTACCGGTAGCACCATAATATAAGTCATATAATATAAGTCATATACATATAATATAAGTTATATATGTCTATGGGTAGCACGATCCGTACCATCAGCTCCTTTGCGCAAGCGCAAACAGAATAACTTCCGGTTGGCAATATTTCGTTTTTCTTACTATTTTATTCTTTTGTCTTTTTTTCGGGCCGGGGGTTTCTTTTTGTATATCTTTGTATTTAGGTAAATATTGCATATTCTACAAATAAATACAGAAATACGTTTTTTAATTTTTTTAATAGCAATAATGTTTCCCAGTTGTGGTTAGGGAAATAAAAATATATACACCATTTCTTAAAGTACATAAAAAAACCCAGCTATAAACACATAAAGGAGTATAGAAAGGTATTTTATTTCAAATATTCATCAGGTTTTTTTATCATTTATTTGATTTGCATATGTATTTGTGTGTTTTGTACTTAATAAATGCATTTTAATAAAGTATGCCCTGGCTTTGTTATATGTTCTTTGTTCTATTCCCTGTTTGGTTTTTGTAAAAAAAAATAAACAATGCGGCTACTTTGACGACGGGGTCTTCTCTTGTTTATGATTTGGACACCAGAGGGCGCCAAACTCTTAATATATAGTTTTAACCTTCTAATAAAACTAATTTATATTTCAATTTAAATTATTTGTATAGCAAAATTCACCTTGTGATTAAGGATGAAACATTTTTTTCCAGTCCTATTTGAACAAATAATAAAACTAATAGAGTGCATTCAGACAATTCAGACAAATGTTGCGCAATAATATATTCCCGGACTTCTGAGCATATCCGATGATAACGTCAAGCAATACAATGGAGAGAATGTAAAACTTATCCCTTTCCTCCAGAAAAATATTAAATGTTTTCTATACGATATAGTTTAGCATTCATTAATGCTTTAAGTATAGAAACAAGTATTTTCAGTAACGTTTTTGGCGACCCGGAAGTTATTGTGTTCGCGCGTGCGCAAATGAGCTGATGGAACGGATCGAGCTACCGGTACGGATCGGGTAGTGACAGTGCCAGTCCTATGAGAATGAATGCGCCGTGTCCGCGCTAGAGCTGCCGAGATTTTCCTCAAGCTTCACGCGTCCAAAGCCCCGGGGTGACCGTATGTGTCACTAATAGCATGCCGCAGTAATTACACCCAGTGGAATCGGGAAACCTCGTTAAATACCGGTGAGTGGTGGTTCAGTGCTGGGGCAGCTAACGGAGTTAGCCTGTCAGCAGCAGCAGAGACATGAATGTAAAGCAGCGCTTTGTGTCAAAACGCAGCGAGGCCCCTCCGTGGCCCTACTGCGGCTGCTACCTCGGTGTTTGCAGCCCAGAAAAGTTGTTTTTTTTGGGATGTTCTGGTTCTGCTTAAGACGCAGAAGCTAGCTGACAGCCTTTTGTCGGCCTAAGCTAACACGGTCCACTGCTGTCAGCTACTTTTCTCTCTTGGCACCCGTGTTTGGTCTTTAAATGTTTCTTTTGCTGTTAGGTTCCTTGCGGAGTCATCTGTTAGATGCCTTAGTTTGAACTGATCACATATTTTAACTAATATTTAAAGGTCTGACTTGCTAATGCTGACTTGGGATCCAGATCTCTATTTTTTAGCAGTTACACATAAAAAATGTACACGATTGTTTTTCCTTCTCATTTATGGATGAATTGAAAGTTAAACTATCTTGAAAATAATATAATTTTTTTTCATGAACAGCCTAATGTCGCAGATCTACATCTACAAAAACAATAAATTACATTATCGACATTTATTTGTGCATGTGAAGATTTAATGCGCATAAGATGTAAAATTTTCTTCTAGATCACAAAAATAAATGATGTTCATGTCCATCTCAGTATTTGATCTCCTTGCAGGTGTTTCATTGTTAAATTATTAATTCTTCTTAACGATATTGTAAGATGGATCATTATTCATGTCAGGACCGGAGGCAACTAGACAGTTAAACGGGATTTCTCTCATCTTTTGAACCAATTACAAAATGATTAGTCATTTTCAACAGAATTTAAAAGTTTAAATTAGCGTTTATCTCTATTAGCGTTACTAACAGCAGTCTTTGTGTAGTCCCTGTAGAGAGGGACTACACAAAGCTTAGCTTAGCATGGCTGTAAGATTTCCAGAAGACTCGACGTTTCCAGAATGTTCCATGAAATGTTAAACTCTTAAAGCAACTAAACCAGAGCAGTTTTGCTTTAAGGGATCTGCTAACATCCCTGTCCTGGTGTGAAAGCAGCAAACTTGTTGTGTGTATTCACTGATCAGAAATGGATGGAATATTTAGTTGTCAGGCTAATCATTTATCAGGGCCAGTCGAGCGTAAAATCATCCGACTGTGGTTACCAGGCGATATCCCAGTAGGATGGACGGTAAATCGCCTTTTACATCGGTACTGGGCCTTTTTTAGCATGTCGGTATGGGTCCCAATAGTAAAGCTGGAACAATATTACCAAGATGAGATGGATTTTATTTTAACAGTAGCTGGATATACTGTTCATCACCTGGAGTACACGTTTGCTATCAACCCAAGGCAGAAAGACAAAACTGTTTACTTATCATAGTCCATATTGTTGTCACGTTGGCCAACATGAGTGCATATTTTCCTAACATCTTCCACATCTAATTCTTATTGCACCACTTTTTATTGCGTGAGCCAATTGCTTTTATGCAAAAAAAATATTTCTAGTGTACTAAAATAATTGATCTGTGTGCTGATCTTAGCTGGCTAATTAGTCTGGCCATCGTTAGTGATGTGTTGCTTCTTTAGCTTCCACACCACAGCTGTTCTTTTGTTTTCTCCAAATAGACACTTTTTTTGTTGTTGCCAGTGAATGGATAAGAATAGGAGCTAATTTATTTTTTTTTGTTCATATTCAGTTTGTCACATGATGGGTACTGAACTTCCTTCATTTCTGATCCAGATTTACATCGAACTCACAAAATTAAATATTGGATCTCAAAAACAGAAGAATACTCTTTGGTAAAATCCACTTTATACAGTAGCTTCATCAATGTGATTTGGTACAAGCTTTTTATCTTTTTTTTTATTTGCTGTAAGAGTGCACTTGACTTTGCGACCTTAATCTGCCAACAAATAATAGCAGGACAGTAATGTAAGATGTGAGGAGTAATTCAACCCAGGCCGCATTGTAACCGTCTACATCTTTCCTGTCACAGCAGCACCCTCTGGTGGTAGACCTAAGCCAAGATGGCAGGGGTTGGGGCCAAGCGTGAGGGACCACAGTTCATCAGCGAAGTGGCCGTGAGGGGAAACGCCGCCGTGCTGGACTACTGCCGCACCTCCGTGTCGGCTCTGTCAGGAGCAACGGCCGGCATCCTCGGCCTGACGGGACTGTACGGCTTCATTTTCTATTTCCTCTCCTCCTTCCTGCTCTCCCTGCTGCTCATCCTCAAGGCTGGCCGGCGGTGGAAAAAGTGCTTTAAATCGCGGCGGCTGCTCTTCACCGGAGGCCTTGTCGGGGGTCTTTTCACCTACGTCCTGTTCTGGACTTTCCTGTATGGAATGGTGCACGTATACTGAGATGACCCCCCCCCCCCCCCCCCCCACACACACACACACACACACAATTAACCCTGAAACGTCTCCCTGTGAATCATTAGGTTTGTCTGGCCTGCTGTTTGTAGCGCTCCCCCATGTAGTGAAAGACTTGAACTATTTGTGTTGTGAGTAGACGGTTTTACTGTAGGTAAGATTATCCTTTCTCACTACATCCACCACTAACTGTGGACCTATTTAGCCTGTAACACCTGCTCTGTGCTTAGCCAGGGTAATGGCCACAATTCATAGTTTAGGTTTACTTGTAAAATCCTAATAAAACCAGATTTTCATGGAAAACACGTTGAATATTGCATCTGTGATTGGAATAAACACATCTGTACAGGTTGCTTTGTCTTCATCTGTTATTGTTTCAGGCAGTCAATCAACATAAGTACATTAAGTAACTCCGTTCCCTGCACTTCAGCGGCCGTTCAAACGCCACTGTGACCTGAGACACAGCAAACTGGTGGCACACAGACTGCTCAGACTATTTACATGATCAAATACTTTGTGGCCACTGGCTAGAAAGGAAATAACATCTGGAAAAGAAGCAGCGTTGTTTTAACAGTTGACAGAAATGCCTTTCACAAAATAGGAGTCCAGCTGACAAACCCAGCCATTTCGTTTCACGTTTCGCTTCCGGGTTCATCTTTATGACACCATACAAATAATGTCATTCTACCCTGACTTACTAACTTCACCCATTCAAAAAGGTTTCACTTTTTAGTCAAATGGCTTTTTTTCCCCCTTTGTTTTAAGGGAACTTAGAAATATCTACAAGGATCATCATTTTACTCTAACAAATGAAAGTTCAGTACCTAGAAGAAAATCATCGTATTCGGCTGCCGTGACACCCGAGATCCACTTAAATGAATCGGTTTTCAAGGAGCTGTTACTTGAGAACCCACACCAGAGGAAGTGTTGACATTGAGAGTTAAACCATGGTTTAAAGGCAGATCTGACAAACTTCATCAGCACTCAATGACCTTCGACGGGGGTTCTTATTTCGAGTTAGCAAAATAAACTAAAGAGTATTGTTCTCATACAGGAGGACTGCATGATACATCAACCCAGCATTGTGGAGACCAAATAAACACCTACAGAACTGTTGAGTAATGTGGCTGCCAAGCGTCCTCTGTGTCTTACATCCATATCTGGGGGTTTATCGTCTGCCATTAAAGTCTGATAAACTAACTCAAAAGTATTAATGTTTTTTTAAATCAGTGTTAAGATGCAGTGAACTGAAATTTCTCCATTTACGTTTCCATCGTAACTCAGGAATTAAGCAGAATTATCAATAAACCAGACAGCCACCTTCCTGCATTCATCACTGCCCTGGTCCCTCGTGGGGACTGCATCAGATCTTCAGTCAGCCCAACCAGTGACGAGACCAGCAGCAGACAACATGCGCCTCCTGCAGCGTAACAGAGACTTCTGCAGGCCGTTATTCTTCAGCCGCCCGCAGTCCTAGTTGTGTGAAGAAAAAGTGATGTGCTGCTTTGACGGCGCGCCTTTTTGAGACATGATGCCAGAGTATCGCTGCCCTGTGTTGCGTGGTATGGTGGGACCCCGTTTCTTCACAGTCGCGTCGCCCTCCTCCAGAGGAGAGGTCTCCACCGCGAGTTCAATTTCCTCCGGCTTTTTGATGGAGTTGGTTGCATCTTCAGCCGCACCAGGTTTTCTGGATCTCTTGTCCCGGTTGCCTGCTTTCCCGTCCTTCTGTTTGCTTTTCTCTTTTCTGTAAAAGCATAGGAGGTGACAAGCATCACTGAGGGTAGGAAAAAAAGAAAAAAAAACTTGTCAGCGAGCCTTACTTAAAGTTGATTATTTCAAATTTCCTCTCTCGGTAGAAGGAGCTTGTGTTCATCATGTATAGTAGAATCATATCGCATACGAACGCTCCCTGCAAGACAGACAAAAGACAAAGGTCAGGAGCTGCAGGAGGTCAGTAGCCATTTTCTTTCCTCACCAATGATTAAATCGTGTTCTCTGATGACCCTAACACGTCAAAACTATATCGCTTGGACCTCTTCACATTTTGTCCCCACAGACCAGACCTCGATGTAGTTTGAGACAGTAAACCGTAAACTAACCCAAGGTTTTGCATTATTGTGAAGTGGAAGTAAAATCATACATGGTTTGGAACAAAGGGCAACAGCCAGGCATGAAAACCAAGGAGCACAGCACACAGGTCAGAGATCAGGTTGTGGGGACGTTTAAAGCAGGGTAGGCTTATAAAACATCTCTGAGCTCTGTTCCGTCCACCTGGACATTGAAACAGTGACGGCACAACTGCAAACCCAACATGACATGGCCGTCCAACAAAACAGAGGCTGGGCAAGGAGAGATTTAATTAGTCAAGTAGCCCATGGTAGCTCTGGAGGAGCTGCAAAGATCCACATCTCAGATGAGAGAACTTGTCAACACAGCAGCTATTAGCAGTGTACTCTGTTCTGGTCTTATGAAAGGGTAGCAAGCGAAAAGCCCTCGTTGAAATTAAGCCCCATTTAAAATATGCAGCAGACGTGTCAAAAACAGTGCTCCGGTCTGATGAGACCTTTTTTTCCTTCATGCAACACTGTGGAGGAAAATTAACATTGCACATAATTCTGTACAAAACCACTCCACTGTGAAACGTGGTGGTGGCAGCATCGTGCCGGGGAAATGCTCTTCTTCAGCAGGGAGAGGCATGTAGCTAAATACTGGAAGAAAACCTGTAGGAGAGCGGGAAAACGTCAGGCTGAGATGGAGATTCACCTTCCAGCAAGACGACACCTCGAAACATAACACTAGAGCTCCAGTGGCACTGGTTAGGTCAGAGTATCTTTACATGTTAGACTGACAAGTCCAGCCCCAAAGACCTGAAAATTGCTCTTCAGTCAAAGAAAAAGAGGGATCTACAAGTGTAATGACACAGGGGGCTGAGAACAAAAGCACTCCGCACTTTAAAGAGTTTTATTAGTAATTAAATCTGAAAATCAGGTAATTTTTCTTCCCCTTTACCATTATCCATTACATTGTGTTTAGTTGATCACATAAACTCTAATGAAAACCACTGAAGTATGTAGCTGTAATGGAACAAATTTGGCAAAAACTAAAGGTGTATGAATACGTTTGTAACGCACTGCGTCCACTGGCCCAACAGTGGCATGATTTAATGAATTACTTACCACACCCATCAGAGCGACACCCGAGCCGATCGCAATTATCGTGGGAACGATGTTGAATTTCCCAGCCTGCAAAACAGCAACAATACATTCATTAGATTAGCTAGTATTTTTATTTCTTTAAAGTGTGTAACTCTGTGTATTTGCCACTGGCAATTTCCCCATTGAAGGACAATACAGGAATTTCTTATCTTCAATTATACAAAGTCTGCCAGTATCATATAAGACAACCGCCACCATGATGGCACTACCTGCAAACTTCATTTTAGACATGGTATCTTAGGGATAATGTCCTGGGGTCTCATTTCTAAAGCTTGCGTACGCACAAAATGTACGTTCAATTTGGGAACGCAGATGGTAAAGTGGTGAATCGCAGCCAAACTACATAAGGATTCCTTCTCAGACGTTCAATTTCACACTTTTAGTATGGATTTCACGCAAAGTTTTATAAATGAGACCCCTGAAGCATTCTTCCTCCAAACAAGGTGTTTGCAGTGACATCCAGAGTTCAGCCCTGGCTTCATCTGACCAGACTACACTCACCGGCCACTTTATTAGGTACCCCATGCTAGTAACTGGTTGGACCCCCTTTTGCCTTCAGATCTGCCTCAATTCTTCGTGGCATAGATTCAACAAGGTGCTGGAAGCATTCCTCAGGGAGTTTGGTCCATATTGACATGATGGCATCACACAGTTGCCGCAGATTTGTCGGCTGCACATCCATGATGCGAATCTCCCGTTCCACCACATCCCAAAGATGCTCTATTGGATTGAGATCTGGTGACTGTGGAGGCCATTTGAGTACAGCGAACTCATTGTCATGTTCAAGAAACCAGTCTGAGATGATTCCAGCTTTATGACATGGCGCATTATCTTGCTGAAAGTAGCCATCATGGGTTGGGTACATTGTGGTCATAAAGGGATGGACATGGTCAGCAACAATACTCAGGTAGGCTGTGGCATTGCAACGATGCTCAATTGGTACCAAGGGGCCCAAAGAGTGCCAAGAAAATATTCCCCACACCATGACACCACCACCACCAGCCTGAACCGTTGATACAAGGCAGGATGGATCCATGCTTTCATGTTGTAGACGCCAAATTCTGACCCTACCATCCGACTGTCGCAGCAGAAATCGAGACTCATCAGACCAGGCAACGTTTTTCCAATCTTCTATTGTCCAATTTCGATGAGCTTGTGCAAATTGTAGCCTCAGTTTCCTGTTCTTAGCTGAAAGGAGTGGCACCCGATGTGGTCTTCTGCTGCTGTAGCCCATCTGCCTCAAAGTTCGACGTACTGTGCGTTCAGAGATGCTCTTCGGCCCACCTTGGTTGTAACGGGTGGTTATTTGAGTCACTGTTGCCCTTCTATCAGCTCGAACCAGTCTGGCCATTCTCCTCTGACCTCTGGCATCAACAAGGCATTTCCGCCCACAGAACTGCCGCTCACTGGATGTTTTTTCTTTTTCGGACCATTCTCTGTAAACCCTAGAGATGGTTGTGCGTGAAAATCCCAGTAGATTAGCAGTTTCTGAAATACTCAGACCAGCCCTTCTGGCACCAACAATCATGCCACGTTCAAAGTCACTCAAATCACCTTTCTTCCCCATACTGATGCTCGGTTTGAACTGCAGGAGATTCTCTTGACCATGTCTACATGCCTAAATGCACTGAGTTGCCGCCATGTGATTGGCTGCTTAGAAATTAAGTGTTAACGAGCAGTTGGACAGGTGTACCTAATAAAGTGGCCGGTGAGTGTATATTCTCCCAATATTTCACTGGTTTGTCTAAAACCTTCAACAGGCTTCAACAAGCTTTTTCTTCAGCAGTGGAGTCTTGCACAGTGATTATGTGGTTGAGTGCATTCATTTATTATTTTCATGATTAAAACTGGACCTGCTACTTTCAGGTCTTCCCGAAGCTCTCTTCATAGGTGCCATACTGTAATTACTCCATGTACCATTTCACTTCCTGACATACAAGTGTACGAACTATTTGGTTTGGACTTCTTTATACGAGTGGATTTCTAGGGTTGTTCCCAACGTTTGAGACGTGAATTTTATGTCATTAGAAAAATTTTAACTGAGAAAAACAATAATGTGTTCAATCCTTTTTTGCCCACTGTACTTTCCTTAGGAGTTGCTCATGTTGCTACTTTACCTGTCCATTGATCATGATGTCAAATCGAATCCCGTAAACTTTGTACAGTGTGCGATTCGTTTCACCACCTGGATCTTTGTAGTACCTTGCAAATCTGCACGAAAGAAAAAAAAAACAGCTTAGGGAAATGATATATGTAAAAAGGGGGGAAAGGAGAGTAGAGACGATTTAAAGAGCACACCTAAAGTTGTAACCTGAGGTAACAGAGTTGTTCAAGTCCATGTCCAAACGAGTGAAGCTGTACTGTGGATTACACTCCGAGAAGTCTTTATCCAGGTCGCAGTTCCACTCGATGAGAATACCAACAGAGCCGCCCTGACAAACATGCAGAGTGAGGTAAAGCAATATGTATTCTGAAAACAAAGCAACATACCTATTGAATGATGTCAAATCAAGCAGCATGCGATTAAGAAGGTCAAAGTTAATGCCTGAGGACCCCAAGAACCTGGACGTGGAGACCCCCGAACGCACACGCACACACACACACACACACACACACACTGTTTACTATATAATAATCTCAATTTACTGAAAATTTGGTTACCATGTTAACCTACAGTAAACTTGGAAAAACTACCTGCAGTATTGTGAACAGATAAAGTTTACCCTCATTTTGACATCTTTGCTTACTTCAAAAAGATCTCTTAAAAAAAGCAAAATAAAGAGTGCATGTTTATATGCATCTCTATGAAATGTTGCTTTGCTGCTCTGCTTCCAACACCCTTTCCACTTAGTTAGAATCTATCAAGTTAACTATTTTTGGAGGTGTCTCACGTAAATTTAGTGCATCAAATTATACCCTAAAACTGCTCTAATTTTAGAAATATTTGTGCACTTCATGCACCAAAAATATCTCCGCTAGTACATCTTTCAGCCTCGTTTACAACTGATAAAAAAAAAAAAAAAAAAAAAAAACTATGGATCCATGGACCACAGGCAGGCCTGGAAGAGGACAGAGAAAAGGCCTATATTCCCTCCATGTCATGATTTTAGAGGTCTGTGGCTGGTAAGGAACGTGGAGCTCAATGAACGCTATTTTGTCTGTGAGTAGAACCGTTATAAAGAGGTAACGTCATTGAAAGGAGAGTATATGTGAATATGAACAGCCATAGGTCACATATGAACACGAGATGCTTGAATGACGTTGGGACCATTTCCAGAAAATTAGAGGAAAATTAGATGCTTGAATGACGTTGGGACCATTTCCAGAAAATTAAATTAAATCCTTCGGTCTTCACAGTACATGTGAAGACCGAAGGAGGAGGAGGACCCAAATGCAAGACTTAACTGGTTATTTATCAAAGAAACTCAGGAACAAGGTGAAAAACATGCCTTCTTCAGTCTTTCTGCTAAACAATTAAACAGCATAAAATATACAGTTGTTAAAGTAAACAAGGCAATAAGCATACAATGTTCCATGAGTGCAGTACATGGATATGTACTGAATAAATATGGAGATGAATACTATTATAAACAGAATTTACAGATAGATTTGAACTATGAGTTTAATAGAAGAATAACTAGTAATGTGAACAGATTCACAGCTGGATATGTACTGAGTATAATATTCAGGTTGATATCACCATAAAAATAGAATTTTAGCAGATATGTACAATGAACATAATATTTAGATGGTTGTTATTATAACAGAGTTTACAGGTCAATATTTACTAAGAATGTATATACGCATGACTATTACTATATCTATAAACATGATTTTTAACGATAGATATACATAAGTTAGGCTAAAATGTGCAGTATAGCAGTTTAAGAAATAAAGTTTGGCAGAAGCTCTCCAAATTAAAGTGCAGTGGAAAGTAATTGCACATTGAAGTTAAGGTACAGTATTGCAAATAATGTACCTGCAAAAACATGCAACATGCAAAAATAAACGGTTGAAACCGCGGTAACATAATATGTTCATTAACATTTTTTATTTATTTATCACTTTATTAATCCCCGCCAAACAAACGCTATTTAAAACATTTACACAGAAGCATTATTTAGAAGCATTATTTAGTGAATTTCTTCAGATTTGTTTACAATTATCTGCGCGTTTCCAATGACAACAGAGAAGAAGAAGGAAGCGGAAGCAACCCAGGACGAAGCTGGAAGGCTGCAAAAGGACACGAATGAGAACGAAGGCGGAAGCGACTGAAACGTAAGGTCTGCAGCCAGACACCTCTCAAATATTCTGAGAAGGACTGAAAAAGGTTACTCAGATTTTACTAAAGGTTGCAGTTTGTCTTTGCACTTCTCTCACACAGTGCAAATGTTGAGAGGGTTTTCTCAGCGATGCAGAACCAGTGGACTAAGGACAGGAACCAGCTTCCTGTCTCTGATGGCGATTCTGCGTGTGCAATAAAATTTCAGAGGTACTTCTTGCAAAGACTTGCTTATCTGGTAACCAAAAACTCTTGGATAGGCAGGAGGATGGAGAAAAAAAAACTAAAGACCAGAGCGTACATATTTTTGTTAAATGGGTGTTTTTGTGAGACTGCGGGTTTTTATTTGGATTATTCTATGGACAACAAAAGAAAATCCTTTTCTCAGATTATTATTTGTGTTTTGTGTTTGTTTCTCCAGTATAACTCCAGTACTATTGTTACAGGTTAATTTTCACATACAAAAAAGAGTCATTATTTAATTCCAGAGATTTTAGAATAATTATTGTTGACTTATGAAAGCCCATCTGTAGTTTGTTATTTAACTTTTCCTTTTAACAACACAGAGAAGGCATACTTTAAATAAATTAAAATTATAGATTTTCTTCAAGTTCACAGAATATTGTTTCGCGACTGGCTGGATCAAGTGTCCAGTTTTGCACATAATATGGTCCTCCTACCCCAATTTCTCTATAGATAACCCCCCATCCCCACTCAGTCCGAGCACCTGTCAGTGTGTAGCGTAGACAAAATACTGAGACATGCACTTTTCTTCCTTTCTTTCAACAATTACGAGGAGCAGATCCGATTACTTGTATGAGTTTGTTACATTAAATACAAGCTTTTTTTATGAATGCCATGGGAAAATCATTTTAAAACCGACTGCTTCTCTCTACCTTAACAGCCATTTCATGGAAGTCATGTCCAGTTCTGCTGACCAGCTCTCCGAGGCGGAAGATGGGGCAGTAGGGATGGTCCACTTTATCGTAGAAGCATCCCTTAAGATAGCTCGCATCAGATGTTTCAAGGACATTGGACCTAAGAGGGAAAGAAAGCAAACATGCCCAATTCTTCTTTTCCCCTATATATTTTTGTTGTCTTTGTGAACAAATTGAAGCAATAGATACAAGAACAAGGCTCAACAACATAGATCTTTACATTAGTTAGGACATATGATGCAACACAAAAGAAAGTGTTTATGGTTAGTCTATAACAATGTTGTTTAATATAGATGCAACAGAAGAGTTTGTGAAGCAGAGATAAGGAGCCCAGATGCCTAAGAATCGTCCTTTTGTTGAGTGAAAACAGCCGGTTAAATTTTCCAAAAGAAAAGCCTCCATGATAAGTTCATGCAGCATAGCTGAGGTTATCATAAAGTCTGCCAGAACCAAAACTGATTTTACTGTCCCCGTGTCCTAAGAGAAACGAGACAGGATTAAAGTTCAAGGCGACTCCAAATACAGTACAAATATATTTTATTGAAATTTTATGTGAAAGACCAACACAAAGTGCTACACAATTGTGAAGTAGAAAGAAAATGAAACATAATTTATTTAAAAAAGATTTACAAATAAAAAAACTGAAAATGGCATTGTGCAAAAGTATTCAGCCCCCCTGAGTCAATACTTTGTGGAACCACCTTTTGCTGCAATTACAGCTGCAAGTCTTTTAGGGTACGTCTCTAGCAGCTTTTCTCATCTACTGACTGAAATGTTTGCCCGTTCTTCTTTGCAAAACAGCTCAAGCTCAGTCAGGTTAGATGGAGAGTGTTTGTGAACAGCAGTTTTCAGATCTTGCCACAGATTCTCGATTGGGTTTAGGTCTGGACTTTGAATGGGCCATTATAACACATGAATATGTTTAGCTTTAAAACCATTCCACTGTGGCCCCGGTCCTATGTTTAGGGTTGTTGTCCTGCTGGAAGGTGAACCGCCGCTCCAGTCTCAAGTCTTTTGCAACAGGTTTTCTTCATAGATTGCCCTGTGTCTGGCTCCATCCATCTTCCCATCAACTCTGACCATCTTCCCTGTCCCTGCTGAAGAGCAACACCCTAACCCAGGGCATGATGCTGCCTCCACCATATTTTACACTGGGGATGACGTGTTCAGAGTAATGTCCAGTGTTAGTTCTCTGCCACACATAGAGTTTTGCATTTGGGCCAAAAAGTTAAATTTTGGTTTCGTCTGACCAAAGCACCTTCTTCTACGTGTTTGCTGTATCGTCAACATGGCTTCTGGCAAACTGCACAAGACCACATTTGTGCAGTGAACGACTAATAGTTGTCCTGTGGACAGATTCCCCTGACAGCTTCACCTGAGCTGTGGATCTCTGCAGTTCACCCAGAGTCACCATGGGCCTCCTGGCTGCATCTCTGATCAGCGTTCTCCTTGTTCTGTCGGTACGTTTAGGTGGACGGCCTTGTCTTGGTGGGTTTACAGTTGTCCCATAAGCTTTCCATTTCCGTGTATTTATACTGAGATTACATTACACACAGGTGGACTCTATTCAGCCTTTAGCAATCATCAGACAACTGCTCAAGGCAATTAGTTGCACTCAGAGAAAAGGGGGCTGAATACTTTTGTACACCACACATTTCAGTTTATTTGTAAAAATTGTTTTTAATCATGTATACTTTTCTTTCTACTTCACAATTATATCCCACTTTGTGTTGGTCTTTCACATAAGATTCCAATAAACTATATTGATGTTCATGGTTCTAATGTGACAAAATGTAGAAAAATTCAAGGGTTGTGAATAACTTCGCAAGCCACTATATAATCGCTCATGTCCAGCCAGTATGACTGAATTTTAGGAAAGGACCAAACAACAACCGTACCCACCGCTGATCTACTTTTGACAATTGGGGGAGGGTTGAAGGTTCATTTTATGTCTTTTGTTAGGAGATATTCATAATCTGTGAATACATTTAAACTGTAACAGCCTGGCACAACTACAAACAGATATTCATTTTGCTTGGTTCCAAATAACACCCCACTTCTCAGTTTGTCATATTTGTGCTACAACTGGAACTGAATCAGCACATTATAAAAACTGGTAACCACCTTCTTAACTGGACACTTGAGCAGTAATTTCTCTTCTGGGATAAAGTGGAACCAGAAGCAAATGTATTTTTTTTATATAAAATCTCTAACTTGAAGGTATCTAAAATTAAAAAAAAAAAAAAAGACCACAGGAGAGGCTGTTTAGTCTGAATTCATTTAAATAAAGATTAGGAGGATCCCCAAAACAAGCTATTGTTTTGGATATTAATGTTGATTAATTTTTTTTATTTAAAACAGTTTCTTTTATGATAAAACATTTCCCTTGTTCAAAATGCTGCAGGGAAGAGATCCTCTGCTGGAGACTTAATGTGTAGGCATGTTGCTAAAAGGTGAACAATAGCTGCAAGCGGATTTATGTGAACAACTGACTGAATGCGGCTTCTATGCGAGGAAGAATCCCAAAGTCTTGTGACCTCAACAGTTTGACTGCAAACCCTTTTAAAAGCGGAGAACTTGTCATATTTCTTATTTAAGACCTGTTGTAACCTGAACGCCTACTCATGCAGCAGTTTACAGGATTCCCAGTGTAACTGAATGCCTCTCACTGTCCAGGGTGTAGTGTTGCCACTACCAGCCATTTTTAGTGGCAATCATCAAGTGGCATCAAATTTCTCTTATATTCCCATAATGTCTCAGCATATCATGGGTAATGAACAAGCATGAGGATGTATTTGTGTAATCAGATAGAGATCCTGACTGATGAATTAGGCACAGCCTTCAGCGCCGCTCTGCTCTCCTGCAGGACATGGACAGCAAACAGGGCACCGGTCCAGCTCTTTGGGCAAACCCCATCTGATCTGACACCTGTCCACACCAAGGGCCGCTGTCAAGGACGTCTCAGATGACTGTTTCACTGTCTCGCTGAGAGCAACGCACAAGCTGGTATAAATAGAGGACTCTGCACGCTAAAGCTATTTAAGGCAGCCATTGAAATATGTATAGCCCCCTTCTCACTCTATGCTGTGATGCTTTAAAAACCACTAGCACAGCAGCGATCAGTGGCCACTTATAGCTACTTACTTTGAGAATTCAAACTTGGGGAACCTGATGAAGTTCTTTATGTAGATGGTGAAGTTTTCTGCTTCACCCAGTAAGGGCTCTCTGTTAAAAAATAGAAAAAGAATGTTTTCAGGACAGCAGAAATAAAGAGAAAAGGCTGCATTAGAAATAAAACATCAGGTGTATTTCTGAGTGATATACTGTAAGTGAGCGTTAAAACAGAAGGACACAGTGGGAGGAGGATTCTCACGTTGGCCTCTTGCTGTATTCAACGGGACACCAAGCGTGGATCTCACAGGTCCCCGTGGTGTTCAAGCAAAAGCCCGTCTTTATTCCTAAAGAGACAACATCGCTTACTTAATCTCAATAAAGGAAATAATTTTTCAATGAAAAGTTAATTGAAAATAAGACGGAAAGAATTTTCCTATATTGGCAATCCAATAATTACAAAGAAATGTCAAACAACCAGCAACATCTTTACCAACAATAACTGCTTTATCAGCTAAAAGGGGGAAAAGTCATGACTAACAATGCCAGTCTCGGCTTAGTAATTTATTAGTAATTTTATTTAGTAATAATTCGTCATGTGGCAGATTTAACTGGAAATATGCATTGGTGATTGGTTTAAACAAAAGCTCATCCAATAACCCAAAGTGGCCTTCAATAGGAAATTTCCATTTTAACTACTATACAGTAAAAACAATGACAAAAATGTGTTACTTTTTTTTATCCACAAACGTTTTGTATTTGCTCGTAAAAATGAAACTATTCATAATATTTAAGTCCAAAATACAGTTAAAGAAATGTACATGTATCATAAGTAGTTTTCCGACATTCTTATTTATTCATTTGTTGTTGTTTTTTATAAGGGTTCCTACACATTTTTAAGTACAAAATTTCTTTTCAAGACTCAAATTTATAAACTTGTTTAGTTTATATAAAATTCTTATTTTAATAAAAACATTGTTAACCTTGAAACTCGTTAAAGGGAAGTCAGCTCTTATCTGTAGATTCCTCATATAATGCTCAGCTCAATTTCAAAATATATAACTCTTGCACTGTCTTTAAAGTAAAGTTTAAGGTTCCTTTATTTGGTTTGGAATAGAAAAAACACTAAAATATAGCAGTTTTAGTTCTTTGTTTGCCACTTTAGACCCAATTTAAGGACCAAAAGTCCAATTCAACCTGAATCTAAAGTTAATCATACAATTTAAAGTTATCATACAGGTTATCAAAAGGCCCCTCAAATGTTTTTTTGAAAGAGTTTGCATTCAGTCAGTAAATCAAAAACCCAAAATACTGAATGCTAAAATGTTAAAATAAGTTGTAATGTGGCAAACCAAAGATAAACACGTATCATTTTAAATTAAATCAATATAAAATCTACTGTATTGGATTGTGTACTGGAAGACTTTCGTCCTTTAGAAAATGAAAAAAAAACAATGTGTGGAAAATCCAAAACATTTTCACATTCAGTTATTTTTCCATCTCTAACCATTTTTTAAAATTATAAATTATAAAAATTAATTAAATACTTCAATTTCAATTCAATTTCAATTTTATTTATATAGCGCCAAATCATGAAACATGTCATCTCAAGGCACTTTACAAAATCAAGTTCAATCATATTATACAGATTGGTCAAAATGTCCTATATAAGGAAACCAGTTGATTGCATCAAAGTCCCGACAAGCAGCATTCACTCCTGGGGAACCGTAGAGCCACAGGGAGAGTCGTCTGCATTGTACATGGCTTTGCTGCAATCCCTCATACTGAGCAAGCATGAAGCGACAGTGGGAAGAAAAACCACCCATTAACGGGAAAAAAAAACCTCCGGCAGAACCGGGCTCAGTATGAACGGTCATCTGCCTCGACCGACTGGGGTTACAGAAGACAGAGCAGAGACACAACAAGAGAGACAAAAAAAGCACAGAAGCACACATTGATCTAGTAATCTGTTCTACATTAGATGGTAATAGTCGGTGATCTGTCCTCCCTGGATGATTTCACAGTCAACAGAACGTCAGACCAGGTGTACCTACTATGAAGAAAAGAGAGAGAGAACAAAAAGTTAAAAGCTGAAATGACAACAGTCATTTCAATGTAATGCAATGCAAATCTGGAGAACAGTAGACTGGAGAACAGTACAAATCAGTAGAGTGAGAAAAATAGGCCCTGATGTCCTCCAGTAGCCTAAGCCTATAGCAGCAAAACTATAAAGGTAGCTCAGAGTAACATGAGCCACTCTAGTTATAAGCTTTGTCAAAAAGGAAGGTTTTAAGATTAGTCTTAAAAGTAGACAGGGTGTCTGCTTCACGGATCAAAACTGGGAGTTGGTTCCACAGGAGAGGAGCCTGATAGCTAAAGGATCTGCCTCCCATTCTACTTTTAGAGACTCTAGGAACCACTTTTCAAGACTGCATCGAAACCCTGTTTTAAAATTTCTATATTTTGTTAAGATCAGATTTCCCAATGTACAGTGTACTTTCAAAATCAGGAGAATTGTTTCAAAGAGAAACAATTTACAGTTGTGCAAATAGAGCAATGTATCGTCTGCATATAATCTGATTTCTGGCGAGATTGTAGCCTTAAAACTCAATGATGATAGATTATTATTAGAAAAAAACTAAATCCAACCACCCAGAGAATGACAGACAAGACAAACATTTTCAAGACATCAAATAAAATGTCTGAAAACACTTAAGGCTTTAGCTAAATTTAGTAAAGACCTAAAGTGAAGATCACCATCTCATTCTGTTAAGAATACTGTTCATACTGTTAAGACAGTACCAAAGAGATAATCCATAACTTGGTTTTTGTTTTTGATTGACAAGCAAGAATGAAAACAAACTGAAATAAAATAGAAGTACTGAGATTATGTTCAAGATATAGGAAGTAGAAAATACAGATAATTGCATGAAAATGTAAGGAGTAGAAGTAAAAAGTAGGCTAAAAGTATAAATAACCAAAATGTCTACTTAAGTAAGGTAGTAATTTTGTAGTTAGTTACGTGACACCTCTGCCCAGTGTGCAGCACATACACATTATGATGCAACATTTCTTGACTTGGAAGGTGGAAATAGGATCTCAGAACATCATCACAGCCACGTAGAAGCTGCTTTAGTTAAAAGCTGCAAAACAAGTGGGATTTGCTAGTCGTTGTGATGCTAACTAAATACGGTTCGGGACCTCAGACTTTCCAAGATCAGTTGATCCTCAATTTTATTTGTTTCTACTTTGAACATGGAATTTCTGAATTCAGAGCATAAATTAAATTCACCATTTTTCAACTAAACAATTTTTGTGTCACCATTTTCTAAAAAAAATCTTATTGTTTTAGTGGCATTAGTGGCCTTTATTATTGAAAGTTGTCTGACAGGCATGGGGATGTGAGGGGGGGGGGGGTAGACATGTGGCGTAGATCCACGGGCTGGAGTCAAACCTAGAACAGCAACGTCAATGGCTAAGGCCTCCGTACATGGGTCGTGTGCGCTAACCTGCATCACTGGCGCACCCCTGATATATTAACGTAGAAAACATCTTAACTTCAATTTATAGATCCACAGGGAGTGGTGGCATAGTGGTTAGAGCAGCACACTTGCATTCTAAGAAGGCTGCAAGAACTTGGTTCGAACCCCACAGACCCACACTACGGGTCCCTGAGCAACACCCTTAGCCCCAGAATGCTCCCTGAGCGCTATAAAGATGCCCACTGCTCCCAAAAAGGGATGGTTAAATGCACAAGACAACTTTTGTTGGAATGTACAATTGCAATAACAAAGATTTCTTTCATTTCAAACAACTAAAGTTCTTAACACATACTGTAATAGTAATATCAGAAATTAAAAAGTGGGTAAAAACTAAACATTCAGTGTACCAACCACCCAGGTATCACCTAAATTATCACTTGGTGCTTTCTAGAGCCTTACTAGATGAATTTGGCTCATTATTTGTAGTAATTTGGGCTAATTGCTAATTTTCAATATTGCGGTTAACCTGTGCTTTTAATTTGCTTCTATTGTACACTGAAGTATTGGAAAATGTGATGCAATACGTCTGATTTAAAAAAAAAATGACAAAAATTTCACACTCAAAACACAAAACTCCTTTGACTCTTTCATTGTAGTTTAAAGCAATAAGGGCGTAACACCTGAGAAAGTTGATATGCAGTTGTTTTACGTTTACGTTTTCTTCTGCAATTTACAACAAAATATCGGAAGTACGAGAGATGTCATTTTGTATACATGTAGTACCTCCATACTGGCTTCAAATTGTTTAAGCACCCGTGTTTACTATAACATCCATTAATGAATACTGAGCAGTGTTTAGAAGGTAGTTTGTCTTAACTTAATCTTTTACAAATTTAAGTAAAAGTCACTGCTGTTAGACTGATGACGTTTTGACATCTTTTCAGATTTACAGTTACAAAGAAACTTTCCAATGAATGATTCTCACCGTTCCCAGCTATAACACTTTCCCCTTCAGGGCAGTCATCATCACTTTGACACTGTCCATCTGGTACCTTGATACTCTGCGAGAGGAGCAGTGAAGGCTTTTAGAATAAAAACTGTACACAAAAATAATCTCTGCATAGGTACTTGCCTCAGCGCAGAAGCCCAGCCTCTGATTTGGGGTCTCAATGTAATTTGTCACTACAAAAAACACCTGCTCGCCCTGCAGGATTCAGTAAGTTCAGGAGACAGAAGTAAAAGGTTAAACACATTAGAGGGAGTTCAATACTGTTCAATCTGTGTAGACAGACGTTGAGGGTAATATTACATAGCAAACAGACACTTTTCATTAAGAGTTTGGTGGTAGACAGAGAGACAGCATCTTGCAAAAGTATTCATTTAGGTTACAAACACTAATGTCAATGTATTTCATTGGGACTTTATATGACAAACCAACCTGCTGTACATTAGTGCAGCACTGCAGAGTAGAAAGTAAATGACCTGGGTTTCTACATTTTATTTTATTTTTTATTATTTATTTTTTTACAAATAATCATAAGTGTTGCATGCATTTTTATTCGCCCCCCTTCACTCTGATGCACCTAAATAAAATTCTGTTTTTAGTCCATTGACTAAAAATGGAAAGAGTATGGCATAACTGCAAACCTACCAAGGTAACGCCATACGTGTAAACTGACAGGTTGGCCAAAGGCAAGCAATATTTGCATGGTAACTCTGTAGGAGTTGCAGCCCAAGTGGGAGAATCTGTTGAGAGAGCAAGTATAAAAGCTGGCTTTTATGGAAAAGTGGCAA